>CM053761.1:53596958-53619420 GCA_028658305.1 Pachyuromys duprasi
CCATTGTGTAAAAGTACCACAATTTCTGTATCCATTCCTCAACTGAGGGACATCTGGGTTGTTTCCAGGTTCTGGCTATTACAAATAAGGCAGCTACAAACATAGTTGAGCAAATGTCCTTGTTGTGTACTTGAGCATCTTTTGTATATATGCATGCCTAAGAGTGGTATAGCTGGGTCTTGAGGAATCACTATTTCTAATTGTCTAAGAAAGCACCAAATTGATTTCCAGAGTGGTTGTACAAGTTTGCATTCCCACCAACAATGGAGGAGGGTTCCTCTTTCTCCACAACCTCTCCAGCATGTGTTGTCACTAGAGTTTTTGATCTTAGCCATTCTGGTGGGTGTAAGGTGAAATCCTCAGGGTTGTTTTGATTTGCATCTCCCTGATGGCTAAGGACGCAAAGATCAAACTGAACAGGGCACAGGGGTTTTATATGGGACAGTTTCTCCAACCAGGGACCATGTATGGATATGGCCTAGAACCCCTGCTCAGATGTTGCTCATGATAACTCATTGGTGAACTTAAGACCCTAGTAAGGGAAACAGGGATTGTTTCAGTCTTGAGCTTGATGGCTGACTCTTCGACCCTCCCCCATACATGCCAGTAACAGCCTGGCTAGATCCCTGGGGAGGACATCGCAGCCAGCCCTGAGGAGACAAGATGATATGGGGTCAGATGGAAGGGGAGGAGATCCTCCCCCATTGGTGGACTTGGAGGGGGCCGGGAGGAGATGAGGGAGGGTTGGGGAGGGTTGGGGAGGGTGGGAGGGAGTGAGGGAGGGGTCTACATATGGGATGCAAAAAAACCTAACCTGTGATTGATATAAAAATAAATAAATTTATTTAAAAAAGATTAAAAAAAGATGTTTCTTGTCAGGCTTCTGTTACGGGAAAAGTAACAGACAGAAATTAAGGAATTTGGAATATTCCTAGTTTGGAGCCGTTAAGGGGAAGGGGTCAGGAGATGTACAAATATTCTTTTAAAAAATCCTCCTTTTAGAACTTCTGGTCAGTTTGGGTGGCTCTTGATGCCGTATGTGGGACCTATCAACCAGAAACCTTAGTCTACCACAAAGAAGATGGCTGTTGATTTGAATTTTCCTTCATTGATAATTTCAATTAGCTGCCCACCTTAGCTTACAGATGTGAATGGCGTTGTGTAATTTTCCTAGGTGTGCTCTCAACTTAGTACAACCTAGAATCACCTCAACAACAAAGCTGTCCCCTAGGATTGGGCTGTGGGCATGGTCTGTGGAGGATAGTCTTGATTGTTACTTGATATAGGAAGTCTGAGTCCATTGTGGACAGCATCATTCCCTAGGTTGCACCATTTCCAGAACAGTATAGGAGAGGAGAAAGTTAGCTGGGCTCGAGCACGTAAGTATCTGTGAATTTATTCTCTCTGGTCTTGACTGTGAAGGTGATGCTGTGAGTTCCTGCCTTGCCTGTTCCACTGTAATGGACAAATCCTAGAACCATAGCTGAATAATCCCTTTCCTCCATTGGTTGCTTTCCCTCAGGGTGTTTTATCACAACAGAAAAGAGATACACTGTCAGAGCCGGTTAAGACTTAACTCTGACTGGTGACCTGTCATTGCCCTCATTAAGATTCCATGTCCCTCATGGGAAGAGGACTCCATTACCTTAGTCTGGGGCTGTGGTAACAAAATGTCTTTGACTAGATAATCCATGAGGGATCTGCTACTCCTGGTTCTGAAGGCTGGGCAGCTGAGTGCTGCCAGCAGATTCCTGATTCTTTTACATCTCTCTTCTGACTGTGTCATAATTGGTTGATGGAACCAATGAGAGAGCCCTGTTCATGCTTTTGTGTAAGAACATTAATCCCAGGCTGGGGAATACCTCAGTCACATATACTCGCTGTGAGAGAGAGCCTTGCACCATGGCTCACGATCATAATCTCATCTGGAGAGGCAGAGACAGGAGCATCTCTGGAGCTCACTGGCCAAAGCAATGAGCTCCAGGTAAGTGAGAGACCCTATCTCAAAAAATAAGGTGGTGAGCCATTGCAGAAGACACCTGTCTACACACACACACACACACACACACACACACACACACCAACTCCTGGGGATTTGCTAATCCCATAGACCCCAATTGTCTTGTGGGGAGGGAAGGGTTTCCACAGAGCACAAATATTGAGTGTCTCATCTATGAATGAGTCTCAGTCATTCCCATGAAAACTGCATCTTAGTCCCATCCACGGAGACAGAGTGTGTGGTCGACCTCTCACCTGGAACCAGGTTGGAAATCACCCTCCCCTCCCCCAGAGCCTCCACAACCTGCCTGCCTGTGTGCTGGTGACCCAGGAAATGGACTTTATTGATACGGCTACTTTCAGTTGAGCCTAACCCTTCATTAGTTGAGGTCCAGTGACTCAGATTGTGAAGGGTTAATTACTTCTGGGGGTTCTGCAGGTGAAAGGAAGGGAAGGGTAGCCTCAGTCTCCAGGCTCTTATCCAGCCAGGAAGCCCTGACGGCCCCCTGGCCCCCTCCGCACAGCGAGTCATGAGTCCCCAGAGATTGCAGAATTGCCCCTTGTTCAGCTAGCCAGAAGCTGCAGGGCTTCTAGTGAGCACTGTCTTGGAGGAACAGCCGGGTGTGAGGGAAATGCAGCCACATCCTGAGCTGGCGTGATTCATATACCTTGAAACCACTTCTGGGAATATTCTGCTAACTCAGCAGACAGGAGCGGTCAGCTTGGTCCTGACCTGGGTGCCTGTCAGAGCTGGACAGGTCAGCCTGACGTCACCTGTAGGAGGAAAGCCACAGGCATGGCAGGATTCTGGTTTGCGCAGAGGCATGTGTGTGTGGAGGGGGCTGGGGTGCCCTGTGCCGGGGCCCACTGCTCTGAGGGGCTCCCCTGACAGCTGGCAGGGAGCTGTTTCCAGTGCCTTCCCAGTGAGGCCTGCTGTGAGCCACTGCTTCACGGGCAGAGCAGGAGGCTGCCTCAGGCACACCAGCAGGGAATACTCAAGAAGGGTGCTCTGTGTGGTTTCTTCTTTTGGGGGGGGGGTGTTTAAGAAGCACTTTGAAAATATAGAAGAAACCCACATTTCCTCACAGTTTCTTCCCATATCAACACCCAATCCAGCCCTATGACTAAAACCTGGTTGCCATGGTGACAGAAAGACAAGATTTCCTCTTGCCACAGGGGTGGATGTGGGGAGGACGCTTACAGCTCAATAGCTACTAAGGGACACTCACTCAGTAGGATATTCCGAGCATGATGTGACCCGGAAGATCTTATCTTCTCAGATGGAAGTAAGCATGCAGGGAGATAACTGATTGAGGTGTGCCAGGGCAGGAAGTACAGGCACTGTGGTTGATGACAGAGTGGGAACCCAGTGACCAGAAGACTGAGCATGGTCCGGGAACAAGAGGGTGATTTGCTTGAGAGATGTGCAGAAGGTTGACCCTGACCTTCTGTAATTTCTGTAAGTCATGAAGTAGCAAGAGTCTAAAGCAAACATGTTTTCCGAGTTTTGGAAAAGGTTTGATGGTGCCCAGTATTTGGATGTGTGCTGGGGGTTAGTAAGTGTTTACAGAGTGCTTCGAGATGCAGTTATATGGCACACAGCCAGAAACAAAGCTGGCTTGTTTGAGTTGGCAGTGAAAAAGTTAAGTGCGCTCTACTAATTAACACCCTATTAGTACAAGTTGCTCAAGAGCTTGTTTTCATCCTTCTCACCTCTGAGCCAAGCCCCAGCATACCTGCGGAACAACAAACCTCCCTTTAATCCAAACTCAGCCAACAAAGAGATATGCTACCATGGGTGCATGCCAGGAAATGCCAGCCCAACAGGTGTCTGTCTGTTTGGGAAACTGGGATCACCAGAGCCCAGGACAAAGGCTTCCCAGTTCCCAGATCACAGTTCCCCAGAATCTGGAGCATACTTCCCTGAGAGGCCCGACAGAAGGAGGGCGCCATCTGCCGGCCATGAGGCAGCAGGACTAGAATTTGAGAGATGAAGCAAATCTCAAGGGGTCTGGGATAAAGGTCAGTTGCCTGGTGTGAGACTCTGGGTTCAATCCCTAGATGTGGGGAGATGAAGAAAAGCTCAAAGAAAACTTACGAGGTCCACTTTCATTTTTTTTGATAATTTGGAAATTTTAAATTATTTTTATTTTATGCGTATGAGTGTTTTGCCTGTGTGCATGTGATTGGTGCCCACAGAGGACAGATATGACATTAGATTTCCTAGAACTGGATTTGCAGACAGTTGCGAGCTGCCACAGGGCTGCTGGGAATCAAACCTGAGTCCTTTGGAAGGGCAGCTAGCGCCCTTATCTACTGAGCCATCTCTCCAGCCCTGACCTCCATTTTTATTAATGGCGGTAGAATTAAATGTCATCATTATGCGATTATATAAATGATACAAACTAAAAATTGTTTACATTTGTTGTATTGTGTGTGTGCATTTGCACATGCATTCATGTGTGTGTATCCCAGTATCCGTGTAAGTGAGAGAACAACTCTCCGTTATGTAGGCCCTAGGGATCAAATGCACACCATCAGGCTTGGCAGCAGTTTACCTGCTGGGCTAGCTCATCAGCACACTCTACCTGGAACAGTCTGGAAAGAGCTCAGGGGCCGCGTTTGTGGCTGATGGCCTGTCATCACATAGTGCTGTCCCTTGGTTGGCAGCTCCATTTTTTTAAAAATCCTATTCCACTTAAAAGAGGGATATCTCTTCATTGAGACTCTCTGCCTTGGATTTTATAAGGTAATAAACTATACTTGCCTTAATTTTCATCAAGATTTGATTTTATTGCAAAAGTTGACTTGAAAACATTTGGGGGGTACAGTGTCATCCCCAAAGACTGAGTCAATGGTATAACTGTAAACACAGGTGTAATCTACTATGTAAGAAGCTGCTCATAGTTAGACAATAAATAGATAACAATCAGTCATCAATATTAGCCAAACTGTGCACGGATAAAGTGACCTCTGAACCAAACTGTTACAGTCAGATGTGAAATGTCCCCCACACTGTATAATACTTGAACACATGGTCCCTTGCTGTTTCGTGGAACCTTTGGGGTAGGCAGCCTTGTTGCTGGAGGTGGGTCAGTGAAGGTGCGCCTTTGAGGGTTCTAGGCTAGCCTCACTTCTGGTCTGATCTCTGCTCCCTTATCTGAAAGAGTAAAGCATCACAGCCTGCCATACCTCTCACCTCCCCCGCTGCTGTGCATTCTCTGCCATGACGGACTGTGCCTTCTGAACTGTGAGCCAAAAATCAGTCTTTCCTCCCTTAAGTGGCTTCTGTAAGGTACCTTGTCAACAAAAACAGTGGATACACAACCCATCCTCGCCTCATCAGTGAGGGAGGCATGGAGGTGGACCACACAGCTTTATGTCTGAGTGGAAAGTGTGCACGTTAGAGGGTGCAGGCGAAGCACAGGGCCACAGGAGTCATGACATGACAAGGAAGACGTAGGAGGCTGGTGTGTGCAGTGCAGTACGAGCAAAGACCATCTAACCTGAGACATGCAAGGCAACCCTGGGCCCAAGCCGGAGCCTGCACGAGCCTGCTGAGCCTGCCCAGCCTGCCCAGCACACAGAGACAAATTACTGTGGTTTGTAAGTCACGGGAATTTGAAAACTCTTTGCTGTGTAGTGCTGTTGTGGTGGCAGTTGGTAAACATGTTAATCACGTAATCACAGATCGAAGCATAGTGGTGAATGCCATCCAACAGGTGAGGCTGGAGGAGCCACATCCTGTGCCATTAGTGTCTATGGTTTCCCAGAGATGAGGAGAAGGCAAGGAAGTGGTGTCCAGAGGCTAAGTGGAAGGCGATGTGTTTAGGAAGACGGCGTTGCATGGGTAAGATGGTTCAGAAGGTAAAGGTGCCTCGGCTGAGCGCCAGTTTCATCCCCTGCTCCCACATGGTGGAAGGAATGCACCAATTTCCCCAAGCTGTGTTTTGACCTCTACACATATGCTATGGCACGTATGCACGCCAACATGGACAACCAATCAGTCAGTCAGTTGGTCGGTCGGTCGGTCAGTCAATCAATCAATCAAGTGTGTCACCTGCTAGGGACAGTGGGTAACCATATACTCCTTACAATGTGTGGCACTTCTGAGATCAAAAGAATAATGAAGTACTCTTAATTATACAAGGACAAGTGTGTAAACTAGGGTTGTCTGGGCTAACGGAGATGTATGGCCAACTAAAGTGAGGACTGAGAACTGAACTCAGGCTTAGTAACTCAGGAGTCACTGTTTATCTACCCAGAGGAAGTTCTGTTGAGTCAAGTTTGATTGAATTCGAGAAAAACGGAACTCTTTTAGGGGCTTTGCTATAGATATAAGAAACACAGTGGCTGAGGAAGATAAGAAAGCAACATTTGGCCTTTTTGGTTGGATATATTTTATAAATATTAGCTAATGCGAATGTTCAAGAAAATAGGAATAGGTGACAATGAGGTTGGGGGTTGCTGAGCAGTGTCCTGAGGAAGATGAGGGACAAACAGGGCTGTTAGCCCCTCCTCAGGTCACGGCTGTTCATCCCAGGCCAGGGAAGAGGGAGATGCACACAGGGTGAGTGTTGTCATGGTGGGGATGGCGAAGGCTTTTCTGATCTGTCGGCTGACAGTGAGCTTGCAGCAGGAGAAGGGGCATTGCAACCACTGTCCAGGAGCTCTGGAGAATGATCATTCTGACACAACAAGATTGTCCCCGCAGCCTGAATTTAAATAGATTTATTTATTTATTTTGTATACAGTGCTCTGTCTGCATGTGTGCCTGCTCACCAGAAGAGGGCACCAGATCTCATTTTAGATGGTTGTGAGTCACCATGTGGTTGCTGGGAATTGAACTCAGGACCTTTGGAAGAGCAGCCTGTGCTCTTAACCTCTGAGCCATCTCTCCAGCCCCCACAGCCTGAATTTAAAGTGGTGTCAGCAGAGCAGAGGCCACAGGGAGATGGGAGCCAGGGGTGCTGCTCAGTGGGTCAAGTGCTTGACTAGCGTAGGTGGCCCCCTTGGCTCTCTCCCCAGCGTCCAGAAACCTGGCATCATGATGCATGCCAATAATTCCAGCACTTGGGAGATGGAGGCAGGAGAATCCAAAGTTCAAGGTCATGCACAGTTACTTAGGGGGCTGGACATCAGCCTGGTAACCCAAATCCCTGCCTCAAAACAAAAACTAAAAACGCGGCAAAACCAAACCCAAAAGAAAATTAAAAGAATTATCCTATCCTAAATTGCTCTATAAGCACAGGTTTTTCTGGAAATAGAGGGTTAATACCGCAAGGTAATTAGCTGCCTGAATTCCAAAAAGAAGACTTTGTGAGCAGAGCTGGGGCTCGTTAATTATGTGAGCTGTGGCTCGGCATAGGCAGAAGCAAAACAGCAGGCGCAGGTGGTTCAGAACAAATGAGCAAAATGCACAACCAACTTCCAGCAGCCACGCGTGGGCTTGGATCTGGCAGAGTGGGGCTCTGACACCAGGGGAATAAGCATTCACTCACAGGCTTTCCCTAAAAGACTTTCACCCAGGCTCTGGGAATGGTGAAAGACAGCAAGAGCTGCAGAAACACTGCATGGAGGTGCAGGCATGGAAAAGAGTTTTGGTGAACAGGAAGACCTGGACACAAGAAATGTTTTAAGAGATGCAGGTCAAGAATTCCATAAAATGAATACATCAAAACATAGGTTCAGAAACTTCAGAAACCCCCGTGAAAAACCACTATCTATATACGAATAAGCTCGAGTAAAAAACAAAACAAACAGAATCCACCAGATTCATTGCAGATTCACTGATAAAACCAAGATTAAAGAGAAAATCCTGAGAGCGGTTAGGGAGGAAGGTGGGGCAGGGTGCCCCACAAGAGGAGAAGCCATGGTCTGGGGCCAGCCTCATCCAAACGCCGGAAGAAAATGACCCACACTTCTACATTCAGAAAAGCAACCTTGCAAAATGGTGGTGGAGAGGGGAGATAAGGTATGGGAGGGATAGACCAGGACACCCGCTTTCTTCCTCTGGCCTCTGGGCACAAGTGCACCCATACACACATGCACACAAACGCTAGACATCTTCCCAAACACTATAAATAAGTAAATGTCATTTGTAAAAAAAAAAAAATTAATTGTCAACTTTGTGCCTCTTGAAAAAAAACCTGCTTATTTTTAAGAGGCTTATTTTTATTTTCGTGTGTGTGTGTGTGTGTGTGTGTGTGTGTGTGTGTGATATCTGTGGATATGTGTGTAGGTGCCCATGGAGGCCAGAAGAGAGTATCAGATCCACTGGAACTGGAGATACAGGCAGTTGTTAGCCACGTAATGTGGTGTTGGGAACTTGGAACCTCTGCAAGAGCAGAACTCCCTTAATCCTGGAACCACATTTCCAGCTCCAAAGAAACCCACTTTAAAAACCAGCATCTACAACAAGACAGGTAAAAGGATGAAAAGAGATGCATGAAATCAAATAATCAAAAGAACAGCGTTCAGTTCTAGATAGACATCACTACTGAACATGCATGCACCTGACAACATGCTCCCGAAAGCTGCCACCACTGAAGGAGAAACAGACAAGTCCAGCCAGAGTCCTTACACTCCACTTTCATTAGTGATGAGTAGATCTGGTCAGTAGGGGCGTTCACCTTGACCCTGCTAACACAGATAGAACTTGGAGTGTATGTACCTGTGGTCTCGAATGCTCACGAAACACTTATGGAGGTACAGCTCTCATGTCCTGGCTGTAGAACAAACCTCAGCAAAGATAAGAGAAGCAAATTTGTGAAATTCCCGTCAGTGTGTTTTCATGTACAGAGCCTCCCACCTCAAATATCTTCTGCAGTCAGAGACAAAAGATTGAACTAGGCGTTTTTGGTTTTGTTTCATTTATGTTTGTTTGCTTGTTTTGTTTTGTTTTGTTTTTTATTTTCTTTCTGGTGATGTATTGTGAAGAGAGAAAGAGAATGAGGGGATTTTAAAAGAAGTTATAAGATTGGATCATGGACTTTAAACTGTTAAGTTTTGACTATGAGATGTTTCTCACAGGCTCATGTACTTGAACATTTGCTCTCCCGTTGCCAATGCAGCTGTTTTGGAAGGTTGAGGAAATTTATATGAGCCTTGCTAGAAGGCCACCAATGGGGGCCTTGAAGTCTATAGCCCACTTCCTTCCCACTCTCTGCTTCCTGTTCTTCTGCAGACGGGTGAGGAAAAAGGTCCCTGCCACCATCCCACTGTGCCATGGGTCCCCTGCCACCACCCCTCGCCCTCCATGATGGACCGTACCCCCTCAAATCACGAAGCCAAACAAACTCTTCCCGCTGCACTGCTGAGTCAGGTGTTTGCTCACAGTACTGAGGGAAGTCACCAATGCACCAGGCACAACAAAAGGAAGAACAAAGCTGTAGGAATGTTGTAGAACCAATGGACTGGAAGAGCCGGTCAAAACTGCTGGCCTTTCAGTCCCAGAAATACAGTGGGTATTTACACAGGGTGGTCAGAACGGGTGCTTGAAATTGGTACTGTTGGTAATGACAAGGTCAAGGGTATGGCCTCAGGAATGATTAACAATGAAGGCAGAAAGAGACAAGGTGAAGTCCTGAGTTACTGGGTGCTTCGGACAGTGAGAGCCAAGGGCTAAGGTGATGGAGGGAGTCAGTTCAGGTGGGAGATGATGCCACTGCAGGAATGAAGGCTACAGTCAACAACAGACTCTGAATGGGGAGGGAAGGCCAGTCTGAAAACACTGTCCGGGGGCACAAAGATCCCTAACATGTGTGCTCCAAGGTGCCAGGTGAGAGGAAGCTGACCTCAGCGAAAATGGAGGGCGTGGTGTGTGTGTGGCGGTGTGTGTGTGTGTGTGTGTGTGTGTGTGTGTGTGTGTATGAGATGTGTCAGCAGTAGGACTCTCACTCTATGTGTGTGCTGAGGGTAGAGTCAGGCTATACTGTTCAATGTGTCAGGCTGGTGCAGTTTCTTCCCTTTCCACCCGATGTTCCAGAAAAATCGCAGCAAAAATAAACTTGTACCATAGAACAACTGAGAAAGATCTTTGGTAGGGCAGAAGATTCACCGTATTTCTTGTCTTTCTTTTTTTAGATGTTTTTATTTTACCTTGGGTTGTTTGTTTTTTGAGACAGTGTCTCATGTTACTCAGGTAAGCCTTGGACTTGCTGTGTACCTAAAGATGACCTTGAAGTCCTGATTCTCCACTTCTCCAGTGCTGGGATAACAGACATGTGCCAGCATGCCTGGCTTCAAAATATTTCTTATATTTTGAAAATAAAATAAAGTTTTAGATATTTGTTGAGTAGGGGCTGAGAAGATGTCTTAGTAGGTAAAGTGAAGAAGTTCATATCCCTGGAACCTGGGGGATTATTTTATTCTGGATGAAAGCCAGCTGTGGTAACATGTGTCCAGAACTCAAGTTCTAGGAAGGTGGAGACAGGTGGACCTCAGAAGCTTGCTGGCCAGCCAGTCAGTGAACCTCAGGTTCAGTGAGAGACCACGACTCAAAAAATAAGATGAAGAGTGAAAGAGATGACCTAATGTCAACTTCCACACGCACATGCATGGGTGAGCACCCCTATACACACTCTCTCTCACACACGTTAGATGAAAAAATGGGGTGAAACAAAATATTCCAGAATATGCAGGAGGAAACAGCAGGAAAGGAGGAAGCCAGTCTCCTCCTCCCCCCCCACCCCCGTCTCAGGTTCTAAGACCTGGTCACAGTTGGTAGGGAGGAAGAAGAGCAGGTAAGAGAAAGAGCCCAACTGAAGGGATTAATCTGAAGACCCCTCCCCTTTGCAATGTCACTAGGAAATTGTCTGTAGGAAGCCCAGCATTTCCTCAGGACCACACACAGCAGGACTCTTCTCATGAGATGCTGAACTTACATCTGAGGCCAAGAGGATTCCCAGAGTGAGAGCCCTTGGGAGGAAAGCTCTCTGTGTATATATTTGAGAAACCCCAACCTCAAGCTGGAAATCTACATGCTCGCTCCCAAGAGCTACTCCCCAACACTGCAGTCCTCTGGTCAGGACACCCATCCCAAAAAAGCCCGAGGGAGAAAAACAGACATGCCCTGGGAGGGAACCCCATGATGGCTCTGGAGGAAGACCAAAACCATTCTCTGTCATTATGGATGATGGGACAATTCTCAGGGAGGAGCCAAACACCCCGTGAGTGAAATGACAGAGGTGCACAAACAGTTCCTGGAGAGAGGTGTCTCAACATAGAACAAAAACACCTGATACCCAAGTCTTTAATTAGGATCCTTTTGAGATGTTGTGAGATGGATAAAAACAAGAGCAGAGCGCCTGTAGATGAGACAACAGGGAAATTAATAAAAGAGATTAGAAGAATACTTAAAAGATTAAATTGAAAGAATATCCCAGAACATAAGGCACAGAGAGATCTGTGGGAACAGATGAACGGCTGAAAGAGTCAGTCCAGAAAGTCAGTTATCTAACCAGGACATTCCCCAGCAAGGAAACAGGAAGTGCATCAGAATTTGAAGTGCAATCGAAGACACTCTCCTGGGGGGGTGGAAAATCCATTTTCCAACTTAAAAAGTCCAGGCTGAAGAGATAAGAGGCTGAGAGTGTCTGGAATGTAAGCGTGAGAATCCATGCTTGCATCTCCAGGAGTCATGCTGAGTGTGGGCACACATACGTGTGCCTGCTGTGTTGGGGGAGGCAGACAGATCTCCAAGGCTTGCTGGCTGCCCACTGAGCCAAAGGACAGAACGCTCCAGGTTGGGTGAGAGAGCTTGTCTCAGAGGGTAATGTGGAGAGGGGTAAAGAAGATACTTTCCAAGTGGTCCCCTGGCTTCCACATGTGTCACCTACACACACATGCCCACACATATATGTATACCCCACACACATGCAGTTCAAATAGTGCTGTCAGTCATACACATCTTTAACACATTTCTGCAGTTCAGAGGTAGAGTATATATAAAAGCAGAGATAGCAATAAAGAGAGAGAGAGACAGACATTCTTCAAGACTCAGAAGTCAGATTGATACTAGGGCTCTCATCAGAAACTGGATTCTAGAAGACAGTGGATTTAAATATTTGATTTAATTTATTATGTGTATGTACGTGCACATGTGTGTGGGTGCCAGTGGAGGTCAGAGGGTGTGTAGGGTCCCCTGGAGCTAGAGTTATGGATAGTTGTGGATGCTGGAAACTGAAGTCAGATCCTCTGCAAGAGCAACAACACACTCCTCACTACCAAGCACTCTCTCCAGCCCAAGACAACGGGTTTAACCCTTCAAAGTACTGAGGGAATGCTAATTTGAATCTAGAATTCTATATCCTGCTAGACTATCAATGGCAGCAACAACAAAAATGTCAGGCTGAACTACAAGCCTTTCACAAATGTAGAGCAGAGAAAGTGTGGCTCCCATGTGGCAGCTTTGGGTTTTTGATCACAGGCAGTGTGGTGGAACATGGGCCCCATTCTGTTCCCTAAATCCATCAACACATTTGTTTCTCAGCAACTCCCAGACATGACTGAATGAACGTAGTTGATGCTCTTGCAGAGGACCGGGTTTGGTTTCCAGCACATATGTTGGGTAGCCCACAACTATCTGTAACCCTGTCTCCAGGAGATCCAATACCCTCTTCTGGCCTCCAAGGACATCTGTACACATGGCAAAAATTCACAGACATACATACAGACACATACAGAGAGACACACAACAAACACACACATAGACATACATGACACAAAAATAAAAATTTAAAAAACTTTAAAGAAGGCATACTGAAATGAAAAATAGACACTTCTGGAAAATAAATGAGACTGACAGATTAAAATGAGAGAATACCAGGACTGAATTAAAATTAAAAGGGGATACAGAGAAGATTATTGGTGTCCACAGACCAAGGGGAATCTCTAACACATATAACAGAGCCCTGATTATGGCAACCAGAGTAAAGAAGCACGAAATGTTTACTTTGCTAAGTATTTGGATACAGAGAGTAGAGGTACACTTTGTCCTGCCCTTCCCATAGACATTTCCCAAAACTCTGAGCGTAGCTCAGAGTCTCCTTGGCTTTCAAGTCACATGCTCTTGAACGTGACTCTTGTCTCTTCCGGTTCCTTCAAAATTTCTTAAGGCTTCTGAACCTCAGAGGTAATGTGGCCATTAAAAGAACATTTATTTATTGTGTGTGATGCAGGGTGAGGGGACGCAACCACAGCACAGATGTGGACGTGAGAAAACAAATTTTGAATGTGCATCCTTTCCACCCACCAGGTGGGTTTTAGGGATTGAACTCAGGTTGTTAGGCTTGGCGGCAAGTACCTTTATCCACTGAGCCATCCTGCCAGCCCCATATGCCAGTTCCTAACTACCACCTAAAAATGCTGAGGGCTGAATGGGGATTGTGCAGAGCTGGACACATGGCATCTCTGTTAAAAACAAAAAAAAGGCGTTTGACTGGATGTGAGGTATGGAAGGGATTCCTTTCATGTTCTTTGCCTTTTGGTAACCAGACTTTAGAAGAAAAGAGAGTAATGCTAGCACTTTTTAGATGAGCTAGGTCTAGAGCAGTGTGGGTCTAAGTTCCCGGGCTCAACACCCAGGTTTCTTCTCTCCTTCCTAGACTCTGTACAAGTTATCTATCCTCTGTGTGCCTTGGCTTCCCCACTGAATCCCAGTGATGCTTTCTTCCTGTGCTTGTCATGGGGATCAAGGGAGCTCAGATAGTGGGTAGGTGACTACTTGGATCATAATCAATAATCAAGATGAAGGTCTGGAGGGATGGCTCGTTAAGAGCACTTGCTGCTCTTGCACAGGACCCTGGGGTCAGGTCCCAGCACCCACATGTGGCTCACAACTACATGTAACTCCACTTCCAAGGGATCTGTTGCCCTCTTCTGGCTCTCTAGGGCACATGCAAATGGATGGCATACAAAAATAAAAACAAATCACCAAAAATGAATTGATGAAAGTTGACTATAATTGGAGTTGGAAATTAGCCACAAGCCCCCCCACCCTGTGCCTGGTTGAATAAAATATGTCTAATGTCTCACATGTAAAATATTTTAAAAAACAAATAAAATGCTCACAAGGGTAGGACAAATAAGATATAAAAGCTACAAAATGTTGAAACTGAAAAGCAGAATGGGAAATGGAAAATAAAAATTTAAAGACTGGATAATGCTAAATCTTTTGTAGGTGAAATTTTATTTGCTGTGTGTGTGTGAGTGTGTGTGTGTGTGTGTGTGAGTGCGCACGCACGCGTGCATGTGATGTATACAGGTACCCATGGAGACCAGAAGAGTACATCAGATCCCCTGGAGCTGGGTTTTACAGGTGGTTATCACATAACCGCAACAACCACAGAAAAACTGACAAACAAAAACATGAGGACAGAAACAGCGTTTCAAGTAGAAACGCCTGAAATTTGGAAGAAAGTCTCTGGCACAGACAATAAAAAGAAACAGAAAGCAGGAGAGACAACATACACACATCAGAGGGTGAATAGAAGAAATCAAGAGATTCCAAAATACCACCAGAAATAGTTTTAAAGGGAACGAAGAAGATTGACGGAAAGAAGAAACCAGCATCTTAAGAAAAATTCCCAGAACCAAAGGACATGGCTCTCTAGACTCCAAGGATCTTCTGGGATTCAGAAAGTTTGTTCAGAGTAAACTGAGATGAAGGCGCATCGTTGCACAACTTCAGACACT
The DNA here is from genome assembly GCA_028658305.1 of Pachyuromys duprasi. NCBI lineage: Eukaryota > Metazoa > Chordata > Mammalia > Rodentia > Muridae > Pachyuromys > Pachyuromys duprasi. The sequence goes on from CM053761.1 coordinate 53,611,653, forward strand.
GTGACGGCAGCAGGAAGATCCTACCAGCTTTCAGAGAGAGAGAATGCTGAACAAGAAAAGAAGCACTGGTGTCAATCATCTTTCTTTCACTATAGCAAGATACACGGGGGCAATTATAAAGAGAAAAGATTCATGTTTCTCATAGTTTTTATAGAAAATTATTCTGAGTAACTCCTGGAAGGTGCAAATAAGTACAAAAATTAAGTAAATAAAAAACAAGGCAATTATTAACTACAGATAAAAACAAAAAGTAAAGAAGGACGTCTTACCCTTGGGTTGGGCAAGGCTTGAGTAATATTTGTCCAGGCATGATAACATAAACAGAGACCACTGATCTGCCCAGGACCATAATAATTACATGAAGGGGAGGGGAAAGGATGATGATGGGAGATTCTCAGCTACCACTACAGGAAGTCTATGGCTCAAGCAGAAGACGGAAGCTCTCACACTCTAGCTAGAAGCAGAGAGATACTGTGATCTCATGAAAATAACAGGTCGAAGTGGCCTCTTAGGACCAGAGGCATTTAGAGTAGGGAGGGGTGTGGCAGGGGATTGTATTTTGGTTGGTCAGATCAATTTATGTTTGAAAGAATGTGCCCTAATAAGACAAAAAATTAACTGAAAAGATTAATTTCCTCTAAGGAAAGGGCTTTCTAGTGTCTGTCTCTGAGGCTTTGCTGCCTTTTGTGATGGCCTTGGCCTAATGTATGGCACAGAAAATATGACAATTCTTTCCAAGCTAGCCTCTAATTTTCTATAGAAGTATCAAAACATGCTATTATATTATATGTTAGTATAGTATATTCTCTATACTAAATATTGAGGCAAATGGAGAGAGTGATCTATAGGCAAGAGAATTAAAAGCAAGCAGAAAACACTTACATGCAAGTTAGATGGCATTCTAAATGTCAATTGTATTAGTCAGCCTTCCGCTGCATTGACAAAGTACCTGAGATAATGAACTTAATAAGGGAAGATGTTTCCTGTCTCTCAGCCTTTGAGGTCTAATCAGGCTTGCTTGGCCCTGTTGCTTTGGGATTGATGGTGTCACAGTACATCATAGTGGCCATGCAGGCCTGGAAAGGACAAGGTGTTTGCTTCATGGTGGTCTAAGAGCAAAGGAAGACAAGAAGAGGATGGCCTGGGTGCCAGTATCCCCATCAACAACACACTCCATCGATGCAACTTTCTCTAATGAAGCCTCCACTTAGAGGCTCTACGACTTTGCAACAGCACCATGGCATGTGGCCGAGTCATTAACACATGGGCCTCTGGGGAACACTCAATACACCCAACCATTGTAATTTATCATGTAGCTGATTTCCTTTTTGACTTTGTAAAAAACCTTTAGACTTAGAAGTCAGGCTCCCAGCCCAAAGGTGGCCTTGGAATCTGCTCTGGGAGGCCAGACAGAGACCAGTTACTTCATGCTTCAGCCTGTGTCCATCTTGCCTTTGATTAATGTCCCTCCCCCATCTTCCTGAGAGCAGAGTCCTGCTCACCTCCTCAACCCTGTCTCACAGGATACACCCAACAGCTACTAGCTGGGTGAATGTGCTGCTTCCCTAACCTCAGAACCCTCCATCCATGGAACTAAGAGTGAGAAGATCCCTGCTTTAGTTCATCTGCAACACTCAGGGGGTACTAATGTGGAAATCAGCACTTGAACAGAACGGGAAGGGGTGTGTGTGTGTGTGTGTGTGTGTGTGTGTGTGTGTGTGTGTGTGTGCCTCAGCTTGCCATAATAGAACCACAGAATGGATGGCTTTAAACAATGAGCTGTGCTCTCTAACAATTTTGGAGGATAGCACCCCAAAATCAAGGGGTAACATGATCATACTCCCCCACAAATGCTTTACAGAGAGTATCTCCCATCTCATCCACCCACCTCCATCCAGCAGCCTTGGGAGTTCCCTACCCTGGTCTCTGCCTCTACCCCCACATGCCTTCTCTTCTGAGTCTGGTGGGGTCTGTGCCCCTCCAGAGTGGTCTCTTGTGCTGCACAGTGAATTATAGACACTGCTTGATAGATTAGAGCCACATATGTCCTGCCAGACTCTGCTCTACCCAGCTGCATCTGCTAGGGCCATGGCTTGAAATAGTTTAGACTTGAGTGTACCTTTTGAAGGGGAAATAATTCAGCTTTGAACAGTATGGAAAACAGATTTTCTTGGCCTTGCAGGGCTTTCCTCTCCCTGGTACACCACCCACTTTCCGGGCAGGATGGCTTACCTTGCTTTCTGCACAGTTCTTTGCAGGGGGCCCTCCCAGCTACCTCCTGGGAAGAGGGTTCAGTAACACAGCTAGGGGGTCAGTCTGCACTTCTTAAAAATCAGACCAACAAAACTTAATCCTAGCACTCAGGAAGCAGAAGCAGGTAGATCTCTGAGTTCAAGGCCAGCCTCGTCAACAAGTGCCAGGAAGGCCAGGGCTCTACAGAAAACTCTGTCTCCAAAAGAAAAACAAAGCAAAAACTAGTCATTGGCACTAGAGAGGTTAAGAGCATTTTTGCTTTTGCAGAGGAGCCAAGTTTGGTTTTGGTTCCCAGCAACCCAGGTCCAGTGGCTCACAACCGTCTGTAACTCCAGCTCTGGAGAATCCAGCGCCCCTTCTGTCCTCTGTCCACACCTGTACTAACACAAATATATGAAACTGAAAAATAAAGGTCTTAAAAGGAAACAAGCAAACAAACAGACTTCATCAAGAGTTAAATGAATGAAATAAGTGATACATGGTAAATAAAAGATGGTATTTTAAATTTGGTGAAAGGCAGCAGGGGAAATATTCAAGGAAGTCCTTGGAATATGGGCGTCTCGTTCCTCCTCTCATAAGTGTAGACAGAATGCAGAGAACTCTGGGTACCAGTCTACACCCCACAAGGGTGTTTTGAGTGGCAATGTCCATTTCGCCTTTGAGAACAGAGTCAGAGTGCATCCTGGGTAGCAACATCCACCTCACCTCTTAGAGAACAGTGGAAGAACATTCTGGGTCACAACACCCACCCTGCCTCTGAGAGAGTCGGAGTGAATTCTAGGTAGCAGCACTCATCTCCCTGAGAACACCCTATGTTTGTGACGCTCCTCTCACACCTCAGCCTCCTTCACACCCCAGAACTCCCAGCCATGACTAGGTTGGGAATTACAGTTGGCTTGAGATGCTCACTTGCTGCCTGTCAGGTTGGGCCTGGTTTTTTTCTGAAGCCCAACCTGATTCCTCTCCGCTTGCTACAGTGAACCCACTGTAGCCCACAGAGACTCCGAGATAGGAGATAGAAAGAGACAGTGGTCTCTCTGTTTAGATGACACAGCCCTCTGGCTGGGAATGTGCTGGTTGTTTGTTTGTTCGTTCGTTTGTTTTTGAACCCGGAGGCTTTCAGGGATAAGAGCAGGAGTCGTGGTGGCCCTGGGTATTTGTTTGAAAAGCCACAGGGATAATTGTGAATCACTCTTTAATGACTCACTCTGCCCTGCAATTGTGAGGGGAAGTTTTTCTTGGCCCTCCCTTCCCCCAGCTACTGCTGTCTCCTCAGTTGTGACAAGATACACCAGTTCTTCCACAAACAATGGTCCATACCTGTGTGCTAACCATGGTCACCTTCATTCTGGAGCAAGCAATGGGAGCCACCCAATACATCTTCCTCAAGGCAAGCATGGAGAAGTCTAGACAGTTCACCATGAACTGCTCAGAATGTGTGTTGGATGGCTGGCTTCCTCCTAGAGACCCCTATGCTATGTGGGAGAAAGTCTACCCAGGAAGTACAAGGGGATACCCAGGGTGAGGGCAGCCACTCCAGCAGACCTCAGGACCAGCCATCACGTCTTACCAAAACAGGCTTCAAAGTCCGTGATAAGAGGAAAGTGTGTAATGATAGGCTGAGCCCCCTTTCATCTAAGTACCTGGTCTCCTAGACACACTAATTACACCCTCCTCCCCTGTGCTTGTTACCCTGGCAGGACATCTCAGTCCCCTAGGAACTGACACTGTCCTAGCACGAGCAAGTCCATGGTGTCCAGCCTTAACCCTGTCAGCATGGTTCTTATGTCGGTTCCTTAACCTAGATTCACTATATTAAAAATGGCAGAACTTGGGCTGGCAAGATGGTCCAGTTGGTGAAGGCACTTTGCCTCCAAAGCTGATGATCTGAGTCCCATCTCTTGGACCCACATGGTAGAAGGAGAGAACCAACTCCGGCAGGTTGTCCGAGGACTGCCACACATGTGCCAAGGCACGAGGTCCCCACTCCAATAACAGAAGGTGTAATAACTTGTTTTGACCGGAGAAACTAGGGCTGGAGAAATGGTTCAACAGTTAAGAACTCTTTGCCCTGCAATCATCAGGCTTGGGATTTGGATCCCAGCACCTGCATAACAAACTGAGCTTCTTCCTAAAAGCCTGAACCCCCGGCTCCGAGTGGGGCAGGAGAATGCCTGGGGCTCACTGGACTTCAGCCTAGCTGAGGTTTAGAGAGACCCAATCTCACAGAGATAGGCAGACAATGTCCCAGGAACTCACTGATGCCCTCTTCTGGCCTCCAGAATGCACAACTACATACACCAGCATATACTCAGACACATATGTGCCATGAACACATGTATAAATTAAAAAATCAGTCTTTGGGGTAAATGGTAATAATAGCGCCCTGTGGGGTGGCAGTTGTGGAAGATGTGGTGTGAGGGTTGCAACTGCCTTAGGACAACTGCACTTCCATTTTGCAGGCCAGATGCTCGGCATTGTGAGGTAGGAGGGAGGCTGGTCGGCCTGCAGGCTGCCAGCCAGTACTAGACGTGTAAGAAAGTCTGACACCACAGATTTCAGGAGTCCCTTGGAGAGTTTGCACACACAGAAATAGAAGGTAAAGTGGCAGGGGCCGACAGCAAAATTCCTGCCCTCGGAGGCCATTCTACCTTCCCTGCCAGCCCTCAGGCTGATACCATGGGTCCCTCTTCCTGATCACTGGTGCTTGCAGAGTCTTAGTCAAGATTTCCGGGCACTTGGTAGCATGGGAGGAACAGCATAGATTGTCCTAGATTAAAACATTATCTTGTTCCTTTTGAGCCCCCCCCCCCCCAATGGCTTCTGAAACCTATCTAGGAAAGCCAACTTGGTCAGGGACAACAACAGTCATTTAAAAATATTGTTCTGCTGTTTTGCTTGCTGCCCCTCCCCTGGGCTTGAGGAATGTTATTCAGGAGGTGGGGGAAACTGGGAAGGGAAGTCTTAACGTTGCTATTAAAAAGACTGAAGTAATCTGTGGTGGACATGACTCTCAGGAGAGCCTGTGAATAGGCATGCTCCTGGGGCCTCCTTGTTCCTTCTGAGATCACCGGGAAGGGTCAGATCCAAAGGAGACTGAAGGAGCAGGCAAAGCCATGGGTGTATAGGGTGTTGAAACACAGACTGTATGGGACCCAGCATGGTGTCCTGAACCCAGCAGGTGGGCTGGCTAGGCAGTTAAGGCCAGATCCGAAAGATGTCCCTGCAAGACATGTTGCAGGAGAGATGTGTGAAAATAAGTGGCCTTTTGGGTGGTGGGGGAGAGGCATTTCTGGATTGGTGGGTGTCTGTGCCCAGTGGAGGCAGGGCACAGAGTGAGTCCTAGAGGCACATGGATGTTTCCCCAAACACAGTAGCAAAGTTTGCCCCGTCCACTGGGCATAAGAGGCCCCTGTTATTTTAACCATTATGTCAGCTTTCTGCAAGACAAATTGCTTCAAGTCTGAATATTCAAGAATATTCAAGTCTGTTGAATATTCTGTGTAGCTGGTGAGACTTGAAGGTGGACAGCAAGGTTTTTCCAAAAGTCCTTTTTGTGGTTAATGTGAAGGGTCAGGGCCAAGCTGGAACAGACACAATTTAATGTTCATCAGGGCTCCCGGACTCCTTTTTGACGTACACTCCTTGTTGATGCACACCGGGGGTGCTTGTGGTGATGATGGTAACAGCACCTAACACACGTTTACTGTTCCACTGTATTCTGTGAGCTCAGAGCAGCCAGGTGTGTTCAGTGTGGCAGAATCCTGGTGAGACGACACCATTGTTAGCTTTGCTTTACAGGGAAGACAGTGAATGACCAGGTTGCCAGGAAATCACATTTCTAGGACTTGAATTCAGGTGGCTTGGCTCCGGGGCTCCCCCAGCCTTTCCCCAATCCCACCTTCATTCTGTACAATGCCTGAGGCAGCTCGAAGCACTGTGCACCTGAATGCACGAGAGTGGGCACAACAGGACTTGTGAGCACATGTATTTTGCTGCAGTCTTTGCCCCTTCTTTGTCCCAACATGTTGAGGACCTACAGAAGAGCAGAGCTGGGATGGGGGCAGAGAGCCTTGTCTGCCACCTCGGGGCCTCCCCTGCGGACTGGAGGAAGGGCAGCAGGTGAGAAGGGGCTATGCTGTCCCCCGGCTCTTCTGTTTAACACATGCCCGACCCTTGCCATGCCGGGGCTGAGGTGCTCTGCAGGGCCTGTGCTTCAGGGAGGAGAAAGGCCCTCTGTGGCTTCAAAGAGGTTGCACTCCCTCAGGGAAGGAGTGTTACAAGGCCCAGTGTTCCTTAGGGAAGTTGGAATCTGGGAGAACAGACTGCACAGTGACTGTTAGAACGGTACCCCGGGGTGCCAAAGGAGGCAGAGCCCCTGTTGGAATGATGGTGGCCATGGACTCTGCGAGGGGCAGAGAGAACCATGCCCCAGGCTCCTCTGGGTGCTAGGACAATTCTGGATGCCTCCAGGGAAGAGTTAGGAAAACCCAGGCCATCTTGGCAACATGGCTCCATGGTCAACAGTCCATGAGAAGAACATAAAATGTGGGTGTGGTGGCACATACCTGTAATCCATGTACTTGGGAGGCAGAGAAGGGAGGTCTGCTGGAGGGTCAAGACCAGCTGAGGATACACAGTGAGGCCTCCACAATAAATAAAGGAGTGAAAAGCAAGGGGGGCAAAAAGAAAGAAACAGAAGAGACCTGAGCGTGTCTGTATTCCAAGCTGAGTAGGTGGGTCTGGGTGAGATTCACAGATGGGAGGAGGAAGTCTACAGCCCAGACCAAGAGGCCATGCCAGCGAACGCCACTGCCCGCAGTGGGAGCGATGAGAACTACTACGCTGACCTCCCATAGTCTCCCAGAAGCAACCACATGTCAGGGGACGTGGCCAGCCAACGCGATGCACGGACCTCCCCATGTGCTACCAGAAGTAGCATTCTAAAGTGCAGCCCACGGGGAAGAGAGTGTATCCGAGAGCCACCGCGGGTGACGTGACAGCCACTTTCGTGGCCCTCCAAGAGAGAGTGCCAGGAGGGCAGCTACAACACAGTCAGGGCCAGCACCAGGCAGATCCAGACGGCTCACACGAAGCCTGTGGCCGGGGTCCAGGTGCACTGCTGCCTTTGGGGTCCTGTAGTGACTCTGGGTATGTGCAGATCAATTTTAAGCAGCAGGCTTCGATCTCTTTCAGCCAATTTGCCTGGCCTACACCGGGCAGGTAAGGCAGGGGACACACGTCTTCCCTTCTTACGTCAAAGCACTTTCCATACAAGCCTGTGGTCAAGCTTTGGAAAGACTCACAGCCTTCTCGGGAACTGTGAGGGTGACCTGGCCTCTCCCCAGGACTTTAGGCAGCGATGGGCTCTCTGCCCAGGGCCCCCTCATGTTTTGATCATCCCAGGCATTATTTCTCAGTTGTACAGATGAGGAAGCTAAACCCAGGTGACCTAAGGGCTCATCTGGTATCATGGATGGCTCTGGAGGTGCCCTTCCCCCAATTTCTGGGTAGT
>CM053761.1:53619520-53701332 GCA_028658305.1 Pachyuromys duprasi
GAGGGAGGGAGGGAGGGAGGGAGGGAGGGAGGGAGGGAGGGAGGGAGGGAGGGAGAACTTGGGTATGATGGCTCAGCTGGAAGCTAAGTAAAAATAAAAACTCAGAAAGCAAGGAGCTGCTGCCATCTGGTGGCTATCTTGAGGAGTGGCTGTGAACTGAATGGGCTGGTGGCTGGGCCAGTTACCAGGCTACTAGTTCTTTTATTTTCTTTTTCTTTCTTCCTTCCTTCCTTCCTTCCTTCCTTCCTTCCTTCCTTCCTTCCTTCCTTCCTTCCTTCCTTCCTTCCTTCCTTCCTTCCTCTCTCTCTCTCTCTCCCTTTCTTTCTTTCTTTCTTTCTTTCTTTCTTTCTTTCTTTCTTTCTTTCCTTCCTTTATTCCTTCCTTCCTTCCTTCCTTTCTTTCCTTTTATTAATAACTACTCCTCAGCCATTTGAAAGGAATGTACATTCTGTTAACAGGATTCTGTTTATCCATTAAACCAAGTTGTTTATATTGTCACATTAATCAAACCTGCTATGTTCATAGACACGTGTGTGTATGCGCATATCCACGTACATTTTATCTACTTGGTGTAGGCGTGAAGAGGCATTAAACCTCTCAGCTAAAGTTGTGATTTCTCTTTTTGCTTCACATTCCCATTTGTTTTACTTTCATTAAAAAGAAATCTGCTTTAAAAAAACATTTGTTTCTTTTGTGGGTGGAAGTGCTACAGTGCACACGTGGAGGTCGAAGGTCAACTTGCAGGAGTCTGTTTTCTCTCTCATCACGTGTGTCCCAGGGATGGAACTCAGTTCACAGTCCCAGAGCCAGGAGCCTCTCCCCACCCTCCCTTGTGAGGGAGCTTTACACTGCCGTCATGTCTAGGTTGGAAGCTTTTCTCCAGTCCTTTGAAGACGGCACTCCACTGTTCCCATCTTTTTTTTTTTGGTAAAGACTAATTCTTTTTATTTTTTGCAAGATTTTTATTTTATGTGTATGGGTATTCTGCTTGCATGTACATATATGTATTGCATACGTGTCTGGTACTAAGAAGGCGAGGATAGTGTCCTATCCTCTGGAAATGGAGTTGAATACAGTTGTAGATGCCATGTGGTCCTGGGAACTGAAATCAGGCTCCCTGAAAGAGCAGCAAGGGTTCTTAATCATTGTGACTACAACCCAGTGCTCTCTTTGTACAGAATTACATCTTAACTAGGCTTCTGCCATTTTACATGTTGTTGTTGACAAGCTTTTCTGTTCCCAAGCTTTTCTCTTGATTCATGAAGCCTTTTTCACTGTCTCATCCAGGCTGGGGAGCATCTTGGTCCCCCATGTTGTCTCACCCAGTAACCCAGCAGTGTTCTGAGGGTGATGAGCACCTCAGGGCAATGGGCTCTAGAGCCTCTGTGGAAGATGTCTTTTCACTCTTGGGGTGGGCTTGTGAGTTTTTAGGTCTTCATTCTCAAGAGGATGCAGTTCATAAAAATTCACGACAGGTATTGAAGTAGGGCAAGCGTTAAGGCCTAGATCTGTCCTGGTTGTCCTGTCACCTGTTCAACAGGACAGGTGCAACACTAACGTTTGGAACACAGGCCTGAAGAGAAGCTTCTGAGATCCTCTGGCTGCAGAAAGGCCGCCAGCCAGCTCGCGGGGCTTTCTCAGTATTCCAATGCAACGCATATTTCCTGCTGCCTGAGCTGATGAAGACGCCGCTTCCTTTAAGCAGTTTTCAGTCTTTGTTGTGGCCTGTGGAGCCACAGCACGCGTAGAGGTCAGAGGAAGACTCAATGGAGCTGCTGCATCCTTCCACTCACTGGCGACTCCTGGAGACTGAATGCAGGTCATCAGACTCGAACAGCAAGTGCCTTTACAGTCATCACTCACAGGTCCTGCAGAACCCTGGGCAGGAGGATCCCGCTGTAAGTCAGTCAGTTCCCTTGTTCATTCAAACGCTGATTTCTCCCCCCTCCTGGTTTCAATCCGGATATTGTATTGTGATACTTCTTCTAAGCATCCTGTCTCAACTCTTCCGGATCCGTTTCAGCGCCACGCTCCCGCATCTCGGGCCGGCCGGCCCCGCAGGGCTGCCTGAGGCCGCCGGCTGGGTCGCCGCCCACTGTTCCCATCTTTATCCCAACAAGAAATGGCCATTATCTTTTTATTGTCCCCCATATACATTCTGGGGTTGCTGTTGTTGCTGTGTGTGTGTGTGCATATGTTCATGTGCATTGTGCACTTGTGCATATGTATGCTGGTGTGCATGCATATGCGTGTGCATTCATGTGTGTATGTATGTGCATGTATGGCATGTCTGCGTTCATGTATAAATTATAACATGTGTATGATGTGTGCACATGTATACCATGTACATGTGTGTGTGTGTTATATTCATGCAGGGAGGCCAGAAGTTGGCATTGTGTCTTCCTTCCTTCCTTCCTTCCTTCCTCTGTCTTTATTTTCGAGACAGTGTCTCTCATGGACTTGGAGAGCCCGCCTCTCCCTCCCAGCACTGGGATAACAGGTGCTCAGTCACGCTTGGCTTTTCACGTGTGGCAGGGTTACGCTGAGGTCTTAATGCTTGCCTGCAAGCACTTCACCAACCAAGCATCTCCTCAGCACATTGATATATTTTTCATGTTTTTTAAAATCCTTTACGATTTAGAAGCTATTTATCCTTTCAGAAAAGATCAACTTTACATCATTATATCATCTCTAAGCTAACAATTATCATGGGCTCAAAGTTTGTGCCTTCTTAACTTATGGGTTGAGATGAATTGATCCAGTGCTCTTCTGACAATTTAAAAAGTGAAATATTGCACTAAATCTCCTCACTCGACAAGAAACATAGTGTGTTTGCCTCCGGTCTCCTCCAACTTATTTGCTTATTCCAATAATTACCTTTATTTTGGTCTTCAAGTGAGACATTAGATTCAGCTGTACATTTTATGGCTCACTAACCTGTTTTAATTGCTGGGTCGAGTGTATGGATTTTTCAGTCATGTGAGTCCTGGTGACAAGTGTTCATAGGTGGCTCTGGAACCCATGTCCAGGCGTGTCTTATGTTTTCCTCATTCACAATCAACTGCCTGTGTCCTGCTTTAACACATGGTAGGTATCTTAAGCAAAGCTTGCAGTAAGGTGCCTGCAGACCCTTGCTCTTCCCTCACACTGGACAGGCCCCTTTACCTTTTATATTTCTAGTAAGTAGGGAACACTCTTTTCCCCTTTCTGCTTCCATCTAGTAACTGCAGGGGAAACAGGAGAAAGCGGCTCCTATCTCTAACTATTTTATTTTAAAATCATGTGTGTGGGTACACGTACATGAGTGCAGGTCCTACGGAGGCCAGAAGAGGGCATCAGATCCCCTGGAGCCAGAGTTACAGGTACAGGCAATTGTGAGCTGCCCAATGTGGATGCTGGGAACCAAATCTGAGCTCTCTGGAGGAAGAGCAAGTGCCCCCCCTCCCCGCACTGCCCCTCCCCCGCTCCCCCGCCACCCCCGCCACCCCTTATTTATTTATTATGTATACAGTAGTCTGTCTGCACATATGCCTGCAGGCCAGAAGAGGGCGCCAGACAACATTATAGATGGTTATGAGCCACCACGGGGTTGCTGGGAATTGAACTCAAAACCTTTGGAGGAGCAGCCAGTGCTCTTAACCTCTGAGCCATTGCTTTAACCCTGATGTCACCATCTTAAGCCACACTCTACAAAGTGGAGTGGTACAATGATCATTACTTGAACTAATCAATGGACAGAGCTATGGGAACAGGAATGCCCACTTGTTCTCTCTGCTCAGGGTGACTACAGCTTAGAGGATGTGACAGCAGTGAGGGCCTGGGTTCTTGCCCTCAGCTCTCCCATGGACGGGGAGCTTCAGGGTATCCAGATGGAAACAAAGAAAAATGGGATCCTGAGTACTAGGTGTGGAACAGCCATGCCTGGGGCAGAGGCCTGGGCTCAGGACAGAGGCATCTTTTGTGAAGCATGCTTTGGGGTCCTGGGATCATGGATGTAGTGGGAAGAGCAAGGCTTCTGTTTGAATTTGGGCTTTACCAGGTGTGAACTTGAGGCCTAGCAAATCCCCTTGTTCAGAACCTGTGACCTCATCTGTAAAGTAGCTACAGCCAAATCACTCTCGGGTTTACAGGGCTAAGATGAAATGCTATTCATAATATGCTCGGATGGTGGTACCTGGCCTGAGTGTGTGTATGTTCAATAAGATCTGGGCTTCCCCTACCTCTGATGTGGTGTGGTGGTGCGAGTGTGCATGTGTGTGTTCGTGTAGTTTGGAGGTTGACATTGGTCATATTCCTCAACCACTTTCTACCTTCTTTTTGAGCCATCACCTCTTACTGAACCTGGAGCTCATGGATTCCGCAGACTAGCTGGCCAGCAAGCCCCAGAAATCCATCTCCTCCTTCCTAGTTCCAGGGTTTTGGGCACACCCAGCCATACTCAGTTTTTTATGTAGGTGCTGGGAATCGAACTCAGGTCCTTATTCTTGTATGGCTTTACCAACTGAGCCATCTCCCCAGTCCCTCATCTGTAATATATATATATATTAGTACAGAGATGGGAAAGGCAAAATGATCTTTTCTCTCTTCCACTTTCCACCTCAACCTCACCTCCTTCACTCTTTTGGAGGGACCTTGTCTCTCCCTAGCTCTCTGCTCCTGGTCTAACAGCCTCCTCCATTCTGGCCTTCACAGCTGCAAATGCAGGGCCAGCTGTGCCTGCTGTTCCCCATCTCATCTGCTGCCACACAGCCTTTGTAGCTTGTCAGACCCACCTAGTCTCTTCTCCTTCCTCAGAGGCCACTATTTCACCACCTCCCCTCCCACATCAGAACTCAGCAAGACATGTGTTCAGCTTTCCATGTGTGAAAAAGTTCCCTGTGTGACCTTCCCAGACAGGGGCCCCCCTTCTAACTTCCATTTCCCCAGGACCCCCCAAGTAGGTAACACAGATGGGTCACACACATTGGGAAGCCAAGCACATCTGGTTTACTAGGGTAAGATCTGCAGGTGAAATAACAGCACACACACAAAAACCCATGGGCAGAGTCCACCCCAAACACAGTCAGACACCAAAGCAGCAAAAGGCCTTTGGAAAACTCTCATGAAAATCAAAGGGAAGCTTTGTTGCTCATAGATTCAAACAGAAAACCATATAAAACCAACCCATAAATATATATATTATATATGTATATTATATATAAAATTGCAAAATAAAACCCAAGAGCCTAACCATCCAACTGCATATCAGTGGCTCAATGTGTTAGCATATAGAAAGGCAGAACCATTTGTGGGGATGATGTGTGATCTTGGGGGAGAGTGGCACATCAGAGCACAGAGTATTACATGGAACCCCTCTTAGAAACCACAGTACTAGGAAAAGCCAAACACAGACAGCCTATGTACAAGGGAAGACAGTAAGTCATATTCATGTGACGATTGTCTGACAGACATTTCACCAAAACCACCCACAGCATTACAAGACACTGCACTCCCTGGCCAGCCTGGCTTCCTGTGACCCTGCTTGCCATGGGTTCTGTTAGGTTCCTGCTTCATCCACTCCACCTAACCTCTTCTCAGAGGGGAAGGACCCTGGGACTCACTGCTTTCAGCAGATGATTTACAGATAGGGCGATCTTGTGGCATGAGTCACCAACACAGTAAGACTCATGGGTGCAAGATGCAATTAAAATGAGGATCTGGAGCTTCCCCCAAAGTGCTGTCATCATATAAGGGTCTGCGGGGTTTCCCAGCTGCCACCCTGATTCATAATTAAGATGTACAGCTGGTTTGCTGGAGGTTCAGACCCTTCTCACCATCCCTTGAGCTCTGGCAATGTCATCTCTACCTAAGAGATAAGGGAAGACCATGCAGGATCCAGCCTGGCCCAGGTGCTTGGGACAGAGATGGGGAGGGGTCAGCTGAGGGTCCGAGTCCCGTGAAACACTCTGCCTTCTTGGGCTAGCCTGCACCGAAGCCCTCCCCATCGGTGGCCTCCTCTACCTCTGGCCCTAAGTTCTCAAACTAATGGCCCAGTTTGTGGGAGAAACTTGAAGACAAGTGGCACACGAGTCAATTTGGCGGAAGTGTAGTGTCACTCACATGTGATTGAGGCAGAATGTGACTTCCATACTTTCTAGGGACACCCAAAAACTGAGTCTTGCTCACTGTTCCTGTTGGAAGAAGCTTGCCATCTCCAGGGTCATGTCAGCACAGAAACGGTAAGACCGCTTTGTCCACTGAAGGAAACCTCACTGTGCGAGATCCCCACAGACTGCGGGACAAGCTGGCTTCTTCAGTGAGGGCCAGTCGAACACCTTGGGAAGAGAGCTTTATATTGGCCTCTTTTTTCTGACAGAAGAGTGACACATCCTGGTTAGATAGAGCTCTAGGAAGTAATCAGTGTAGATGTCTCTTCACTGAAGAAAGAGATATGTACACACAAAAAATGACGTGTTTCAGGAATTTCGGTCGGCTCTCGGCCCTTCCTTCTCATATTAAATCACCTGCTTTGGGCATGAATTCCTATTATATTTTAAGCTGTGAGGTGCCCTGTCCTTTCCATGGGAGTGGGGAGCAGGCATGCATGTGGCATTTCAACTCAGTTCTCAGGCTTTCTGAATTATATGGGGTCTTAGAGATTTCAACTGGGCTTAGTGACAAGAACAATGTAAGAAGCCTCATGGGCCTCTCTGGTCACAGAGGCTGGCAACTACGCCAAGGGCCCAGGGGTATTTGTGGAGCCACATGTATAAACTGAGCAAAGGGACCAGTGTTTCAATAGTCCTGCTCAGCTGTTAAGAGCTCATGACATCTGGCCTAGAACTAAGACATAAAATTTACTCTTTGAAAAGGCCCGGCATACAGGCCAACATAGGGCCATGTCCTGTCCCTTAGCAAACCTTCCTAAGGCCAAACTTAGGTCTAACTGTTCACACTCTCTGGAGCGAACAACAACACTTCTGCTCATGTTGACAAGAGCAGAGGCCCTGTTATCACAAAGCCAGGCATCTGCCATCTTGTCACGTTGCCATCCCACAGTGGCTAGGTTCAGGCACTGTCTCGATGATTGGGTGGCTCTGAGCAGTGCCTTACAAAGGGGATTGTGAGAGATTTGTGGTCCTCATCCATGTCCCTCATATCCTCTGTCCACAGAACAAGGACTTCACACTTATTACCAAGTGTCAGCCAGCTCTTTCGTGGCTTAAGAGGAACCAGACCTTGGGTCAGCTGAATAAGGGCCCAGAATCAGACCAGGGTGCAGAGCATCTCTGGGCAGGGTTATTTTCCAGTTTGGGGGCGGGTCATAAAGAATGGGTGGCCCTCACACATGACGGCCACTCCTAGCAGGTGCCATCATGGGAATCAGGATTGCCTCTCTCTCTGTGCAAACAGGCTGAGAAACCGCCCCTCCTTTCTGACCGGCCGGTTGTGCAATAGCACCAGTCCAGCCTTCTTCCCCTGGAGAGCGGTGACTGCAGTGGCTCAGCGAGAAGCAAGCCAGTGACTGGTAAACTCCGAGCTAACAAAAATCCCTCCTCACCAGTTGAACCTTGGGTCAACTTTTACAAGAGCCAAAAAGAAATGTCCCGTCTGGTCTGCACAGCCATTTCTACTGTCCTCAGAACTGTGCACATCACATCCTTTATTTACTAGGGCAGAAGGAAACTGACAAAATGACTCTACATGTCTACTGTGATCTCATTCCAAAGCAAAATAGGGCCTGAGGCTGTGAACCCAGCATTAGTATCTTGGTGAGAACCTCTTCAGATGTTCTCATCATGCACTGGGGTAGAGTACAGCACACAAGACCAGCCAACAGCCTTACCAGCACACTCTCACGGCCACCAAAGGGACTCTACAATATACTTTTATTTATGATTCTACCTTAATTACTGTCCTCAGTGTCCAAGAAATGCTAAAACTCAGATCTCTCACACTGTCTGCAAGGGTTCTTTTGACCCAGGCCTGCTCATCTGGGATGTGAACCACTTCCTTTCACATGATGTTCTGGCAATACCACATGGCCCCGAAGGACACAATGTGGAGTCCCATGCTCCCACATCTGTCTACCTCTGCTGGCTTTTGTTTTTCTCTTCAGTTTTCCAGATTGTTTCCATGTGCCCATGTGCAGGATGATTAGATGGTCAATCATTGCTGCCCTGGGCCATGCCTGTACCCTGCCTGCTCTGTAATTTGACAAATGTCTCACATGTTCACAGGTAAGGGGTTTCTTAACACACAAGGAATGAAGAGAGGCTGTGTGAGCTGAACACAAGTGTGAGCCTTGACCCCAAGGCTACATTCTAGCAAAGCTCTGACATTTCAGTCCACTCAAGCTTCACCGTCACCAAAGGGAATCAAGTAAACCCTTGGAGAGAGCCGGAGGACCTCACCTCTCAGCACCAGCTCACACAAATGCTGCCTCTGTGGGATCGACTCCTCATCTTTTTAACAATGTCTGACACAAGTGGATGCTTATTGAATATTGAGGGAGAATGGATGAGTAAATGTGAAATCTTATTTTTAAGAAGGTGTCTTTTATAGGGTGATAGGAGACTCTGAGCATTTGTACACAGGGACATTAGCTTGTCTGCAATTAAACTTGACTCAATCAGAAAGCGAGTGAAAATGGGGCAGCAGCCTCAGATCTGCACTAGGTTCTCAGCTCTGCTCAAGAGACAGTCAACTGTGGTGGAATTTTCTGCCTCAACCAGAGGGCTCAGCTCTCTGCTGGCAGAGGTGTAGACATCGCCACCATCCACATTCACCAGCACACTCACATGCACCACCAAGGGTGACATCGAGGTAGAGAGGGTGGCCTCTCTACCTTCATCTCAAGTGCTAACACTACACAGCAAAGACCAGTTGCAGAGATGGCTAGTGAGTTAAAGTGGCTCAGACTGACCTGGGTTCAAACCTAGCCTTCAGATCTTGCTCAGCAAGTCAGTTATCCCTGCTGGGGTTCAGTTTCCTTACCATAAGAAGGGAGGAATGGAGTATTGAGAGGGCAGAGGGTAAAGCCTGTACACTGTTTGTAGACACAAGTGTGCAAAGTGAAAAATGATGATGAGTCAAGAAATTTCAAAAATACCTCTACAATAATCAGGACAAAAAAGAGAAACTCTTTGAAGACACTGTGCTTTAAGGAAGATGGATTGTCTCGGAGCCAGAAGTGTTCATTAACCAACACTACTCTTTGGGAGGATATGGAAAAACCAGTGTTGGCGTTTAAAATAACAGCTCTGCCTATTGACAAGCCCCAGGATGCAAGACAGTGATGGAGTTGGTAATGTTAGCCATGTCTTAAAGTTGATAAGAGAGAATTAACCCCAAAGGACTCACTTCTGGCCATCTTCTGCTGGACCCTCTGTGACTCAGAGTTGGGGCCCAAAGAGCCAAGGTCAAGGTGCCAAGAGAAAGATGCTCTAGTCTGTGAGCAAGGGCTCTTGGGCATATGAGAAGGCCAAGGGACACCTGGCTGCCGGGCAAGAGTGAGGTAGGTACAGCATTGCACATCGCTCAAAGCCAAAGAGGTTGCTGACCTCCTCACTCAACTCACTGCCAGCAGCAGATATAGGTGTCCCTGAATTTCTGCCCCAAGCATGAGGCTTTTTCTTATGCTACAGTTGGATTTAATTTTTCAGTCTGTGAGATATACAACACAGATAGATCAGGTTCCTGGGCTCGTAGATGCCCCTGCCCACTCATCAGGCTGACTTGGCTTGCCCTCTGTTGGCTCTTAGGGTTCTTCTACCCATCACTCAATGGGTTCCATGGAGAAAGCTCAGGGTTAGTGTTTAGGAAAGGGCAAGCTAAGCCATCAGCCTGGGGATCAGAGATTAACTTCCATTGGGCGGAGGGAGACAGGTCAGTCTGCCTGGTTACTTGAGCAGGGAGCAGGGACCCAAAATGGAAGAGAGAAGCATGGCTTCTTGCTGTGGAGACAGCTCCATCAGCAGGAGGCAGGATTCCTGGGAAGAGAGGGAGCTTACTCAGAGGAAGCCTTGGCCTGTGAGCATCCGTGATGGTACCTGGTGCTTGGCCTTCCTGCCCTGGGCTCAGGTGGGCAGGTGGTGTCCTAACATAGGCAGCCCAGGACGAGGCAGTGTTGTACAGAGGGCAGAACATGACCACAGGAGTCAGGAAGCTCAAGTCTAGGGCAGGCTCTGCCGCCAACTAACTCTGACTGTGAGCAAGACACCTGGTTGCTCTAGGAAGGCAGGCTCTACCCTCCCTTCTGAGTGTGATCCCAGGTCCTCCTCTATCCCTCATTGGCCCAGTGCTCCAGGGGCAGAGTTGGGAGAAGGGTAAGGAAGGAGGGCAGGGATGCAGCGGGGCCCACTGAGCCACTAATCAGGATTCCACCTTCTCCTTCTTCTTGCTCTTCTTCAGGAAGGAGGGGGTTCGGAATTTCTTTTTCTTTTTGGAGGGCGACTTGGAGGGAGAGCCCTCTGGGGACAAGGGACCACTGGTAACTGACTCGGTTTTGTCCTTGTAGCTGTCGCCATCGGTGTCAGCATTGGTGGTCATCTGGCCCAGTCCTTTGCTGAGGACCTCTTCCACGCTCGGCTCCTCCTCCTTCCCATTCACCACCACCCCTTCTGGTTTCTCTGGCTCATGCTCTGTGGTGGTTTTGCTGACTTCTGGCTTCTTGGCATCTAGGAAAAAAAACCAGAAGACCCAGCCTGTAAGATTTCATAAAGGCGAGTGTTCAAGGGATCAACAGAACCACTTCCAGGGGAGGTCTGGAGCCAGGGATGTGCAGGCTGGCATGGGATAGGAGAAAGGATCCTGGAACAGAGGAGGGATGTCTTTCTTACCTCACATCACCTGCCCTGGGGGAACACCCACTGGCAGGTGGCTACTCTGGGTTCTTGTCTACATTGAAACAAATGTTGATTTCTGGACACATGCTTAATTCAGAGTGAATGAGGAGACATACCCAAGAGAGGAGAGTAGCTGGGAGCTGCATGTCATGGTCGGCTCAGTGGAAGCACTGTGATAAGCAGCCCAGTTGTGCCAATCAAAACACGATGCTCATGGGTATTCATGCCTACAGCAGCTGTGAACTTAGGGAGTCAGTGAATTCCCAGGGGACACAGAAGAGAAGGACCCAACACCTCCATAGGAAAATCAACAGTCTGACGAGGTCCTTTCATTGCAGGGATGAGGTCTCTATTCTGCCTGGATCACCAGGCCCCACACTCAAGGGCAGCATGCTCAGACCCCAGGCGCTAAAGGTCCCAGCTGTCCCCTCTCCACAACTATGCAGGCTTTGAAAGTCTTGGCTCTCCAGCCTCCCCTCCTCCCCTTTTTTTGCAACTCCATTACAGGAACATCACTTGGGTGACATACTTTAGATACATTTCTCAAGCTCCTTCCCTTAATATGATTTTCACTGAATGCTGGAGGGGCTCTGCTTTCTGCTCATTTGCTGCCCTCATGTGACTCATGTCCTTTCTGTAACTCAGTCCTTCCTCCAGGTGTCTGTCCATGCCTCTTCACCTATACCAAGCAGGTCTACAGACCCAGCCCTGGTGTGTGTGCTGTCTTAAGAAAGCAACATTAAATAGGGTATGCCCAGTGTACCCACCACCACAGGAACAAAGACCACTGAAGAGTTGGCTAGAGAGGTGGGGCAAGTACTGAGCACCTGGGAAACAGCTAACACCTTCCCCTGTGGGCAGCGGCTGGGAAAGACCCCAAGAGATGGGTACAGTGGTAGCTCATGTTTGCTTGAGTGGGGATGCTTTGGGGGTACTCAGGAAATAGGGGACACTTGGAGGATGTAGAAGGGACAGAGGCTGTAAAGCTGCAGGTTCTTTCTAAAGAGGATAACCAGGAAACTCGGAGAGAAAAATGGAGGAAACAGGAGAGTGGATGATTCGGACAAATCAGGGCTCAGAAGAGCTGGCGACTCCTGGATACTATGGGCTACCGGGTAAAAGCTGAAGGGCTTCTAGAGGCCAGGGGGTGGCGAGGGGGAAGCCTGCTGCTGGGAGGCACAGAGCCACACTGAACTCCACCTTTCAGATTGAATTCCTTGCCACCCCATGGCCTCTAAGCACTTTGTCTCTACCAGTGGCCCCCTCAAGGGTTTTGTGTTGACTTAACTGATAAGGAATAATGGGGTTAGGGCTGATAAAGCATTTCTGGATGTTTCTGGAATGGTGCTTCAGAGACAAAGAGAGAACTGCTTTATTAACATGGCTGGGTGTCAGCCAGCAAGAGCCAACAGAACTAGTAGGTGAAGGGAGAACTCCCCCTCATTGGGCTTCAGTTCTCAGACCCTTTGGCTGAGGGGAATGAAACCATCAGATTTCTGGGTTTGCAGTTCACTGATGCTGCGGTGGGATAGGACCCTACATAGGCACATAAAGCAATGCCCTCCCTTCCATATCTACAAGTGTCCCATTGGTGCTGATTCTCTGGAGAGCCTCACTTAGGCCTCCCCTTCTAGGAATGTCCACTCCCCAAGCTTTCTGGCCTTCACCCCAACACAGTCCACCCCACTCCTGCCCACCAGTCCAAGTACATATCTCCCCAAAGTTGGGCTCAATTACACTCTGTCTGAGCAGTTTCCATTAACAACAACCTTGCCCTCCTCTGAGCCCACTGTCGTGTGTTCATTTAATGCCAGCATGTGCTGGCTTTGCTCTCCACTCAGAACACAAACTCACTTTTGTGCAGACACCCCCCTGGCCAGCAACCACATGCTGAGCCCGTCTCTGAATGAGGTTAGGGGCAGGTTCCAAAGAGGATGCCTGGCATCTCCTACAGCTGCTTCATCTATGGAA
This sequence comes from Pachyuromys duprasi, assembly GCA_028658305.1. Classification (NCBI taxonomy): domain Eukaryota; kingdom Metazoa; phylum Chordata; class Mammalia; order Rodentia; family Muridae; genus Pachyuromys; species Pachyuromys duprasi. The sequence continues at coordinate 53,632,318 of CM053761.1, forward strand.
GAGTTTGCACCTCCTCTAACCTCAGGAACAGGAACAGCAACAGCAAGGGAGATAAGGGGAGGGACCGAAAGTGGGTTTGCTGAACTCAGGGTCAACCAGACTAATCCTGGCCTACCTGCCAGTGCATGCAAGACTGCTGACTGCCATGCTTTATATTTCCCTAATGAAAAGAATGCTCTTCACCATCGCATGCAGAAGCCAAAGAAAGGCTTTAACGGTTGGAAAAAAAGTATCATTCATGATCAGGGCTGACATAGGGCAGTGGTACCATGCTGCAAAGACCACAAAGGCCCTGGAGGCACTCAGCACAGAGCAGGGATCAGAGGGCCAGCAAGCGGAACTGCCTTCTGAGGCCTTCCGAGCAGGAGACAGGCCAGCAAGCGGAACTGCCTTCTGGGGCTCTCCGAGCAGGAGACAGGCCAGCAAGCGGAACTGCCTTCTGGGGCTCTCTGAGCAGGAGACAGGCCAGCAGAGCTCAGCGCCAGTTTTTGTCCTCATTTAAATCCTCAAATATCTGAAAGAATGAATCAGATTCAACTTGTGCAAATGTAGTCTTTCTCCATGTTAGGCCCTGAAGTAGATGGTGGATCACCAAGTGTGTGTGTGTGTGTGTGTGTGTGTGTATTTGATTTTTTGTTTGTTTGTTTTGTTTTTGCCTCACACATGTTAGGCAAGTGCACTACCACTGAGCCACATCCCTACCTCTCTAAATTCCTGTTTTCAGCAAGTCATCAGGCTGATTTGACATAAAAGGACCATTGGCTGCACAGTGGGACATATGTGTTTAGAACATGCTCCTTTTACCTGCTTACCTTGGCTGAGAATCAAAGTTCCCCAAAGTACTGAATACACTACTGACACGTGGGGTAGCCCAGGCCCTAGTGTGCCTCTAGGTGCTCACAGGTTTGTATAGCCCTTGTTATCCCCATGGCTTCCTATAGGAACCAGAATGCCGGGACGTGCCACAGAGCTGGGCTTAGGCCAAAGACCTAAGAAGATCTAGAAAGTACTGCCTGATAGCTTTGGGAGACCTACACCACCATGGGTAAAGTCCAATGACACCAAAGGAAATGTAGAGAGAGCACATGAAGAGAGAAAGTGTGAGAGAGTGAGACCCAGAGATAGAAACCACTCCAACCACCCCAGTGTCCTGGTAGAGCACTGCTTCTTTCTGTCACTGCCAAGGTACCATCCAAGTGTGTGCACCATCTTAGAACTTCTGGTCTAGTCATGCTCACAGCTGACCGTAGTCTTGGCTGATATCGCACAGGGCTGAAGACCTATTGAGTCAACTTTAGCCAATCCAAAGAACTAGCTCCCACCACAGGCTGTGGCTGGATAGTAACCCAATGCTACAGAGCTAGTTTTCCCAAGTCTTGGGGGCTGACAGCATCAAGGACTAGTAAGTTCTCACAGTTCAAAGAACACAGTCCATAATAAGAATGAATTTATGTGAGCATATTGCAAAATTGCTTGTTTTACCGTAATACACACTCACTCTCTTGTGGAGGCCCATAGCTCATGTTAGCTCTCTTCCTTGATGGATCTCCATTTAATTTATTGAGTCAGAGTCTCTCAGTTGAACATAGAGCTCACTGATTGGCTAGACTAGCTAGCCAGTTTGTCCTGGGGATCCTCTGCCTCCTGCGTTATGGGATTACAGGGACTTCCATGCCTGGCTGGATTTCACATGTTTATGTAGCGAATACTTCTGTCCATGCCATTTCCCTAGCCCTCTGAAGGGCTTATTTGAGTGGCTTATTTGAAGTAATGGATTCATCAGTGAACATCTGACATGAAACACGAGCTATTTCTTTGCAGCTCAGTCTATTGCAGTGCATATTCCCTGGGAGCCAGGGTCAGTAGCATAGCATCGGACTGGATCTAGTCAAAGAGAAGGAAGTGTCAGAGTGAGCAGATGTGGAGGAGGAAGCACCTCAGAAAGGCTGATGGTGTAGGCTTCAGATTCAGACTCAGCAGGAGAGGACCTGAAACACAGTGACAGATGACTGGAAATAGTCATCCTTGATCTAATGGGTAGAACACATGTGGCAGCTACTCTACAGGAGTCCAACCTGCCTGCCCCAGGCCACCCAGCCCACCACACTGCAGCTCACACCTACATCATGTCTTTTTGCAGCACAGAAAGTCTCCTTAGAGACAATTATAACTTTTGTTAGTCTATGACTCAAGGGCAGCGGACCACACAAGGGGAATAGATTTAGACCAAAGAGAAATGGAACTCCTGCCACAGTGAGGGAGATGCCCCGTGGTGGATGAATGCCTGCTCCATCCCTCCACCCTCTTCCTGTTTTCTACCCCTCTCAGAAACTCAGTCTCCTGATTTGTCTCCTTTCTGCCATGATCCCATCTCAGGCTCTCCCTGCATGTCCTTCCCACAGCCTATACAGGTGTGCTAACAGGCAGACACAGGCCAGATCCTCTGCACTTCTCTAGGAGGCATCTGGGGCCCTGAGAGAAGCCAAGCTCTTGCTCAAAGTTGTAGAAGAGGCTCCTTGGAGATGTCAATGCACGGTTAATGATTAATTCTTGTTGACCATGACAATTCCTGCAGTTCCCTATCCCTCCCTGTGGGACTTGCTCTGGGTGAGAATGAGCAACTCTGTGTGTGGTTATCTTCACATCCCTTCAGGAAGCCTAGTCCATGCACCCAGCACAGGAGGAATTGGTCATGAATTTTACATCTAAAAAACTTTCCAAAGGCAAGGCTGAGGGATGCAAGAAGAAAACCTGAGAGGAAACAGATTTCTTTTGAAAAGTTCCTCCCTCTTTGTTGCAAGTGCCGGGTGAGTTAGGAAGTGGCCTCTCTATACTTACTACAGAGACAAGTATTCAGACTCGGAGGAAAGTCCTTTGATGAAGGCACAAATGGGAAGAGAAAGGAAGACGTTGTCACAGGTTGACAACACACCACTATGAGATACAACAAACACACACGCCCAGTGGAAAGGAGGGAGGGCATCTAGTTGGAGAGCTGGCCTCAAGCAGATGGGTCTTTTCCAGCAAGGCTGGGCCTTTATGCAAGGCGATGGTTGGCTTGGGAAGGAAGCTCAGGGAGGAGGTGCTACCAGAATGACACAGGTGATCAGCCACTCTGGAAGGGGATCCCAGCAGCCCAGCAGAGGCTGTTCTCTGAGTGGCAGGGCACCCTCTCTGGTGGAGTCGCTCAGGGGACCCAGTGGGACAGCATGGAGGTGGCAAGGGACCACAACAGCATCACTATTTATGTCTTAATCATAATTAGTTCCTATATTCAAAGTCCGTTGTCATCAACACTCCTCATAGACATAGAACTGTAACCAGGGAAAGCACTAATAATTCCATTTGACCCATGAGGAGATCGAGGCACAGAGGGGATCTCTGACTTGCTGAAATTAGAAGTTTGGTTGGCCTGGAATTGTATGGTCTAAACTATCGTCACTCTAATGACACTGTTTTCAACTGGTTCACATTTTAGAGTGACCTGGAGAAATGCTGATGGTGGGCTCCAGGCCACAGAGCCACCCAAGTTCACCAAGGGATTCCGATGAGCCACTACGACTGAGATCGACACCATCGGGTGCCACACCCCTGAGAAATGCAGCATCTCAGGCCCCATCTTGGAACTGACAGTGCGGAGCCTTCGCTTTAAAGAGATCCCTGTCCCCATCAGTATCTGAGGACCAGATGGGACAACTGGTCAGCTGGGGTGAGCTTTGGCTGCATCAGCATAGCTCACTAATAAGGCAATTGAGACAAACTGAATCTTGCCTGGGGTTTCCTAGAACTCTTAGAGAGGAGGCATCTTCCATGGGAGAGAGGTTGCCCTTCCCTACAAACTCCTGCCAGCTAACAGCAGTTCTCTACAGTGCACAGACCACCCTGCCTCCCACACAGGCATCTTCTGGAGCCTGCTCTTCTCCACTCACCTTCCGAAGCCTTTGAAGGTGAGACTGCTGGGCTTGTGGTCCCTACTTTTGTTGGGCTCTGCACTGGGGATGCAGGTGTGGACTTTACAGGTGAGCCAGGCTCCTCTGTGGCTTCCTTCTCCCCTGAAAACAAAAGAAACTCACCTTGGTACACAAGGCACAGAGAGACAAGAGGGGCTGGGCGAGTGTGAAACCCAGTGCGTCTGTACTTAGCCACTTCTGCCTGTAGAGCTAGTGGGCTCTCCCAGCTCCTTCCTGGGGAGGTTAAATGGGAGCACTCAGAATAATGCTGCATCTTGTCTACATGACTGCCATGAGGAAGCAAGGTGGCAAGAGAATACTATGTGCCAGACCAGCAGGTGAGTCTGCAGGTGTTACTGAAAAGGAGCAGCCACAGAACACATGCATGGATGGAAGCAGAGCCCCCAACAACCGCTCTCCTCAGGGGCACCCAGGGCCTGTTCACAGCAGCTAGCTTACTAGTCAACTCAGCTAACTCACATCTTCCCTCCAGACAATCCCAAGCACAGGTTTTTTATTTTTCCAGCTGGAACAGTTGAACTCCAAACAAGGCAGGAAGTAGTACTTGAGAAGATGTCTGACCCTGAGTGAGAAGAGGCGGTGGAGCCCCCTCTCTGGGTAAATTACAGCTTAGCCCAAGTGGGTTTCAGAACCTGCATGCTCTAGAAGCAAGGAGATGAGACAGATCCTTTGGGCAGAATGGGAGGGTGAGGGGATGTCTTTCTAGGCAGAGAGGGATTTGAGGTAGAGCCTATGGTGTAAGTGACTTAGCTCAGGCTAGCCCAGAAGTGAACAAAGCATGACCCAGCACACCAAGATACCAGGAATTTCAACACAGAGGGACAGGCTGGATTCCAGACTCTGAGGCAAGGAGAGAGGTGTTAGCTGATAGAATCCTGGCTACTAGGCTGATAAGACTCACTCCAGATTTTACATGACTGAGACATTACTTTATGTAAGGAGGCACCTGTTGTTTACTGATCTTCATCACGGTCAAAGGCACAATTCTAAGTACTAACTCCTTCATATCCAATGAGCAGGCTTGGTGAGGTCATGAAGGTGCCTGCCTGTGTAACTGTGAGGGACTGGATCATGCTTAACTGTATCCTGCTAACCCAAGCATTATTTGCTAATGTGGCAAGACGGTCCTCACTGGGGTCTGAGTTCTCCCTCTAGGCTGGCAGGTCCTGTAGCTACGGCTCACACAGGTTTACCTTCCTGTTCCTGTTCTAGCTTCTTCCTTTCCACCTCCTTCTTATACTCCTCCAGCTCCTGGTCGGTGAGTTGGCTGAAGGGGTTGGGCACCGTCTCCTCCAATTCTTCTTTGGTATCTGCATCGCCCTTGGACATCAGCTGGCTCTCTGTAGACTGAAAGTTAACCAGAGTGTGTGTTGCTCTCTGACCGCTGTGCTGGGGCCCAAACTGGAGCTTCTCTCAGACTCAGGTGGCAGCCAGCTGTCTTGCTAGGGAAGTGACATGTAGCTTCTTGGAATCAAGCTTGGGGCCTTGGGATAGGGATTGCTCATCTCCCCGCTGTTATATATGCACTTAGACTTTGCAACTGTCCTGGTGAATTTAGGGGTCCACCCTTTGCCCTTGAAATGAAATCAAAAGATGCTCCCAAGCGGAAGACGTACCTTTATTGCAATCCCATCTATGGATACTTCCAAGCCATGACTGTGCATACATTTGGCGGCCCAAAGTCAGACAAAGTCTAGCAAGCATAGCATTGGCTAGAGAGCAAGCAGCATTCCAGCCCCTCCCCTCCTTGTCCCCCAAACAGCCATACAAGCCACAGTACACAGCATTAAAACAGCAAGACACAGGGGCTTCAGCATTCTCAGTCCAAGCAGTGATTCCTGGAGTCACAGTGAGGGTCTTCAGCTGCCTGTTCTGTAGGCCCTGGCAGGGCCACCCACAGAACCTCTGTTCTGCACCTCGGTCAAGTCCCTGGCTCTGATATCTGAATAGATGGACACTTGTAAGCTCCAAGAATCATCTGGGAAGACTGAACCACAGACCCCACTGTCCTTTTCCTAAGTCAGTGCCCTCACTGTAGCCTATCCAAAGGTATTATCTGCTTGTAGGGGGAGGAGAGCAGAGTGAAGCCCCAGGGGAGGTGAGCCCAGATCAACCAGGGCTTCTGGTCACAGCCTATGGGCTTCACTCATAAGGGAGTCAACCATAGGTTTATTGCAGCTGAGTTTCAGAGTCAAAGGTGAGTCCAAGACAGATTCCAAGAAGGAGGGACTGTGATCAGAGTTCCTGCTGTGAAGGGCAGAGCTGCTTTTGGACAATCCTGTTCTGTGCTGGACTTTCACCCTCTGGGATCACAGGCCATTTCTAACCTTGACCCTGCGGAATGTTCAGAGTTTTCCACTTGGCTGGGTAGGGTTGGTCAGGAGGCAGGCATGAAGGCATAACCTGCTGCTGCCTGATCTGCAACCACATCACATTAACATGCTCTACAGAAAGGAATGGACCCTGGCCCATCCCACTCGCTAGTGTCTAGGAAAGCATCACACCTTTTTTTGCCAGGAGCTGTGAACAGCCACAATGCCACACAAAGAATTGCAATGGCAATCTGCTAAGCCCTCAGAGGATGTCATCCCATGAGACACAGAAATACTGACGTCATGCTCTCTAACCCTAACTGTTTGTATAGCTACTCTTCACCCTTCCCACCCCACAGCACAGCAGTCCTGTCCACACCCTCCTTCATTGTGCCCTGGAGCTCTGGCCAGATGCTGCCACATCCAACCCAGAGATCAGAAAACACCTGGGCCACCAGTAATCAACAGGACACCAAGAGAGGACCTCACGAAGTCCCATGGCAGGAGGCGTGGGGCCAGCCAGTGACCTTCCCATGAGCAGATGGGCTAGTACTTGTGGTCCCCTCTCCGGTGCACCCAGGAGTGAGCCAACATTGTCCTCCCTGGACCTCACAGCCACTGTGTGGTGGCCCTTCCCTGTGCAGCAAGAGCCCAGCACCTAAGGTCATGGGTGAGCGGGCCTGAGGACTCAGGGGTCCCATTGCCCAGTCCCTGGAGGCAGAAATGCGTCCCCTTCAGTTGGGGACGGCATCTGCTGTACCGGGCTCCGGCTCTTCTCGGCGATGACGCTGGCCAGGAGCTGGGACTGAGGCCCTGCGGACTTTATGTCTTGCCGGTTTTGTTCTCGAATCTGTGTGGAAAGGCGAGAAGAAGGGATCAGAACATGGAGGGGCACTCTGGTGTCCAGTGAGGCCTGCGATGGGTCTGAGGAGGTTCTCTCTGCTCTAATGTGATCTGCCTATCCCAAAAGCTGCTTCCATACCTGGCACTGAGCAACTGAGCTCACAAAAAGCCACTCTTTGGACATGTCTTTCAGGCATACCTAGTGGGTAAAGCAAGTGCCCTGCCATGTCAATGGCTTACAGAGGACTGGGGGGACCCTGTATGTCTAGCATGAGGCACTGAGCCCAGGATGTGGTCCATACACAGTGTCACATCAGGGGTACTGGTGAGTTCCCTTATCCCAGGAACTCGGCCTGTGCTTTCAGGACCCCAGAGTCTGTCAGAATATCAAGGTTGAAGAGCAGACTCACCTTGTTCCTCATGTCCAGCACTTCTTGGGGGTCAGTATAGAGAGGCACAAATTGGTTTGGGTTTTCGATCCGTATGGGCATGCCACTGCTGGACTTTTCCACTTCATCAGCCTTCATCCACTGACAAGACAAAGCAGGCGAGTGAGGACTTGGGGCCATAGGCCACTGGGTGCCCCGCCCACCAGCATGGAGGGTCAGCAAGCCATTCAGAGTAGTTGTGTCTTCTTGGGCCTTCTGAGATGAATGATTGATGACGCAGATGTCAAGGATAGCTGGTAGGCCATAAAGAACCTCAGAGAGTAGGGGCTGAAGCTTGGGCTGGTCACCACTTGGGCTTCCAGTTTCAGGTAACTGGCTTTTCATTTGATGGAGGCCTATTCTGACTGGCTGTGGCCACTTCTTTTGTCAATGAAAAAATCAAACAGAGAGGGGCTGGAGAGGTGGCCCAGTGGTTAAAGCACCTGCCCTTCAAGCACAAGGACCCTCATCTGGATCCCCAGGAACCTGGATAGGTGTGGGGGTTCCCCATAACTCAGAACAAGTGAACTTAACAATAGCAGCAGGCTATAGGCTTATCTCCAATAACATAGGAGAGCTATTGAGGATGATTCCAGACAACACACACAGACACACACACACACACACACACAAACACATACCTGTGAAAAACAGGAAAGAAAAGAAGTCAAAAAGAGAGCTATGCGAGTGAGGAGAAAGGGAAAGAGGAAAGGCAGCACGCAATCAAGCTGTCCTTGCCCTGGGTTCCTGTCAGACCCCAGGCCCCGCGTTCTGTACCTTTCTCAGGACTTTCCCAAAGCCCCCTGTGGGTGTGGGGTGAAGCACAGAGCCTACTCTCTCTTGAATCTATGCTGATAAAAGTGGCCTAGTCCTGTGGCCCTCTGGGAAAAATCTGCTCCTCACACCCCAAACCTCAACACAGAAGCACAAGAAAGAGGAGTTAGGGGCTCTGGGGCCTGAGCACGGCCTAGTGGAACCTGCAAGAAAACTGCATGACTTGCTTCCCTTCCAGTGCAACCCACCTCACCCAGCCTGGCCTGACCTCCCTCTTACCGTGGTCTTGGGCCGGGGACTACCCATGTTCCTCTGTACCTCGTCGGCCACATTCACCCGCAGGTAGGCATTGGGTGTGTTAAGCCAGCGGGTCTTTTCCTTCTGCTGCTTCTGGGCGTGTTGGCGCAGGGCAGGAACTGGGGCACCATCCTCTTCAAACACAAAGGCAGTGACTGTGGCTGGGATCTCCACTTCACTTTTGTGTTTGGTTTTCTCTTGGACAAAGGGGTGGCGGTATGTGTAACCTGTTCTGTAGCCCTAAGAGAACAGAAGCAAAACCAGGTGTTGTGGAGGATAGAGGTCCATTCCTGGACTCAATTCAACCCCAAATATTCACCAGACAACTGAGTTGCCAGGCCTAGGCTATAGGGCTTTCAAGGTGAGATGGGCCTGGCACTCAGGCTCGTCATGCCAATTGCTCAGGAAACTGAGGCAGGAACATGACAAACTCAAGGCCCGCCTATATTACAGAGCAAGCTCAAGGTCATCTATGTAACTTAGTGAACCCCTGTCTCAAAATAAAGCATAAACAAAGGGCTGGTATTACAGCTTTTGAATGCTTGCTTGGCATACATGAGACCTTGATTTTAATCCCCAGTATACAAAAAATTTAAAAAATAATGAGGCCTGCTTAATGCTCATGATTTTGATGAATTTGTAAGTAGTATTGCATTCTAAAATGATGGTGATGATGATATATAATTTTGCAGTGCTGAGGCCTAGCATATAATGCAGTACAAGACACTTTATAATAAGCTATATCCTTAGTATCCAATATGTTTTCAAAGTAGCTAACATTAAGATAAAATTAATAGATTTTAAATTATATGCATGTTTGTGTCTGTGTATGTCTGTTTCCATGTTGTGTGTGCATGTGTGTGTGTGTGTGTTTGCAGGTCATCAAACTGGAAAGAGGATCATGAGAAAGGGGGAGGAAGAGATCTTAAGGGAGAAAGACACAGAAAGTGATGTTTATATGTCACATGAAAGCAGAAGTAGGGACTGAGGGAAGGAAGAACAACAACTAGAGGGACAGTGGGTGAGGACAGTAGCCAGATGGGAAGAATGAGAACAATGTCTAATGATACATTATGTATGACAACACCATGAGGCAATTCATGCTAACTTTACACGTTAATTTTAAAATAATGTCAAAATAGTTATGATAGTCAATTGCTGTAGTGTAGCGCTGGTTGAAGCTCCTGGCTCATTCGCCAGCACCTCTTGGCAACATTCACAGTGAAATCCAATTGTATTACACCCTCCTTTCTCTCTTCTCTGAAACTGTAAATATAAGTATCTGCTTCTCAGAGCTTTGAAAGGATTCCTATAAGGAGCAGCTGGCAACGTCACGGCACTTTATTTAGGGGCAATGACTCAGCGTGCAGATGCTGCCCGGAGTTCCTTCTCACCACCTAAGGCACATCTCATGGTCATAAAGGCACTCCAATGGTCAGCCTCAAAACAGGGTGAAAAATGACTTGGAGGCAATGAAAGGAGGGGAAGTACTAATTACTGCAATGACCTTGGCATGATTAAGTCAAGTAGCCTTGAGAACCAAGCAGGAAAGTTCTGAAGACAGGTTTAATTTCTAATCTCTCTGAACAGTCCTAGCTCGCTACTGCATGACCCCCCTTCTTGTGCCTGGAGTGTCTGTTCTGATTTTCCATATCATCAACCCAATCATTAGTTCCAAGAAGGAGGAGGCCATCCTTTTGTATCTTTTAGTGAACCATCATTCATTTACTGCAATAGAATAATGTAAAGCTAGCTGTGATGGGCTTTCGGTACTAAGGCTGCGGCATTAGGAAGGCAGCAGGACCAACTGCAGAGGAGGCCTGGGCTGACGGCTATGACGATGATGGTGGCCAGCTGTGGACATAAGGAATTCACTGGACTACTGCTTCCCGTGGAGAACACAGACAAACATCAGGATGTCTCAGTGCTTAGCAGAGGGAGGAAAGGTGAGTACTGGAAAAAAACGCAGCTACTGATCGAGTGAACACCAACTCGGAGGCCTTCACCAACTAAACCATGACAGAGGCAGTTCTTGTGGGTCTCTAGTGTTTGGGCTGTCTGGTTCGTGGGTGTTCAGCCTCCATGGAGAGGTCTGAGGGACAGCACCAGGGCACTCACTAAGTTGTCCAGCATTCTCATGAGGGCTTCAAATTCGTGCTCTCCCAGCCGGCTCTTCTGCATGGGCCCAAAGGTGCTGCCGGCCCACTGCACCGAGCCCACCTCATGTGGCCGGTGTTTCTCTTGCTCCAGAAGGATGAGGTTCTCGGTTCCTCCAGCGCTGGACAGAGCTGACACCTGCAGAGAATCAGAGCACGTGGGTCTATGAACCCCTTAAAACTGCTGTGGTGTACACCAGAGGGTGGTGGGGTCACAAGAGAACTCAGGACCCAGAAAGGCCTAGGGAACTTGAGGAAAATATCTGGACACTCGTTGGGCATACACTAGCTGTCATGGAGCAGAGTATCAGTAATTTCTCCTTGGGCTCAGTTCTTAGAGAGCTCAGAGAGGAAGCAATAACAAATGTTAACCCCCAAGGAATGAAACAGCATAGGGGACTGAATGTTCATTTCTGGGGTACAACACATCAGAGAAGAAAAATGGTACCTAGGACACAGCACCCCAGAGAACTAAACACTGTCTAGGACATAATGCCCCAGAGAAGAGTGTGCGCTGCAGAACTGTAATTATTTCTGGGGAAGACGACACTAAACAAGACTCCAAAGGGAACTTTTTAAAAAGGTTTCATGTAGCCAGGCTATGTAGTCTAGGCTGGCCCTGAACTCCTGATTCTCCTGCCTCTACCTCCTGAGATCTAGGATTAAAGATGTCTGCTGTTGTGTCCATGTGGTACTTCAATCATTGATTGTAATATTTTATTTCTTCAAGAAGAATTAAAGACGACTGCTATTATGTTCTGAAGGAACTTCAATTATTGTTATTTTTTTCTTCAAGAGGAACCTATCTGAAGCAAAATGGCTATAAATACTTGTTAAGCCTGAGTTTCTATGTCACCATCTTATTCTTTTTATTTTCTTGTGTGTGTGTGTGTGTGCTCATTGGTTTTAAGTCAATGTGACATGAGCCAAAGTCATGAAAAAAGAGAACCTCAATTTTGAAAGTATGTCAATTAGCTTGGACCATGGGCAAGTCTGTGGAGCATTTTCCTGATGGATGATCAGTGTGGGAGGGCTCAACCCACTGTGAGCAGAGATAACCCTGGGTAGATGGTCCTGGGTTATATAGAAAGTAATCTGAACACACCACTGAGACCAAAGTCTGTAAGCCTCACTCCTCCATGGCCTCTGCTTCAGTTCCTGCCTCCAGGTTCCTGATTTGAGTTCCTGTCCTGATGTGCCTTAGTGATGGACTGTGACCTGAGAGCTGTGAGATGAAATAAACCCTTCTTCCACCAAGGTGCTTTTGGTCAGTGTTTTATTACAGTGATGGAAAACAAACTAAGACAGTGTGAAACATACGCTCTCCTCTCTCTCTCTCTCCTCTCTCTCTCTCTCTCTCTCTCTCTCTCTCTCTCTCTCTCTCTCTCTCTCTCTCTCTCTCTCTCTCTCTCTCTCTCTCTGACACTTGCCAGCACATCTACAGAAGAATGACCTGGGTGAAGGGAGAGGCCAAAAGAGTTTTCTTTAGTCTTGTTATCCAAGTTATATGTCTGTCCATGTGCCCATATGAGGGTGGTCAGTCACCAGGTCCAGTGTCAACAGGACACAGCCAGGTGCAGGGAGTGTCAGACAGCTTTCCTCCCAAAACATAAGGCCTGTCCCACGGTCAGAGCTACGTGGGGAGGGGGCAGTGCAGGTGGCTTCAGGCAGCAAACTTAACTATTAGGACAGCGGTATGTATACAGAGTGGGCAATTTAGAATAATCTTAAAAGCAGCCATGCACTTAACCAGCTTCCTCTCTCATCTCATGCTCTTCTAGTACAGTCTACTGCACCTTGCATCTTTGCCATTCTGTTCTTAGTCAGGCTTGGCTTTCAGGGAGGAGAGGGGGAGCTAAGCCCTGTCACTCCCGCAGCATGTTCTGTCCCCACACAAGCTCACTTACAAGAGCTGTGCTCTGGTGACCTAACCTGTGGTGCCTGGTGTTTCAGGATGGGTTGGGAGTTTGGGTTGTGGTTTTGGTGGTGTTTGTTTTGACCAGAAATGAAAGGATCCATTTAGTGTACTGACAAATACAGGCAAAAGAGCTCTGAGCAGCTAGGCAGCACCTTGAGTACATGGCATTCTCCTGCACCAATACACGAGTCCACTTTACTTCTTAGAAGTCAGTGCCTTTGCACTGAAGATATGTCATGTCTTTAACTGTCTCCACCACTGTCCCCTGCTCCCCTGGAGAGGCTAGGGGAGGACCTGGTGGGAAGCAGGCTGACTGGTGTGTCACACCACCCTCTCACCGTGTGACTTTGGGAAGCTATTTACCATCTTTGTGCTTCAGTTTCCACGTGAGTAAAGATGGCGATGCGTTCCCTCATAACTTATCTTTTAAGGTAATATGGTAAAGAATGTAGAATGTTCTGGAGCCTCTGGAGCTCCACATGTATGCTAACATGCAGAGACTGAGAGGTGGCCTCCCCTGGGACTGGTTGTCAATAGGGAAGAAAGGAGGGCAAGAGCACCCACAACTTTGCCCGAGATGCCTCCTTCTATCTCTTCCTCCTGCAGTTTCCATGGCAATGGGTAGCAGATGGAGAAGAACTGTTGTGCTTCCCATCTGCCTCTCGGCAGAGGAGGGAGCTGCCTCTCAGCGAGGGATGACCCACTTTTTCCAGAACTCCAAACTGATAAGCAAAGAAAACACTGTGCCCAGGAGAGCTGAGCAGCACATGGGCTTGGACTCAGACATACCCACAGTCACATTCACCTGTCCACCAAGGCCACTGAGGGAGGAAGCAGGACCCATGATGGACACAGAGCTCTAGAGCTGGCTGCCTGAATGCAGCTGACAGTAGCTGTGGGCTATGCCTTTGGCACCCTAACCTTTGTATCTAATCTTCCTTGGCTTCTAGAAACCTCTCCATCCATGAAACTGATAAGGAGTCACCAGCGCTTTTCTGGGTTGCTTGCCAGAGGGATGTGGGTGGGCAAAGTCACATCAAGCCAGTCCTGAGCACAAGTGACAGCAGCCAGGAGGCTGTTAGGCACCAAAACTAACAGCCCTGCTATATGGCTGCAGGTCAGAGGTTAAACTATCCAGGGACTACTTCTAGGGTCTGAACTTGGGAGAGGACTCTTCACTGTAGACCTGTAGGGGACACAGCAGCAGCTCTCCGTCTGTGCAGAGGGCTGGGATATCTCTGCAAAGAAGAGCTCTTCCTGTGTGCTGTTTTCTCATGGAAGCTTCTACAAAGGTATGGCAGAGTGAGGAAAGACAGAGTCCTACCTTGAGAGTAGAGTGTCCATCAGTTCTGATGCCAATCAGTGGCCAGACCAGTCAGCATTCTTAGTTGATGGAAAAGGTACCACATCAGGGACATGGCCTCGATCAAGGGTCCCCTAGGCTCTAATTCTGACCAGTGCTGTTTCTTGGGATCCTCACTCCATTCCCCATAATATTTATACATCTCTGGATTTCCAGTTGTCTATGCAACACTCCACTGTAAGGGTACCACAGGGTACCCACTTCCCCCACTGCCACTGGGCTAATCTCACCCCAAGTGACACGGAGAAAGGTGATGACCTTCCTTCGGTGCCGTTCTGCCAGACTAGGCAGAGTGAGGCAGAAGGGCACCACATGGGACTTGCAGAGAGCTGGCTTGCCCTGGAACTGCAGTCTCTGCAACGTCACCATATCTCCTAGCCTGGAGAGCCCATTCTTCTCAGCCAACTTTTACTCATGCCAAAGCAGGCTTATAGAGGGCACCTCTCTGCCACAAGGATACACAGCTAGGGCTGGCGACGATGGAGCTGAGAGAGCCGGGCTGGATAAGCACCCCCACATCCCTCCAACTTGTACACTACAGAATGCATGCTCTTGGTTGGCCCTCAGCATACAGCATTCTAGGAACTCTATAGACAACCCCAACTAACTGTCCCTTCCCAGTAAGGGGATAGGAGCTGGCTCCCTGCCTACCTTTTGGGGTGTCTTGGCTGTTCTGCTTGCCACGACAACACTGACTGGCTCACTGTCGCTCTTTTTTCTATGCCTGACCACACTCCTGGCCATGCACAGCCTGCCCTCATTCCATCCCACTCCCTGGCAAAACAAAAACCACCTTTCTCTGTGTGCCCTGTACAGCTTGGTGTAACTGTCATGCTAGGTGACACAGGTTGTGGCAGGGCTTTTGTGTGTCTTGTGATGGTTTCCCCCATCCTGGCCTCAGGTCCCCTAGATCTGGGTAGTACCAGTTAGATGTTGGGATGGATTCTTTCAGGATATGAACCCTATTGTAAGCAGGAAACAGTAGGAGTATGAGGAGTGATGACAGGCAGAGTGACAAAGCAGCTTCAGGAGGTCAGGACCCCATCTGACAGCTAGCAGAGCCCACAGTAAGCTCCTGGGCTTACTTCCCGGAGCACCTTGCATACCTGTACCTCACATGCAGCCTGCAGGTGGAAGGCTTTATAGAAAGCTTCCTCTACGGTGTCACCCAGAGCGACCATGCCATGGTTTCTTAGCACCAGAGTCTGTGGAGGAAGAAAGAGCCAGTTAACCACAAGTCTTTGAAACTCCCTCCTGGGCCAGCAAGATGGCTCAGTGGGCAAAGGTGTCAGCCACCAAGTCTGAACACCTTAGTTTAATCCCTAGGATCCGCAGGGTGGAAGGAGGGAACAGATCCCTGCAGATTGTACTCTGAAGTCCACATGAGTCGTGGCAGCTTAAATTAACACTCCCATCCCGATGGCCCATGCACACAAACTAAATGGATAAATGAAAATTCATAATAAAATCAACCTTCAGAAAAAGCTTCATTCCTAAGAGACTTTCATCTTACTAAGAACCCCATAACCAAGCCTGCAACCTCTCCCCAAACTCCCTGCTCTTTCTCTGCAATCAAGAATCCCACTGCTAACATAAGTGTGGTTTGAGTCCAGGGCATCAAATGCAGGAAATAGAAAGGGTAGTTTTAAATTGATTCTGTGTGGACTGAGTGACTTTTGGGGAAGATGCTTTGGTTTAGAGCCTTAGAGGACTCAGAAGTCTGGAAAGCTGGTGTGAGTTTTAAGTGAACCAAGTCACCCAATGCCCAATAGAGGGCTGGGACCTCAAAAGTAACCTTCTGCCCTGTAAGTTAGTTGGCTTTGGTCAAATCCAAGAGGGTGGTGCTCTGAGAGGAGGCCTTGCAGGAACAGGCAGCCTCCAGGTTTTACTGCACAGACTTGGCTCCTACAGCCACAGTTTCCTTCAAATCTATTTTTCAAGTGAGGAAAGAGAAGTCAGGAAATGGAAAGTCCCCTGGCTCACCGGAGGCAGACTGTGGGCTAGAACCTGGGGTTCTCATGGGTGAAATGGTGTCTTATTTGGCAGGCACATTGCGTAAAGGGGGTGAAAAGGCCAGAAATATGTTTAGATGAAGATCAAGACTCCCCAAGGGTCAAGTTCTCCTTTCTTCCCTGAAAGAAATACTCATGGTTGGCTTTACCTTCAGCAGGTTTGAAAACAGGCAAAGCCCATGTGGGGGCTGAGGCAAAGATCTATACATTTAGTCTGTCCTTACATCAAATCCTTTCTTGCTATGAATATCTTAGCCCTTTCATTCCAGAGACTCAGAAGGAGCTCAGGGCTCAAGTGCATAAACAGAAGCACTAGGAACTGCCTTCCTTAGATTGCTACACCCACACAGGTGTGCTATTTAAGCCCTCTACCAACACTTCTGAGAACACCCTGGGCTTCTGGGGAGTCGCAGGGTTCCTCCCCCAAGTTAGAGATGGGAAGGCAGGGCCTTGGAAGTAATGTAGCTACCAGCTAGCTCAAGCTCTGTCTCAAAGCTCTTTTCCAGTCTGAGATGGCACCCCAGCTGTACCAGTAGAAGACAGTGCTTTGGACTTAAGCCAAGCAACACTGCAGCTCTGCTTTCTTTTAGCCAGTTGGTAACTACTAAATGGAATTAATTGGTTAATTAATACAGCACTCAGATTTTGGGAGACTGTAGAAAAAGTCCATATATTAGATATAGGGAAAGAGGCAGAAGAGAGAACTTTCATGGGCGGCAACTGGGCAACTTATAAGTCAGACTTACAGAGCGTGTCCCCTAGAAGTGTCTAAGGCAGCACCTCAGACGCAGAGGATTAGCTGGAAGGATTTCCTCCTGGTGGCGTGAGGTGGAGAGTCACCCCTGGAAGGTTCAGCCACAGAGGACTGCTCAGGAAAATTATAGCTATTCATGAATGAGGTATGATTTAAGTAATCTGAGCAACAGAGAAAATAGGGACATACAAAGTATGCATTGCTAAGGGGAGGAACTTTTTTTTCCCCTGTTTTTGTAAATATATGTGAACAGCCTTGGAGAATGCATCAACATCTCAGAGCAATGTGGGAGAAGCAGCTTTTAAAAAAAACTCTTTTCTTTCTAAAAAAAATTCATCTATAAAACTTGGAGGCTGGAGATATGGCACGGTGGTTAAGAGAGCTTCCTGCTCTGGAGAGGTTAGGTCTGAGCACTCAGATCAGGCTGCTCACAATCACCTGCAACTCCAGCTTGAGAGGCTCTGACGCCCCCTTCTGGCCTCCACATGCACTATACGCACACAAATCTAAAAGTATCTACAAAACAAATAAGTAGATAAGTACACGTCACTTTGGTGATGTTAATGCTCTTTCTGTCTGTGTCTGTGTCTCTGTCTCTCTGTCTCTGTCTCTCTCTGTCTCTCTGTCTCTGTCTCTCTCTCTCTCTCTCTCTCTCTCTCTCTCTCTCTCTCTCTCTCTCTCTGTGTGTGTGTGTGTGTGTGTGTGTGTGTGTGTGTGTACCAGAGGTGAACACTGGAAATCTTCCTCAATTCTTCTCCACCTGATTTTTCAGACATGGTCTTTCATTAAACCTGTAGCTCACAGGTACAATCAAACTGATTGGTCCATACAAACTCCCAGCCCCAGCGTTATAGGTAAATAACTGTCACACGCAGTTTTTAATGTGGCTACTGGGGATGAAACTCAGGTCCTGTGCAACAAGTTCTTTACCCTTTGAGCCGTCTCCCCAGACCTGTGGCGTCAGCTTTCGGCAGTACCACTCACTGAACAGCATCCTCCCAGAAACAAACCTTGCAGGTGGGTCCAAGGCACTTCTGCAAGTTGATTCGATCTGCTTCCTGCTCCATTTCCCCATTGAAGTCATAGTAGGCCATGTCCCCCACCAGCAGGGCATTATGGGAGACAGGCAGGAGGCCGCACTTCATAGCTGACACCTACAGAGAAACAACAGTTGCTTAGCAACTGCAGGCCAGGCCCCAGGGTGCACTGGGCCTTTCTTCTCAGAGCTCAGCAGGCCAACCCTGCCCTGGGCCCAGGGAGTGTGGGATGGTCACAGGGAGGAGGAATTCTGCACCATCCAGGCCGCTTTCATGTTGAGGGCTTTAAGGATTTTTCATCACACTTGCACATCACTCCAATAGCTGCAGGGACTGCTGGGCACAGCACACCCGAGGAGGCTCCTGGTCTATGACTCCCGGAGGAGGTAAAAGTGACAGAAAGGTTTCCCCCATAGTATGGCCCTGGGGCATGATGAGTGCAAGGATCTAGGACTAAAATCTGGGTACCCATAGGGACTAGACTTTTATATCAACTCTTGACATAAGCTGGAGCCATTTTAGAAGAGGGAACATCAATTGAGAAAATACCCCCACCAGGTTGGCCTTTGGGTAAGACTGTGGATGTTTTCCTTAATTGATGACTGATGTGGGAGGGCCCACCTCACTGTGGGTGGGGCCATCCCTGGGCTGGTGGCCCTGGATGCTATAAGAAAGCAGCTGAGCAAGCTGCAGGGAACAAGCCAGTGAGCAGAGCTCCTCCATGGCCTCTGCATCAGTTTCTGCCTCCATGTTCTGACTTTGGGTTCTGGTCCTGACTTTCCCAAATTATAGATCGCAAGTTGTAAGATAAAACGAGCCCTTTCCTCCCTATTGATTCTGGTCATGGTGTGTTATCAAAGCATCAGAAAAGTAAGCTAATCTAGCATCCTGCCCCATTTCTCACTGAAGGCAAATAGCACAGTGAGGTGCAGAGGGCCTTACTTACCTGGTCTCACTGACCCAAATCAGCCCAAGGCTGCAGAGACCCTCAACGCAACTACACCATTGAGTCTGAGAGGCCTGTGGCCTCATGGCCTGTGATATCAACAGGCTGGTGCTGTGTGCTCTGCCCTACAGGTGTGTGGTCTAGTGTCAGCAGAAAAGTGATGCTCAAGGCAATTTCTAATGTCTATCATTTCTCCAAGTGACAATGCAGTGTCCTCTGTACACATGGAGAGGCGGTCTTGGGTACCACCTGCGATCTGCAACCAGTCCCTCTGTTCTCACTCAGTGTTACTGGATCCATCCTCAGATCTTGGCTGCCTAGAGCTATGGAAAAGTCAGCAGGCTTAGTTTCCACCAGACCCTCTCCTCTGAAGGTCTGGGTCATACAGGGTCAGAGCAGCCTGAAGCTCAACAACACTGACTTGGGCAGACACTTGGGAAGTACAGTTGCCTGGCTGAGTTCCCAAAGCTGTGCTACAGCAGAGAGATATTCCGGGAACTGAAATGCATTTTCCTTGCCTCTGTCTTTCACCAGACCTTGGTAAGTGGAAGGAAGTCTGAAATAAAGAGTCCCTCACTGAGAAGTCACTCTCTTGGCCTGAGTTCCAGATCTTCCCAGAATTGTAATTTTATTATCATACTTTATTTATATGTTTTATTTTATTTTTACTTTACTTATTTTTATTTTATTTATTTATGTGGATGGGTATTTTGCCTTCATGCCTGTCTATGTATCACACACTTGCTGTGCTGTAAAGGCCAGAACAGAAGGTGCCGAATTCCCTGGGACTAGGATTAAAGATGGTTATGAGTGGCCATGTGGGTGCTGAGAATGGAACCAAGGTCCTCCGGAGGAGCAGCCAGTGCTCTGGACCACTGAGCCATCTCTCTGCCCCCTTTCCAGAACTATTAAATGATGACATTGCTATACTCCAGATGATATCTCTTCAGGGAGAAACAGGTGCTCCGGGCTGGCTGCCTCAGGCATCCTGGCCCTGCGTGGGGAGGCCCTACTCACCGCTGCTGTGGCTGGTGTATGCAGGTGGATGGCACACCGCACGTCGGGCCTGGCGGCATAGATGGCTGAGTGCAGACTGAATCCCGTGGTGTCCACTGGGAAGCAACTGCTGCCCTTTTCCACCACCTCTCCCAGAATGTTCACCTTGATCTGGGCAGTGACGAAAAGAGCAGACATTAGAGCAGCAGGCAGCAGGCTCCTGACCTCCTCCATACACAGACCTTGCACATTCCCTGGCCCATGTCCATCACTCGGATGATAGGAGTGATGGCTGCCTCGGTGCTGGGGGACAGCAGCAGGGAGTCCTGCCTGCAGTGAGTCTTAGGGAGTGGTCAGTGCTGGGACAGTTTCTCGGTCTTTATTATGCATTGCTTCAGGAGCTGTCAAAACAGACTTTCAACAGAGAGGAGTTGGCACTTCTAACAATTTCCCAAATGATGTCCAGACTGTGCCCCACAGACCCACTCTGAGTAATGAGCTAGACGACATTTGGTGATAGAATCCTCTAGAAGCAGCTAAGAAGAATCCTGAATGACAGCAGAAACCTTCTGAGAAGAAGCCATGTATGAGCCGAGCCATCCCATTTTTGAAACAACACACAAAGGTAAGGAGAATGATACACTGGTCACCTTTCACCAGGAAAGGAAGCAATGGAAGAAATCACTTTCTTAGCCTGCTCCCTACTCCAGGAGACTAGCAGGATCTGTCCACACTCCAGACCACCTCCTGCTGGCAACCCCCACAAGCCTGCAGGATCTGTCCACACCCCAATCCATCTCTTACTTGTGATCCTCCTCAAGCCTGTATCTTGGGGCCAGACCCCTTCTGAACCCACTTCAGGCAAATGCCAACTGCCTCTGCCTTGGGACCCTCACCAGCTCCTCATACCCAGTCTCAGCTGCCAGCCCAGCTGATCACCAGTCCCACCAAGCACACAAGTCCAGAGTTTCCTTCACAGATCCCAGAAGGAGCACTGAGCAGTTGTCCTGGTGTCTGCTGGCCTCCACACCTCTGTCAGGACAATCCGTGAACAAAGGAAACATATTCTGCCTCTACCTCCAAATGCTGAGCCACACTTGCAAGCCTGTTGTTCTCTTGTTCCAATGTGTCCCCATCCAAGCAAGCTTTCCTTATGACATGTTGTCTAACCTCAAGGCCAGAGTCTACATGGGACTCCAGGACACCTCCTGCTCCCTCCTCCCTCCCTCTGTGTTTGCATCATGCCCTAGGCACCCACTTTGTCCACTCATCTTCTCTGTCAAGGGAAAGTGTGATTTCCACAAGGAACAGAGCAGTAGGCTCTGATGTGGACTCTGATGTGGATGACCTGTCCCTCCAGGGTCAGATACTGTCAGGGTCAGGTACTGTCACCTTAGTAAGGGTCAGCATTGATGCTGGACCATACTTACCAGGCTAGATGCCGTGACCTCACTGCAGGAAACCCCCTTGGGGCTGATCAGGAAGTGGTCCTGCTCCTTACTCACTCTCAGCTGGGGGAAGACAAATAAGAAATTCAGGGCCAAGCAGAGAAGGAGAAGGGATACTTCCAAGAACACCGTTTAAATCCCTTTCTCCTTGAACTCACTGTGCCAAGGCTTCCTCCATGAACCCTCCTCCACAGAGTGATGAAGAGGCTTGCTCTTTATTTAAACTGTGGAAATGGAGCTTCCAGAGGAATCTCACAAAAGTTAGGAACATCCCTGGATACAGGATCTGGTTCCCATCCAAAGAGGTACCCACTGGGCAAGGTGTCTATTCTCTTGACCACAGTGGTTAGGTGAGTGGATTTCCAGCAAGAGCCACTAACAGCGCTTGGCCATGCTAAGAGTCAGGCGTCTTCCCTTCAGGTTTCGTGGGGATGGGAGGATGGGAGGATAGGCACAGGGCACCTGCTCCTCACCGTGACGTAGGTGTCGCTGAGCTGTGCCCAGCCATAGAGGTCCAGGAGGCGGTAGACACTGCTGATCTTGCACCGCATAAGCCTCTCCCCCTTGGCCAGGTTCAGGGAGTCGGCAGTGTGGAGGTCATTGATGGGTGTCATCATGGAGAAGTCTGCAGGGATGGGAGGGGACAGTGCATTTCTCTGAGAACAAGAGTCTCTACCAGCCAGCCCGATACTTGTCCTGTGCCCTCTAGATCTCAATAACTGATACTATCGCTGTTCAGGAAATACTACCTGCTAAGGACCAAACAGTCCTTGTCTCACATCTAAAGGAAGGAAAGTTGTAGAATGGCCATGTGTGGCTTATGAAGCCCTCTGCTCAGCTGAGTGAGACTGGTGTTGCTTTTGGAGGAAAACCATGCCAAGAGCCAGGGATATAATGCAGGTGGTTCAGTACTTGCCTGGCATGCACACATCTCTAGATTTGGTCCCTAGCCCTACACAAAACCAGGGGTTATAATGCATATCTGTAATCTCAGCACTCACTTAGGAGGTAGAGGCAGGAGGACCAGAAGTTCAAGATTATCCTGAGCTACAGATCAAGTTTGAGAACAGCCTTAAAATTTTGTTTCCTCAAGTAAGTCTCACAGAGCCCAGGCTGTTCTGTGAGACTCTTACTTGAGGAAACAAAATTTTAAAAACCACATCAAAGTTCAAAGCCATGAACAAAGTGTTCTTGGAATACCAAGGTTGCCATGAACCCTAAATAGGGGTAGCCATGCAGTCATGTGTTCCTTTTCTTTAGGAATTTGAGGGAAAGGCTAAGAGATTTAGAAATGTGCCCCAGGGGGAGAAGGCTAGAAATCTTGTCCCCAGAGCACCCCAGATATAGGAGCTGATGGGCAGTCTGTTTCCTTAACCATGATGGTCACTGCCTACGAGCTCCAGGGGAACAGGGGAAGGCACACAAGCTAAGGGCTGGAGAGATGTCAGTGGTCAGAGCATTCGTTGTTATGGCAGAGACTGAGCTCAGTTCCCAGCACCCATGTCAGGTGCGTACACATATTTATATATGTGTGTGTGTATGTATATATATGTGTATGTGTGTATGTGTATATGTGTATATATATATATGTATATATATACATGTACACAAATGCACACATGCACACATAGACGCAGTGCACCCACCTGCCCACAATCACTACCACATTTTCTTTTAAAAAGTACATTGGTTATTTTTTTTAAAAAGGTCATATTATTATTATCAAAATGAAAGTTGGGAAAAACAATTTTTTATTGGACAAAGAGAGCTATTTGCAGATCATATACACAGTAAGGTTGTACAATGAAGTTAAAGCCACAGTGAGTGACAATGCTCTGAGTGTTTTTATATCAAGACTGTTTGGGTATGTGGTACATTTCTGTAATTCCAGTACTCAGGATCTCAAGGTTGGAGAACCAAGGCCACCCTGCTCTACTCAGTGAGACCCCATCTCAAACAAGACATGAAGTAAAATATATCCTAAGTATAAAGAGAAATGAACAGTAATGAAATGGATGGCTCAACCTTCGCTTTTGACAAAATCCAAAGAAAATGGAAATACAGATTAAACAGAGTGTCCTAAAGATTGCCTCTAACTATAGATCATTTAAAAATAATTATATTAGGTTGTAAAAAGCTTTCATTAAATCCTTGACAAGGACTTAGCAGGACATGTTTTCTAATTCTATGAACCTTGACATTAACAGATCTATCAAAGAATAAGCATTCAACTGCTTGGCAATGAGGAAAGACAGCTCATGGGATAAAAATCAGGCCAAGTGGGGCTGCTCAGTATGTGCTTGACATGTGTGCGGCTGTGGGTCAGTGCCAGCACTATCACACATAAACAGAACTTAAGCAGCAGCTACAAAGCCATTGCACAAAGCCAAAAGATGCTCCAAAGTTCACAAAGACACCTCAAGTGTCTTCAGCACTCAGCTAAATATAAAAGTACACCAAACTCAGTTTATATCATCATAGAAAAAAAAAACATAAAGGACAATCATTCATAGAAAAGGTAGTCTATCAACTGGATACAAATCTGGACATATCTAGAAAAAAAAATTGTGTCTATCAGATTGACCTACGGGAGGTCTGTAGGCACATTTTCTTGCTTAATGCTTGATGCAGGAGGGTTCAGCCCATTGTGGGTGGGGCCTCCGCTGGGCTTTCAGTCCTGGGTTATTCAAAAAGCAGGCTGAGCAAGCCAGGCGAGCAAGCCAATAAGCAGGACTCCTCCATGGCTTCTGTTTCTGTTCTTGCTTCCAGGGTTCCTGCTCTTCACGAGTTCCTGCCTTGACTTCCCTCAATGATGAACTGACACGTAATCCAAATAAACCCTCTCCTCTCCAGTGCTCTTGGTTGCGGTGATTGCCACAGCAAGAGCAAGCAAACTAGAACAGAAACACTATGGAAGATAGTAAGCACAAGACAAAGTTAGCCACATGTGGTAATGTCCACCTGCAATCCCAGTACTTGTAAAGCGAAGGCAAGAGGGTTGGAGGTCTGGGCCAGTCAGAACTACGTGACTAGACTCTGCTCCCTCTCTCCTCCCACAGAAGGCTGGGATGAAGCTTGATGGAACGGTGCTTGTCTAGCATGTACAAAGCTCTGGGTTTGATCCCTATTGTTGGAAAAGAACTTAGTAATCAGGAAAAATTTTAGCACTAGTAAGTAGATCCAAGAATTAATGTATAAGAATATGAACAAACAAATATGATTTGCTCAGTAAAAGAAACTGAGAACACACTGCAGCAGGAGCCAGCACAAACCCAGCCACCACCCAGTACAAAACTTAACAGTAAGAAGAATATTATAAATTGCTTCTTTTAAAGAGAATCAGTTGAAATAGATAATTTCATATAAAATATATGACCAAAATGTACTGATGGCAGCAAAATAAAAAATTTAATGCCAGATGAAACTGGTCGGGGTAAATTTCAAGAGTTTCTAAAAAATTCCCAGGTCTGGGTGATTTTTTTTCAAGTGAGCTGTAAACTTTCAAGGAGGAT
This sequence comes from Pachyuromys duprasi, assembly GCA_028658305.1. NCBI lineage: Eukaryota > Metazoa > Chordata > Mammalia > Rodentia > Muridae > Pachyuromys > Pachyuromys duprasi. Next base: position 53,657,085 of record CM053761.1, read on the forward strand.
GCTCTTGCCTGGTTTAAACTGCATTGGGACAGATGAAAGGAGAAAAGTGGAGTCTCCCTGGCGCATGATATAAAGTCATGGCTGAGTGCTCTGGACATGGACTGCTCAACTCCACATTAGAATATATGTGCACTAATCCTTAACCAAATTCCAATAAAGCCGAGAACAGCGTATCGGAACAAGGAGTCAGGGCCACGGAGATGGCTCACCTGCTAAAGAAGCTGCCACACAAGAAGGAAGACCTGTGTTCACCGCCAGAACCCACGATGTGAGGGGGAGACCAAGTATGTTAGGACACACGTGTAACCCCAGCCCCGGGGAGGCAGAACAGGACACTGGCGCTGCCGGTCTTGCTGGCTTTGCGAGTTCTAGGCCAGTGAGAGACTCTATCTCAAAAATGTGGTGGGCTGTTCCCAGGATCAACCCCTAAAGTTGAACTCTGGTCTCCACATGCATGTGTGTTTACATGTGAACACGCATACATACACACACACATACAGTAGGGACCAGAGATAATTTATTTCATGTATTTCAAAATTCTGCATATTCCAATATTCAGAGATCTATTTCCATAACTCATTGTGACAGTTGCCCAAGGGGGAAGGAATCAATGTCCCCAAATGCATTATATAAAACTCAAAATCTATTTCTGAAAAAGAGCTATGGTAAGCTAGAAGAAAAAGACATTTTCTCAAACTCTGTGGTGAAAGAATTCTCATTAAAGTCTGATGAAAGACAAGGACGACCACATCATTCTAAAGTCTGAGGGCATAAAACTGAAAAAATAAGCCCAAAGGAAGACTGTTGGCAAACGGAGGCAAAATGACAATGTTCGCAGATTATGTGATTTTTCTATATACAAAACCACAGGCCAGTAAGATGGCTCAGTGGGCAAAAGAGCTTACAGCCAAGGGACTCACATGAAAGGAGAGAATCAGTTCCTGTGGGTTGCCATCTGACCTCCACGCTCACACCATGGTGTATACATACTCACACACATACACATGTGTATACAGATACACACACACAAATAAATGTATAAATAAATAAATAAATGTGTTTTTTTAATTCAAGAGAATGTGTACAGCATATCCAAGAAAAGTTGAATAAGGATTCATTTATGACTCATGGAGACTATATTCGAAAACAAAAATAAGAATTTCGACTCCTCTACCAAATCAATTCCAACACAATTCCAATTGAAATCCCAAAAGGATCATTTTAAGGCATACGAGAATAGAACTGAACAAATATAACTCCAAAGTTACTTTATCAAATAAATTTGTACAAGAGGTTAAAATAAATTGGTGACTATCTATGGTTCTTTGTCCTATTGTCTAGGCATGTGGCAAAAGGCAGAAGCCACAAAGGAAAATAACAAAGGGCTCTCCTCTATAAGAATATATTCTCCAACATGAAAAATGCTGTGAACAAAATTGACAGGCAAAAGAGAAACTGAGAAAAACAACTATAATATATTTGACATGTCATAGGGAAGTAGCATTAATTTATAAAGATCTGAAAGCCTATTCAAAATACCCTGGTAGAAAAATTGGCAAAGTATGGGAATAAACATTTTTCTATATAAAAAAAAAAAAAGCACAGATGAAGTTTTAGGTACAGCCTGTCTAGGGAGAGGGGAGGGAGGAAATGGTAATTAAACAGTCTAAGATAAAGTGGAGGAAGGGCAAGGCCCGCCACAAGAACAAGAACAAGGTTGGCAAATCTTTCTCCAGGATGGTGAAGGGACACAATCTGCACTATGCAAAAATGTCTTCACGCACATATTTGCATCCCTCTAGCAATTCTTAAAATTTATCCTCGGAAGACAACTCAGTCACTTCATTACTGTTTTATTATAATTTGTCTTTAGAAGACAATTGTGCATATAGCATCAAGTTTATTTGCCAGATGTCTACCACATTGTGGTTCATAACATGTTCAAAAAGCTGAACACAATCTAAAAGTCTAATAAGGAGCAACTGATTCAACAGCATGCATCCACAAAAATCATATTGCAGAACAATACTTACAATGCAAAAACATAGCTGATATACCATTAAAATTATATGTGTAATATGACTGTATTTTAATTCAATAAGCTATATTTTTAAAAAGATATATCAAAATATTGCTAACGGTGATTTTGGCGTTCTCAGAACACAGTAGAGTATGTTTTGGCTTCTCTTTCCCAAATGCTTTCCTCAGCTCAGCCATTATCCTATACGTCTGAGTCACATGGAGCAAGGGCAGCTTCAAGGGCTGTGGGCAGAGCGGCATCCCAGAAGGGAACCCACGAACACTCATAGCTCCTCTCACTGCTCATTAGCCATTATCCTGGCTCCGCCCGCCTCTTCTCACCGCCTGAGGTCGCCTCCACCCTTCCCACTCCTGGCATCATGGGCAATTCTCCTGTGGGTCTCTAATTCACAGCAACATCCGAAGCAGAGCCAGGTATCTCTCTGCCGAGGACTGCTAATGCAACTGCAGCTTGGCCATTGCTTAGCAACCAAGCTGCTTCTGGTGCTTCCTCCTCCCTCCTCCTCTGCTCCTGGCAGACACCCAGACACCCACATACTCATGGAAGAAGCTGGGAAGACTGCGTGGGACGTGCTGGCCATAAAATCCGCGATCTGTCGTAGGGCCCAGATGTTGGAGGAGTTGTTGCCCTTCTTCATCTGCTCCTGGATGAGGCCTTCCAGCTCCTCCCTGAAAGACTGCAGCAGGCCAAGGGGTTGGTGCCCAGTTCATTATGGAGGGCTGAGAGCCCTGCAGGGCCGTAGGAACTGAGGCCACAGCAAGTTCCTTGGGAATGATCTCCACCCACTCCCCTCCCGCAGCTCCTTCACAGGAGGACTGCTCCTGTAAGTCTTCAGGGGGCCTGGTCCTCCAGCTCTTCAGTGAGGGCTGAGGACCTCAGGGACCCCCTCAGGCAGGCTCACTAGGGCTTCAGGTGCCTCCTCAGACTACTGGGTGGTAATCAAAGAGACTCTGGTAGTGGGCCTGGCACCCCTTTTCTGTGGGGGTAGACCAAATTCCAGTTCCCTTCTATATGAGTAATGGCCAAGGCCATATCAGGTATGACAAGACTTCAGTTCAGAGATAATTAACTGAGTGAGAACGTGTGTGACCCTCCCTCCCCATTGGATAGGAGCAGAGGGAGAGGGAGTGGAGAATGTCTGCAGTGGCTTCCACTGTGATGTACTACATCAAACTCCGGTTTTCAGCCCACTACACTGTGAACTTATCATGCTGGCCAGCTGGCGGGAGGAAACATGAAAGGAACAGGAACTATAGGATGCTGAGGAGCCTATGAAAGGGGATAAAGAAGCAGGGGTCCTGTATCCCCTCTCCTGCCTTACTCACTAACCATGGTTGGTGCTGCTCGGCTCGGCCTCCCCTCCTGGTGATTCTCTGGGTGTCTAGGGGGTACCTCAACCGAAGGTCTTTAAGTACCTGCTGTCTTCCTCCAGGCCCCTGACACATGCCACAAAAGCCCTAGGTTCATTCCCTCCCATTCTTCCGAGCAGTCTGCATGCTCCTAGAGAAACTGCCCACAGACCATGGGATACCTTATTCCAAAAGGCCCCGAAGAAGCCAGTTTCCTCCCTGGGGTTCCCAGCCTATGTCCTTCAGAGCCATATGTACCACCCTCCCACTCTTTCCCACCTCTCTCTCTCTCTTCTTCCCTATTCGAGGTGAGGTCCGAAAGCACTCTCACTTCCTCAGACAATCATCTTTTCAGTATAGTGCCTGCTTTGGGAGTGAGCTCTGAGGCCCTGTGAGGCAGGCACCAACCCACCTTGGTCTAGAGACTCAGAGGTATCTACATCTGGCTCCTGTACCATCGCTCCTCTTACCTCACTTCAACCCCAGATGAACATTCAGACTCTGCTCACTCTACAGTGAGCAGGATACTCCGTGATGCTCAGCAAAGGGAACCACAGGCCAGCCCCACGGAGACCCAGTCAGCTCACAACTATTTGTTGCCTGTTGCGGGAATGGAGGACTAGAAACCAAAGCTCAGATATAGCACAGAAAACTGGGGCAGGGGTCTTGTCTCTCTGCCGCTTTCTGAACCAGAATTTATATACACCCCCAGGCTTGCTCTTGACCAGTGATTGGGGCGGGGGGAGTCAAACACCCACAAGGTTAGGCCCATCTTGGTCAGCAAGCGTAAACAGCCAATGCCCTGAATGAAGGAGCCACTGATCTTTCGAGTCTCTGGGAAGCCGGCCCTCCCTGCCCTGCCCACTCACAGGGCTCTGCAGGATCATGGTGACTCGCTTCTTTTGCTCCATGAGGTTGAAGTCCTGTCGCAGGTCAGCCGCACGGTTGCGAAGACGCAGATACTCAGGGTCGTCTTCAGAGAAACGGTCAAAGTAGTGTTGTCCCTGAGAGGGTGGCGGTGAGGCCGCCTCGGGGACTGTGTCCTCACTCATGTTCCTGTCAAGGCTTCAATCCACTCCTAGAACCCTGTAGAAGAAGAACAGGGTGAGCACAGGCTGTGCTGCTAATAGGCCAACTGCTTGCTAAGGCAAAGGGTGGTGTGATTCACCATGCCCTGTGGCTATTTCCAGGTGAGGAGGCAGGTCAGTCTCCTGGGTTATGACCCATAGGGACTGTTATGCACCATCAGGTTCTGGGCAAACAAGAGTCCAGCTTAACTGGCCACAGTGGGGTGTTAGAGGAGGCCTCCTAGGTTGAGTGCAACCTGAGTATGGCCTGCAAACCTTCCCGAGTCTTTCTGTGTTGAGTCCCGACAGAGTAGGGCAGAAGCTATTCCAACACCTACGGGCACTTTAGTAAAGTGCTGAACTCACTGAAGTGGGCTGGAGTATAGTTCATAGTGAAAAGTACTTGCCAAGCACATCCAGGCACTGGTTGGGGTCTGTGCCCAGCATCCTGAACAAACTATATAAATATCCTTTTCTTTCTATAGGCCTCCTCAAAAGCTATGGTCAATAAATTCACAAAAGGACACTGCTGTCCGGAACCAGGGATGCAGCTCAGCTGGTAGAGTGCTTGCCTCGCATGGTCCAGGCGTTAGATTCTACCCGCCCCCTACACACATACTGCATAAATAGGGTATGGTGGCACATACCTGCAATCCCAGTATTCAGGCAGAAACAGGAGATTCAGAAGCCAAAGTCAAGTCTAGCCTGTGCTACATGAGACTGTCTTTTAAAAGGCCCTGCAAAAGGCACCATCTGACTGGTCCGATGGAACAGATGTTTGAGAACAGGAGATGAGGTCTGAGGGCCTGGGAGTCAGGGAAGAGTGGAGAGGAGGAGGAAGGGGGAGGGGAGAAATCAAAGTTCTAAGACAGATTTGGCAGGATGTGAGAAATATGCAGAAAACCTGGGGACATCCAAACACAGTCGTTTCTTTCCTCTAAGTCAGGCTGTCTGCCCTGGGGCTTCTCTAAGCTGCAGTCATCTATTCAAGCTCAAGAATCTCACAATTGAGTTACACCAAAAATTAACAAAACAAAACGCCTCGCTGTGTTTTAAATAAGTCTATGATTTTGTGCTGGCTCTGTCCATAGCTGTCCTGGGCCTCATATATAGTCTAAATGGAGAGAGAGGCCTGGGGCTGGGGGTCATTTCAGGTGAGCAGTTCTGGACTGGAAGTCAGACAGACACCTGCGCTTTGAACAGCTCTGTCCCTTGACACCTGCATGAGCTCAGTGGGTCTCTTTCCTTCTCTGCCTCATCATATCCATCTCTCATTGAGGGGTGAACAGAATGACCACTGGGCTCCCTCTCCCTTCCAGCTCAGACGGTACATGGTTGTGAAAGTTGGAGACAGAAAGATCCGTGTAGAAGAGACAGAAGGACAGAAGATCTGGGTGTCCTGGGGCAAGGGAACATTTTGCTTCCCCATCATCCCCAGGGGCCAGTGATGAACACTGTGACTCCTCCCTGCTTTCATACAGCTCATCCCTGGACCTTTGGGGTAAGAAGGAATGGGAAGAGAGGTGCAGAGGACACCTCCCAGCCAAACTATGAGGACATGAACAGGGCAGCAGACTCTCTGGACGGCAGCCAGAAGCTCCCGTGGGTCCTGCCCACTCAGCTGCCAGTGATCTACCTGGTACCGCTGCAGCAAGCCAACTTACACAGCACTTTCAAAGTCCTAAGCCTTGGGTGTTTTTGAAATAGAATCAAGCATCCCTGCCCCATGCATATGGACCTGGGGTGATCATGGATATATGAGCTACCTACATCCCAACAGACATCCTCGCAGGACTCTAGGCCATCAGTTCTATACATCCCCAGTCCTGGAATGTTGTGGCCTAGCACAGCTGATCCTGAGCCCTTCTGACTTCAGTCCATTTTGTCTATCAGAAAGACACTGGTCCACAGCTGTTCTGCCATGACTGGCTGTCCTCTGGCTGTGGTTCCAGCTCCCCTAAGGATGGCTCTAACTCTGTCTGCAAGAAACAGGGATTCTGTGGAGTAAGGCATCCTTTCTGCTACTTCCTTCCGCAGTGCTGGAAGTTACCTGCAGACGGCTTAGTGGGTAAAGGTGGCAATGCTCAAACAACACCATGTAGGTTCAAATCCCAGCAATGCCATTTAGAAGCTGTGTGGTCTTTGGCCAATTCACCTCATTGCACTGAACATCAGTTAAGGGACAGCAAAGTTTGTGCACATGAATTTTAAGAGAGGGCCTGGTATATGGCAAACTGTGACAAAGTCTTTGTCTTTGGTCTTACTAGGTGCCACTGAGGGGGTGTAATCTCCTCCCATTAGTAACTTCATGAGGAGAGGCTGAGATTCATCAGCAAGCAGGTGCACACAAAATAACTATAATGAAATGTTTTAGCCCAAGAAGCCATTTCAGTCCTGAGCTCTGATAACACAAGGAACACAGAAAGGAAAATGATGCATCAGATCACAGGGGCTGTTAAGTTCTCTGGGCCAGGATGGTGGAAGCAAGCCTCTGGAATTCTAACCCAGTTCCTTCACCAAGCTTCAAAACTTTCGTGGAATTTGTTAAATGTCCAAAAGATAGGATTTGTTGTTGTTTCTCATCGTGAACTTCTTTCAAGGAAACCTGAGTTTGTGCTAAACTAGGTGAGTCCTATGGGCCCCAAGATAGCTTCCAGAGAGAGAGTCTGGCCACCAAGAAAGACCAGTCCTGGAACACAATGAGAAGTTAAGGGTTCCTGGTCTATACCATAAACATGGACACACACACAAACACACAGTCTCTCTTTATCTCTCTCTCCAATACCTTCTCTCCCTACTAGAGATTGAGTTTCACCAAAGGACAAATAATCCTCTATGTTAAAGCTCCCTGACTTAAGAACACCTCTCTGTACACTGGGGCGCGAGGATGCATCCTGGATGGTGAACAGAAAAGGTCCACCTTATACTCTGCATGCATGTTTCTTCTAACACGCTATCCCTGACCCAGATATATGGTGATACCATGACTACAAACACAGCATTTTGGCTTATTTTTAGAGTCATTCCAATGAGTTATTGGATCTGAGGATGGCTCATATGCTTTGAGCCTTGCCAGACAGAAGGGGGAGTGGTTTGGGGCTCCATCTCTGGTGCCCATAAGGTAGTCTTGCTACTTAGCCATGTGATCCTTTGGCAAAATGAGACTGAGGGTCCAGGCACCTTTACTCAGCATGTTTTTTATATTCAGGCCCTCTCCATGTGGTGGGTGCTACTGTCCTCAATTTCAGATAAAGGAAAAGCCACCACTGAGAGGTCGCCTTACTTGTCTGAGATCTCACCGGCAGTGTTCACTCACCTGGAACCCTGTCTAGCCCAGGCCCTTACTCCTCTACTCCTCCCAACGCCCCTCCCCAATACCTATCAAGCCACCTCGTGGGAAGAGAGCATAGGCTAGCTTCCTGGTCTGGGAGCCAACTGGGCAGAGGGGGGCTGCAGACGGTTAAACTTACCTGGGGGCATGAGAAAGGACTCCCCAGCCTCAGGAGCAGGTGGTAAAGGGGGATCGGGCAGTGGGAGACAGACTGTTTTTCTGGAATCTGTCTGGGTGCTGCAGAGGGCTCCAGCACCCCTAAGGACAGGACCAGGTGTGGGGTGCTAACAATATTCTATGTAGCTCCCAGTCAGATGGGGGAGTTCAGAGCAAAGATCTGAGGCTCTAGAACATCACCCTTAGCCAACTTCCCTCACGGCCTCCAAAAGCCACAGACCACTTACCAGTGGGCTGAACCGGGCCTGTCCAGTCTCTGTCTTCAGTGCCAGATCTTCACAACTAGGAGGGCTGACACAGCCACACTTCACACAGGCAGGCGGGAGCTGCCAACAAAAGTGCACACGTCAGTACCTCAGCCACACTGATCTCCACTGAGGCCTTTCACCTCACTTACCGCAGATGCTCAGACCCACTTAGAAATGATCTGGAAATGAGTGTTTAAAAGCTTGCATGACTATTGACACGGTAAGAAGGCTCAGTGGCCTATATAACTGGAATCAAACTTCCTTTAAAACCCCATTTCCTGAGTGCAGGCTGAGGGCGGAGGGAGGGAAGGAAGGAGGTAAGGCAGGCAGGGAATGAGGGAAGAGGGAAGGCCTAGGGAAGAGAGAAGGAGAGGAGGGAGGAAGAAAGAAGGGGGAAGAAGGAGGAGGGGAGAAGGAGGAAGAGATGAGTACAGGAGGAGGAGGAAGGGAAGAGGTAAGAAAGGAGAAGGAGGCAGCCACTACAGTTGCTCTGAGAGTAGGAGAAGCAGAGTATGGTACCAGGAGATAGGCCTCCTGCCCAAGGCCCCCAAACCTTTACTAACAGCCACCGGACTCACAGTGCTAGAGTGAGGAATTTGAGGATTGCTCCCCAGAGACAGAAACAGCCTGAAGGATACCACACCCCAGGAAAGTGGGAGAGCCTCGACTATGAAAACTTCACATAGAGTGCAAGGGAGGAAAGGACCCAGCTAGGACTGGGTGGGTGAAATCATCTAAAGAGCAAAGTTGCTGACATACAACAGACATGGGAAGTCGCTCCTGCAAAACCAAGGGGCCAAAAATCCTTGAAGATCAGTGGGTGGGATGTGTGTGTGCATGTGCACATATATGTATGCATGTCATGTATGAGTATGCATGTGTCTGTGTTCATGTATGCCATGCAAGTGTACACGTGTGTGCATGCATGCATTTGTGTTTTTTCCTCTGTGTGTGTGTAACTGAGAACTTTTATTTTCACTTGGAAGTCTTATTGTCCAGTCCAGTTTTGATTTCTCACCCAGAGCCAGCCTCCCCTGTGTGCCCCAAACTCGGCTCTGCTCTTTCCCAGTCCTGATGCTGGAGAAGGGGTCATCTGGAGCTCGGCCTCTCAATGAGGAGCAAGGAGAATGGATTTGGGGGCTCACACGTCTGTGCTCACTGAGACATCCGCCTCCACAGCCCATCCAGTGGCCTGGAGCTTAACATCTTGTTACCCTGCAGTCAAGGGCAGCCCTAAGGTTCAGCCTGCTACTCCAGGGACTGGAAATGCTTCTAAGAGCCAGGCTCTGTGTTTGAATGCCTGGCAGCAGCTGGTAACCACTGAACAGTGATTTCATTTATTAATTATTTTAGCTACAACAGGGTCATAGCCGTTTTTACACTCCCAGAGCCTTTTCTTCACTACTTGACCTGTGACGGAGCTGCTGATACTGCTGATTCCCTCCCTAAGAACTAGTCCTGCCTCAGAGGTGAAAACTCACTAAGATTTTAATTGCTCGGGCCTGAACAGTGCCAGTAAGCTTTACTAAACTGCACAGTAAAAACAAAAAAAAACTCACCCAAGAAGTGACCAGGAGGCAGACACCTGTCTCCCATGACCTGTCTCAGTGCCCCAGAGCTCTGTGCCTGGGGTCATGGTGTCCCCCTGACTAAAGTGAAGTGCCCTGCAGTTCTCATTCATTTCCTGTAAGCCACTACCCTGGGGCAATAATCCTGCTTAAGCACAGACTGCAGAGGCAGACTGTGCTAGGCTGGAATGGACAGGAGATTGGCACAGTGTGAAGATGGCTTTGCGTGGGCCAGAGCACTTCCAGCAGCACCGGCTCCTATGCCTTCCCAGGATATGCCTCAAGAGCTCCCCTGTCTTAGCTGGGATTTCTATTGTTGTGACAAAACACCACGTCCAAAAGCAACTGAAGGAAGTAACGGCAGGAACCGACACAGAGGCCATGAACAGCTGCTTAGTGGCTTGCTCACAACCCAGGACCACCAGCCCAGGGTTAGCAACATCTCTAGTAGGCGAGGCCTTCCCTGTCAATCATTAATCAAGAAAGTATCCTACAGACTTGCCTGCAGGCAATCTCAATGAAGTATTTTCTCAGTTGAGAACTCCTCTGCTTGTGTTCAGTGGACATAAAACTAATCCAGACACCTCTGCATTTTGCTTCCAGACTCCAAAGAGCTGGAAAGCAAAGAGCTGGAAAGCAAAGAGCAGTATGGGCTACAGCGCTCAAGCTGGGGGAAAGAGACACTTGACACCCTGACACTGTTAGGTGGCTTAAAGAGTCAAAACACAAGGCACACCGGGACCACCCACTCTAGGTATGCTGCCAAGCTGGCAGAGAGGCACCAAGAGTCTCACAGGGGATCCCAGTCGGTAGCTGGGGGAGAGAAGGTACACTCAAGACACAAAAATGCTACTAAAGAACCTTCCAGGTGTTTTGTTTGTTTGTTTGTAGATCAAGCTGGCCTCAAACACACAGAAATAAGCTTCTGCCTCCCTGAATGCTGGGATTACAGGAACCTTTCCAGTTTTAATGACAGCCTTGGCATCATCATGTCCAGTCAACCTTGGCTTTGGCTAGTCCCACCATGGTCTGGCTGTGCCTAATCTGGGCTCATCTCTCTGTCACACAAGCAACTGCCCCCAAGCAAACCAGAGAGCAAACCATGACTTCCCCCTCTCTTTGTCCTGTAGATTTCAGCCACAGAGATCTAGTTTATGTTCCTTTGTCTCTGTCCTTTAATGGGAAGTGGCCTGTGTGACCCTTCTTGTCTCCTGACTGTTGCCCAACTGGTTGCTGAAGTCACTGACCCAAAATCACAACCTGACCCCTGCCTGCTATGGTCTTTAATTCCTGTTCTTTCAGTCAAAACTTACTCAAGCTGAGATCCTGTTACAAAAAAAGCAGGCATTCTTTCCTTTTACCTTTGTCAGATATAAAAGTATAGTTATGAATTTGCTTTTAAAAACCAAATGCTCCTCCCAGTACATCCACATCTTTGCTCTGCTCTCCACAGCTCCAGGAAAGTCACTGCCCAGGGCACTTCCCCCTCTGTCTCACCTAGAGCAAGTCCCTTGCAGTCCTTGGAGGGTGCACTGGCTCCCTGAGGCTGGAAAGAGCTGAGAAGCTATAAGAAAGAACAGATACGAGCCCATAGAACCAGCCATCACTAAAATCTAAAGATTAAGCTCTGTGTAGCTTGAGAGGTGGGTGGCTGTCTCCTACCACTTCACTGGGGTGTTTCCACATCAGAATTGACAGTTGTATGCCTGGCACACAGCCATGGGCTGCCTTCACACTGCAGGTCACTGCTACCGTAACAGGCTCAGCTGCCCCCTCCCAGGTCAGTTATGGGCAAGGCCAGCCATAGGCACTTGCTGCAGGCCTCGCGCATAGTGTTGAAACCCACACTCACCTATCCTCCATCCTTGTAGACTCCCACAAGTGGAAGAGGCCTTGGCTGTGGCCTTGCCGCTCTTTTTCAGAATAGATGTGGGCAGTTAAATAAGAGACTCAGCCACACCCTGCCTGCCGTGTTCAGATAAAGGCAGGGTCACGGGGATACTTATCACAGTCTCTCACGCCACATGATTCTACTTTCTTCCATGTTCCACTTCATAATAACCACTGTGGCTACTTAGGACCAAATTACTTTTAAAAGACTAGAAGAGAGAAGGTAAAATTGATGTCGGTCTCCTGGAACCCTGCTGACCAGAAGAAGCTCTTCACTGCTGCATGCCTTGGGTGCACCTGAGTACTGATTTCTGGGTACTCCTGATGCAGCTCTTCTGGAGAGGCCTAGGGGAACGTTAAAAGCTTCCAGCTAAGGGCCTCACATATGAGGGGTTGCTAGAAAAGTTTTCCATCCACCTTTTATCGTGAACAATACTCAGCACTTCTTCCCGTGGGACTGGACTCAGTTTCCTCTCACTGTGCAGCAATTTGGTCAGGAGCTTCAGAGGCCAGGAGTGAGCAAGAACTGCAACCGGATTCCAGATCAAGATATCCAGGAGAGGTAGACCCCTCCCCCCATCCAGAGAGCCACAGTCAAGACTGTGTGTATAACACAGAGACACACTCATGCAGACATGTAGTCAACTGGTCATCTCGATGCAGGGCCTGGAAATGAAGGCCAGGCCTGATCTGAAACAGACCTTGCTCTGTGCTTTTAGGGACAGAGTACTGGAATCTTTTGGGTCCACATTTATGAGACTCAAGGTCTTGACTTAGATCTTAGTGACAGATATTATTCAGTGCACAGAGCTCTAAAACCCAGAAGTTCCTGGGGCTAGACTGGCCTTCTCCTCAGCTTTGCCACAAAGAGCCAGCATCTTGGTTTTCCAGGTGAGGAGTGAGGCCTTGGGAACCTGAGTGACTAGATCTGGGGCTCTGAGCTGGTTGATAACAGGGCCTGGGCTTGAATACACCTGACAGACAGCTTGTTGTTTCTTTGATCCCCCAAATACTCCCCTCAAATTAAGATGAGTAGATGTCAGAGACCAAGTAGAATAGTGGTGGTGGCGGCGGCGGCAGTGGTGGTGGTGTAAAAGGAATATAGGAATCAGCCAATGGCCCCAGCCCAAAGTCCAGGCTTTGTAACCAAACATTTAGCCTGGGAAGGGGAGTCTGGTTCTCATTCCTGGCAAACAGGCTCAGAACTGAGCAGGTTCCAGCTCAGGGGGAAGCAGCCATTAGGAGACTGGGGTCCAGAAGGCACCTCTGATATTCACATTGACAAGGTGGGCTTCAGGGGTAGCAGGTGGCCATAGATCACCCCCACATGCTACCACGGCTGCTTGGTCACTAAGGCTGATGGAGTCACCTGTGGGCTCTGCTGGACCTGGACTCAAAAACAGTCCTCTCACAAAATATCCAGCCATGGCCAGCCGCTGGAGATGTAAGTAGCCGAATCCCCAATCCCTGCTCTCAAGCTTCTCAGGGGTGGTGTGTAAATAAGTGGACAGTGGACAGAAGCTATACAATTCCCAACATTGAGGCTCCAATGCTGGGCTGAATCACCACAATAGGTACCTCTGCTACTGATCACCAAACCAAGTAGCCTTCATGCCTTCATGAGGAGGAAGAGGGGCATGTAGAGTTTGCAGAAATTGGTAGGAACTAGCTTTCCACCTACAATCCCTCCAGGGAAAAGGTCTACAATCTTGGGAACTATGCAGATAAAGACAGAGGCTGAGTGTCCTCTGAGTCACCATTTCTCACCTCTGCTGTCTGGCAATCCATCCAGGCCCTAGGCGGCAGTCACCCTGTCTACCCTTTGCCTTCAGTCAAGAGTACTAAAGCCCAGAGAAGCACACCTTGACAACTTGACTAAGTACAAACATCACAGCATCCTTATGTTCGGCCCAGGGTGGCAGTGCTGCTTAAGGTCCTGTCTCATAGCTCTTCCTGCAGCTTGCTCTAATGCCTTCTGCCACCAACACAGAAAGCATCTCTAGCTACCACAGGTGGAAAGAAACACTCTTTCAATGGAGGTAATTTTTTCTTTTTTAGTTAAGGTTTGTGATGGGTGGTGTTTTTGTTTTGTTTTTCACAAAACAGGCAAAGAGAAAATTGTATTAACTCCTTTAAGAGGTAAGAAGTTTTAATATCATGGAGGTGTGCTCTTAAAGGGGATTGTGGGTATCAAGCATGTCCTTCTTTTGCACCCAGCCACAAGGCAAGCAGTCCCTTTTGTCACAGCCTCATGCCATGGTGTACTATGCTGTCACAGAGCCAAAGCAATGGGACCATTCAGCCATGGGCTGAGCCCTTGCCACCTGTGGCCAAAATAAACTTTTCCTCTTTTTAAGCTGAATTAGTCTCAAGTGTTTAAGTGCAGTTACAGAGGCGGGCTAACAGTTACTAGGAGCCCAGGTGTGTTAACTTCATTCTTTCTCAAATGTTTTCTTTCTTGCAGGATGCAGAGGACCAGATGAAACAGTCTGAGCAATGGATGCAACCACCAAATGGAAGGCAGACCATGGAACAATTGATTGGAGTTTCTGAGCCTGATTCAGCAGGCATCCTGCCCTAACAATACTCTCACACATCCCTTTCTCTCTCTGAGACTGCTGCCTGTGAACCTGAGGCTTCTGCTCCCTCCCACTGACTGTGAGATCTCTTTAGGACTCAGGTATTCATGTGTGGAATGTCTGTACTTATTTTTCCTCTCCCTGGTTGTGGCAATGATATTTTCCTTACCATCTTACTGCCCCTCAAGACGATTTTGTTTTTCTTTTACTATAATCTCAGATAAGGTGAAATCAAATCCCCTATGCTACAACCTTGAGGGAAAATAGCTTCTAGCAAAAGTTATCAGGAAGCCACATGCTTTCTGGGAATGACTACGATGACTAATTATCTCAGCCTTCCATACCTCAGAACAATGTCTGCTCTAACAAGGTCACAGCAATTACTTCATGACCAATCCATTTAGGGGTATAGACATAAAAGAACAAGGATGAAGGAAGCCAGCCCACCCCACTCCCACTTTAGAAATGGGAGCTCCATTTGTGGAAAACTCAAATTCAATTGAGCTCATCTGTAATGATGGAGGGATAGGGCTCCTAACAGCAGACTCAAGGGAATAAATAACCAGTTGAAGCCACAAATATTAAAATATGACCTCCCATCTTAATTCCCAAGAGGCCATAAAATTATTGATAAGATAAAGGAGGAAGAAATGAGAAATGAAATTAGGGAGAACAAGCTGAGGGCTGACAGATACTGTGACTCAAGTCAGCCTCACTTTTGGTGTATCTTCTGTTGGAGAAAATGACACAGAAGATGAGTCACACAGGCCAGCACAGATGCTGGTCTGAGAAGCGGGGGCAGATGTAGGGGAGGCATCAAATCTGGTACAAGGGTAAGCTGTAAAAATAACCATCAGCCCCACCATGTTCGTCTAAATCACAGCCTGAAAGAGGAAACACCCTCGGTTATAAATTACCTTTGGTTAGAAGACACATCCCAGCTTCAGAGATTATTTAAATGTGGGGCAAATGTGTCTTTGAATAAAACATGGGAAGCCAAGTTATAAGTCAGTGCCACTGGAGCTGCGGAGATGGCTCAGCGGTTAAAGCATCTGCCCCCAAAGCCTGAGGCCCAACACTCGGGCTCCCAGATCCCAGTAAAGGCTGTGCGCTTGTGGGGGTGGCAGTCCACAAGTAATTCAAGCCTTGAAAGGCAGATCCCCCAAGAAAGCTGGCTATCCAGAGGAGCCACATTAGGGTCTCTACATTTGACTGAGAGACCCTGTTTCAATGAATGAGGTGGAAGAGCGATTGAGGGTACTTTCCAACATCAACCTTGGGCCTTTGAGCATGCCTACACATATCTATCCATGTGCAAGCTAGCACACGAAAGAGAAATTGGTGTCATCATATTCCCATGGTAGAGAGCATGTCATTGCCAGGTGAAGGACTTAAGAGATACCAAAAGAGAAACAGACCTTCAGGGCTTGAGGAGCCTTATAAGCAGGCATGGGTGACTGCCTGTCAATGTCTGCTTCTGCCTTGTGCACCACCCAGAGGTCAAGAACAAGGGCAGGCTTAAGATCCCAGCTCCCACACAGGTTTTGTTTGTTCTCTGATGAGGAAGCCACGTCCTCATCTATGTGACAGCAGCACAAGGTGAGGAGAAACCAGCACAAGATGAAAGAGGAGACTTACCCACCATCCGGACCTCTGATTTGCTGAGCTGATGAAAACATAAGAGGGCCTAGAGATACAGCTATCTAGTATGCACAGGGCCCTGGATTGAATCACACACACACACACACACACAGGGAGAAGGGGAGGGGAGAGGAAAAGGAAAGGAAGAGGAATGGGAAGGAAACCAACATGCAGCAGATGCTCCACCCAGGAGCAGTTACAATCTCAAATCCCTCTGGGATCTGCCATTCATTTCTGGACTGCATATTCCCAATTTGGGGAGAGAATGAAAAATGAGATGCACTAAGCAGTGGTAAACAAGTCCAGAGTACTCCAAAACTGTCTTTCTACAGGAACACCCAACGACTGGGTCTACCCATCAGTATCAGAGTGTGGCCATCCTGAAGGTATTCTTGTGCCCTCTCTTTGGCTATCACATTATTGAGACGGTAGTCCCCAGACGGTAGTTCCATTTTTCTCCTGGAACCTCACGCTGAAAGAAAAAGGCTGAATGAATCCTGGTGCCAGCCAGAGGCAGAGTTGATCATCTGGAAAGAGTTTGCAGTTTTTATGACTTGTAAGACTACCTTGTAGGAGAAACTGAGGCAGAAACTCTAATGGGTCAATGCTGGGATGGACTGAAACTTGTCTAAGGCTAATTGGTTATGCATACCTGTGGCCTCTATTTAACCTAAACCTCTTGTCAGTAACCTGAAGATGGACTTGGCTGGGGCAGGGTCACTGGATCTCTTAATGCTTCCCAATGTGTCACATTGAATAAATCTCCATTTTCTGCTTTACATCGTTGTCTCTTAAAACAGCTTACTGAGGCCAAGTGGTCAAGTCTGGCTTGTTAGGGCTGCCAGCATCCAGGCTCTAACTCCAATAACACTATAAAAAGCTAAGCTCAGTGTTGAATCTCAGTTCTCCCCTGCCCCTTGTGTGTGTGTGTGTTTGTGTGTGTGTGTGTGTGCCTACTCATGTGCCTGTGTGTGTGTGTATGTGTGGAGGCAGAGGAAAACTTGAGTTGAGGAGTCATTTCTCTCCTTCCATCATATGGATTCTGGGGGTCATCAAAGTTGGGTCATTAGACTTGGTGGCAAAAGCCTTTACCCACTGAGACATCACACTGGCCCAAATGGCTACTTTTTCTAACCTTGGATTTTTTCATTCATATACTGTTGACACAATATAGGTACAATTATACAAGGTAGTATACAGAAAGTTCTGGCTTCAAACAAGGCCTGACAACTAAGGACTTAACCAAGCCTGACAGCTACTGTTCAATCACCCCTAGCATAGCTTACTGATAAGCTAAGAATTTAAAATACAAAACCAAACCACTGCACAGATCTTGCCAGTGAGCATGCACCTGGGCCAGCTGCCTCATCCCATGTTCTCAGGGGAAATTTAATGGTTCTGTGTCCGAGATCGATGAAATCAGGCAGGTAGTGTCTGTGGCTGGATTTCTGTACTAAGGATGCAGATTTGGGACTGTACCTTCCCTTCTGTGCAGCTGTCAGAATGTCCCTTCCTCATGCTAAGACTTAATTTCCATGGCAGTGGTATTAAGAGGGTTGGCCTCCCAGAGGCCAAGATGGATCAGGAGGGCAAGATGCCCGTGACTGGCTTAGATTAGGTCATAATCTATAGTGTTGGTTCTTATCCAAAGGATGTGGCTGGCTGATCTCTCCGCCTGCATCTTGGTGCAGGAGGGCTGTAGACTTCGACTCCAGAACCATAGGGTATGTAAGCCTCTACTGTAGCTACTTTTCCTGTTGCCATGATAAACACCATTCAGAAGCTCCTGAATAAGGGGTAGGTCTACTTTGGCTCACAGTTTGAGAGTGCGATCGATCAGGGAAGACGTGGCAGTGGGAGCTGGAGGCAGCTGGTCACACAGCATCCAAACTTAGGAAGCAGAGGACAGTGGATGCTGGTACCGAGCTTGCCCTCTCCTTTCTAAGCAGTGCAGGAATCCCAGTCCAGGAATGTTATCATTGCGTTTAGATTGAGCCGTCCCACTTCAGTTAACCCAAGCCAGGCACACCTATTCAGGCATGGTCAGAGGCCTGTCTACATCCAGTCAGGTTGACAATCAGTATTAAGTATCACTATTCTTCATAAATGACACAGTCTCCAGAAATCTGTTATAGTAGATGAAAATGAGTCCAGCTACAATGCTGTTTGCTGGTGAGATCTCTAGGCTGTGGGACTTCCAGCTCATCTCCTGTTCCTCTGGATTAAACACTTATGGTAGGTAAAAAGATGATGTCTTGTCAGATCCTGACACATTTGCACCCTGGAACTCCTGACTCTTCTTTGGTAGTTCAGTGTGGAGCACACAAGTGAGGGGTGAGATTTTTAAGTGTGAGAAAAATAAAAACTCAAATGGGAAGCAAAGTCTGAGATTTGTGCAAGGTAAAAAAAGAGCACCAGGGCAGGAGACCCCATCTCTCACTGCACAAAAGGAAGGTGGAGGTTGTGAGATGGATTCATGGAAAGGTCACATACAGTGGAAGACACAAATGAAGTGTGTTGGGATGAGGCACAGCACAGATGGGAGGAATTAGCCAAGAGTCAGACACACATTAGATGGCCATGTAGCAGGCATGAACTACATGACCTCATGCTGTCAATGCTGTGTGTGGGAATGTGTGCACACACAGTGGGAGTCAAAAGTTATTAGAATGAAATAAACATGTTTATATTTCTGGTACCTGCTCCAGCTCTCCAGCTCTGTGGACAGAAGGGACCCAGAAGTTGTAGCGTCTTGGAAGGTCCCTCTATTGTTGTGGGTCTTATTTCAACATGACGGTTATTGAAGGAGGAAAGTTTGTGAGTGTTTCATAAGGAACAAGGAAATTAGCTGACCATTTCCCAACAAAGCCACACACAGTTGAGGCATCTGTGTCTGCCCCCTCCCTGACTGACATCTACACAGCATTTGTGGGCTTTCCAGGGCTGTAAGCATTACCTCACATGGCAAAGTCTTAGCAGGTGCAATTAAGTTAAGGCTCTCATGATGAGATTATCCAGGATTACTGAGATGAACCCTAAAAATACCATCGCCAGTTTAGTGGAGAGCTGTTTTACACAGTGAGGAAAAGGTCATGAGACCATGGAGGCTGTGATCACTAGTATTCATCAACAGCTTGACCAGCTTTATAATTACTAAGGAGAAGGACCTCGGTGTATGTCTTAGATCAGGTTAACTGAGCTGGGAAGACCTCACTCTAACTGGGAGTAGCATCACACTATGCCCTGGGGTCCTGGGTTGAACAAACAGGAGAGAGTGAGCACTCGCTCTCTCTGCTCCCTGACTGTGAACACAGTGTGTTCAGCAGCCTCAAATTCCTGCCACCACTATTGCCCTGACCAGGATGGACTGTGAGTCAAAGTAAACCCTACCTGCCCTAAGCTGCTTTTGTCACAACAGAGAGCAAAGTAACAGATAGTGTGGTAGAGTAGAGTGGCATGCACATGTGTTAAATTCTGGGAACACTGCCTAGTACCAGAGAAACAAACAAACCTGATGTACCCTATGGCTAAGGATACAAAGACTAAGGAGTGCTATGGATCCAATCCACCATGATTCCAGGCCAGGGTTTCAGTGTGTGGAAGCTATGATTTTAGCAATGTATGATAGTCAGAGACCTTTGGTGGCCACTTGTCCCTAGGCTCAGTGGATGCTTCTGAATTGAACAGCAGCTCGCCCGGGCAGTGCTAATGGGTCCTGACAGCTCTAGTTCATCACCCTTGAGCAAGTCAATCAAGAGCCAGCTTGTTCTTTTCCTTTCTTTTATATAAAATCACTTGGTTTTAATGAACTCACAGATGAAAACATCACACAGCTAGAAGGAAGCCACTCAAACACATGCCCATCCCAAACTATATATCTCAGCAAATGCCTGTACAGTTAGAATGGCCGTCCCAGATTCTATGCATCTCAGCAAATGCCTGTACAGTTAGAATGGCCGTCCCAGACTCTATGCATCTCAGCAAATGCCTGTACAGTTAGAATGGCCAGAGTCTATGCATTTCAGCCAATACCTGTACAGTTAGAATGGCCGCCCTGAAACCACAGCACTCACTGGGGCATTCCCCATGGCGCTCTGCTTAGGCTTTTATACTTCTACTAGGCTTGTCTTTGGTTTTGATAAGAAAAATTTTAGAAGAACTTCTGTGCTCCTGAGGAATTCCTGGAAGAACAGGAGCCTGCATTCCTAACTTTTATTCACTTGATTTGACCCATAAACAATTAAATCAATCATCTTAATGTTTGTTTGTTTGTTTGTTTTGTACAGTGAAAGCACTTAGGCCACTGAGATGGCTCAGTAGGTCAAGACACCTGCTACCTGAAGCCTGATGACCTGAATTCAATCCCCAGGACTCATATGATAGAAGGAGAAAACTGATTCCAGCTAGTTGTCCTCTGATCCCACACACGTCCATGCACCCTCAAGAACACACACAAACAAATATAACTTTTAAAAAAGAGAAGAAAATCAAAGCACTTGATCCAAGACTGCTAGAACTGTAGCTTGGGCTCTCAGGCACCTGAGCACCATGCTCTAAGTGTGATGGGCGGGAGGAGGACTACTGACATAGGGCTGCAGGATGAGAGAGAGTGAATGTCTTCAGCCCTGTGCTTTACTCTCTCACAGTGGGACCAGGAATGAGCAGATGAGGCAGGCGCTCATGGCCTGCTTTTCCCCACAGTTTCCTCCAATCTTCCCAGGCCATTCCATACAACATGGTGATATCTCTAAAATACTTCACAAAGTCATCCAAAAGTTTCACCATCCATATCCATTAAATACCAGCTCTCATCCACGGGGAGTTATCATCCTAGAGAAGGAATTCATACCTGGTATTTTAAATATGGTCAAAACCATAGCTAGGGAAGCCATGGGCCTTAGGACGGAACCTATTGGTGTCTTTGGCTAAACAGTCATGATGTCAAACTGCCTTCTAAATATTTACGGCTTATGCGTCTCTCCTCCCAGGTCAGTGGAGCTTCTTGTTGCAGTGGGCAGTGGCTGCCGAGGACGGGATATCTCTATCTGCTCCTGCCATGGCTCACGTGTAGCAGAGGGGATGGGAAAAGTGGAGGAGCCAGGGAGCAGGGAGGAACGCTTGGAGATGCTGTCTTCTAGACACGACATGGATGTTGTACATGTCAACTCAGGCAGCTTTGGCTGCCTGCACAAGATCAACCCAGTTAAAAATCCAACACAGACCAGGGAAGGGCTTACAAAGGTCCCACCACTAGCTGAGGAGCTATTGGCTTCTGGGGAGGGGGGGTTCACTTTTCATTGGGGCGTGGCCACTGCTAGGTTTCCATGCCCCAGTGGATGACTCCACCCCTATGTGCGTAAGAACAACTAATAGGACTCAGTGGGTTATTAAAAAAAGAGAGACATGAAGTTGTGAGGGATATATGTTGGGGGGACTTGAGGGGAGTTGGAGGGAGGGAGTAGGGGTAGATATGACCAAGACACATTTTATCCACGTAATACATTTTGAAACTAAAGAAAGACAGAGGTGTATAAGAAATCTTATACACATGGCCCACACTTCCCATTTCATATTCAAGAAAGACAAGACCTTAACTTGCCACCATGTGTTTCTCTGGCCACTCATGCCCATCTTGATGGCCACAGCAGTGCTGTCCGTGTAACCTCATAGGACAGAGCCTCCTGTGCCAGCGTCATGTTAATCCATCACACACTGTCTCAGCCATCATCCTTGTCATTTAGTCCTCTAAACTGCCTTCTAGACACAAGGAGCAACCCAAGCTTGCCAGGCCATAACCATCACCAGTTCTTAGCCTGCTTCCACATCCAGGGATCTGAAAAATGCGATAAAACAACCATTTCCAGAAGGCCCTAACATGTTTCTTAATATATGCACCAAAATTTAAGTCCTCAGATTTTCAGACCAGATGGTTTTACAACACTGCAAAGTATATTTGGATCCACAGTCATTTAAACATGCCGTGCATTTTAAATACACAGTGCTTCTGCTAATTAACACTTCATAATTTCTCAAGAGTCCCACAGGCAATTGCTACCATTTGTAACCAGTGCAAGATAGTGTCAAAAAATCCTATTTCTTTTCTGAATCGCTGCCCTGGGATGGAACATGTGAAGTATCCCAGTGTTCCCTATTGTGTGAACGAAGTAGTCTGAAAAGTCAAGTGTGACTCGAAGTTAGGGATGATGTGTAAGTACACATCACATCAGAACTTTGGACACAGATGCTCTTCAAGACAGATCCCCACTGTGGTTGCATGGCCAAGAGCAATCATAATAATTCAAATAAGTTAAACAGCCACTAACAAGAATAAGTCCACACATATGCACACACACACACACACACAAGCATGCACACACACACATAGATGTGCACACACATATGCACTGAGGGCAGAAGTCATCATGGCTCACCATGGCAAGCTGACCAAAGGTATAGAAGACAGTAGTGGGCATTCTTTCCAAATATCATTGAGTATCTTAGTTATTTTTCTGTTGGTGTGATTAAAACACCATGACCAAAGGCTGCACACAGAAGGGAAGGCTTATTTGAACTTAAAATTCTTTCCTGATTTAGCCCTATGTTTAAAATTTCTGTTACAATCTCTTTTTAATGAGATACAATTCTGCTTCATGCTGACTCCTCCTGAAGTTCTTTTCGGCAGCAAGGCAAGGTCAAACATACCCATGTCACCAGAGTGAAAGTCCCTGAACAAAATTCCACAGGGGCAGCGGGTGAGGCATGAGTTATGTTGTCTTGGGCCCAACAGCTACACACATCATCAAGCCACCTAAACAATTCCTTCCCTCTCTGGCTGAGGTTTGAACATGAGGAGGTTTATTTGGCTGACATACCTGCTCATTATAGCAGCCAGTACCCTAGGGAGACTTGGCCAGCCATCTGTTCATCCATCTGACATCAATGTGTCCCAGTGAGATAGTGTTCTTCCTAATGCTCCAATGATGTCAGTGTGACTGGAGACCCTCCCCACCCAGGCAGCATGCCATAGCTCGGGAGACTCATGAGGGATACAGGCCTCCTTACTGTAATGGTCCCAGGGACCTGGGGAGAATGGGCTTAATAGAAGCTGATGAGCACCAAAGATGAAAGGTGTGTCTGGTGCACCCACTGGGACGGGCTGCGACCACCCACACCTGCTCTCAATTCCACAGGGCTCCTCATTGTGGGAGGAGACATGGGCAGAGGAGAAAATTTAACCGTGAGAACGCAGCAGAAACGTCTGCATGGAAACTAAACGCAGCTGAGAACTAGAACGGGCGGTCGCTGACACTAGACTAGAAGTTCGCAGGGGGCAGAGCTCACTGACATCGACCCCCACCGTGTCTTCAGGCACCTAGAGTGTTCTCACTGGGAACTGACCTGATGGGAGGATGGTGCAGACGAGGAGGGGGTGTCTCAAGACCCCTCTAATCACACTGCTGCACCCTAAGCCTCCCTGCCCATGCATTTAAGCATTTGTGCTCTCACCAGAGTTATGGACAGGCCTTTGCGGGAAGACCCCACAGACAGGCTCCACTGAGCTGACTCTGCTGTTCTGAGTGGCTCTCTTAGTTAGGCAGTGTGTGATCAATGGCCAGCTGATGTGTCCCGGTGTAAGAACACCTTCCCTAGGCACCACCAGCCTTTAGTTTCAAAGATTCCACACTGGAAGACACAGTACAAGCCTCTTTAAGATGATCTCAGCTCCTCACTTCTGAATCACCACAGGCAAAATGAAACTGCTAATATTCCAATAAGCCCTGAGGTGATATTTTCTGTTATATTCCCCTTTCTGTCTCACAGGACTCACAGTTTGGCAAGATGCAGGCTGTAGTAAGAGCCATAGTTCTGCAGGATAGGAGATAGTCCCCTTTCTGTCTCACAGGACTCAGAGTTTGGCAAGATGCAGGCTGTAGTAAGAGCCATAGTTCTATAGGATAGGAGAACAGGATGCTGTATGTAACCTTGTTCTGAAGCAGTACACACACACAAGTGAGGCCTAGCTTGAGGTGGTGGCATACTTCTTTAATCCCATCACTCCGGAGGCAGAGGCAGGCAGGTTCAAGGCCAGCCTGGTCTACAAAGTGAGTCCAGAACAGCCAGGGCTCTGTTACACAGAGAAACCCTATCTCAAAAAACCAAAACAAACAATGTACAAGCAAAAACTCCCAGAGTGAGGCCTTTGGGTCCTTACAGTTCTCAAAAAACATTTGTCCTGCAGGGTTAGCCAGGGACCACCAGCATGCAAACACATACAGCTTCCCAGTACCACCATGAGGACTGGTCAACTTCTGTCCAACTGAGAGGCAAGGGATTTGACAAGGAGCTGAAGCAGTGGAGCCCTCACCCTCATGAACTGAATGAAGCAGTCTCTGGTCCCTGGGTATACACAAATCTTACAGATCCAGGGTGCCAAGCAGGCAACTGGGGGCTTTGTATCAAGGCGAAGGGCATGGGGCACACAGACAACTGCAAGCCAGAACCCCAATTCCCTCATAGAGCCATCCTCAGACAGCCCTCAGGGAGGTGGAAGGGGGAGATAAGGGGCAGGACCCTGTCTAGTCAGAACAGCAGAGCCCTGGGGGAAAGGGCCCCCTTCAGACAAAGGATTCTGCCAACGCAGGCCCCTCTAAGACTAATAAACAGTATTTTCAGTGGCTCTCTGGAATGTGAGGGGGACAAAGGAATTGTGTAAAGGGTTTTAGATGCCTCAGTTCATCCAGCCCCCCAGTAATGCAGGAGATACACTTGAGCCCTGGAGCTTGAGAGTGACACAAGAAGCGAGGATCTCTGAGAGGCCTGGTGGAGAAGGTTCTTATCTGGTGTGCATATTGCTTTTGACACATTTGTCTGAAACCACTGTCTCCTGCTAATTATTTCCTATCTCATCACAGCCACTCTGACTCACAGTTCCCATCTGTGTAATTTAGCATTCAAAACTCCAGTACACTGACACAGACATAAAGAGGCATGACATGCGCGGACCTCAACTCTGGGGCCATCTCCTTGAGAGTTGCCACAGGCTCTGCGTCTGCAGAATATTTCCCTGAAGCAGATGTTGCTCTTGCAGGCAATATGAAATCTCTGCTGGCTGCCTCTTCCTGTGATCCCTGAATGCTTCTGAAAGAGGCTTTAATAATGCATAGGAAGAGAAGGCACCCATTAATTAAACACCAAGATGTGCTGCCTCCACGCTAAGCTAATGGGTCGGCATTGTGCCTGCAACTTCTGGTTTGTATCATGAAGGAGGGTTTGGCCCCTTAAGCCTCTTCTGAGGATGCCACCTGACAAGTGCAGGTGTGAGCCTGGGCCGGCTTGCCAGCTGGTTAACACACTGTTGTTAGCTAAGAAAAAGAAAGATGGCTTTGAGGGTGGCAGACAGGGGTTAGTTCACTTGAGTGACATTGGAAGTATGGTTTCAAAAAGGTATGGCTGGCATGGTAATAACAAAACTACAACAAACAAACAGAGCCGTTAAGAATCAGAGGCAATGTGGTGGAAAGAAACAAGATTCTATGCCTAGAGTCCCAATATGCAGATTATATAACTGATGTCCCTGGGCCACCTGGGAAGGTTTTAAATATTGTTAATACAAAGGGCTTGGCACATCTCCAGAAATGGCTGCCTTTCTTTTCCCCAAGTCCCAGAGCTTTCCCTAGACACACAAAAGCCCATCCCAAGCAGCAGATGAGCAGACTTTAGCTCCGTTGTCAAGGAAACCAGTCTGCTCTTAGCTCTAGAATTAGAAAGCCTGGGCTTGGCCTCCACCGAGCCTCTGCCCACCCCTCCTGATGGAGCCTCCATCTCTTTACCACCACACCCCTTCACTCTGAGACCCATTCTCTAGCAAAAGCCCTAGCATATTGCAGGAATGGGTACTCCTGTGGCGGCAGAGCAGGCATGTCAAGGGCTGCACAGAGATAAGCCCTCGGAGAAATGAGTGTCTTTACACAGAAAGGCAAAAGTCTGAAACCAAGGAAAACAACTTTACCAATGCAGGACCAAGGACCTGCATTACCAACAATAACCTAAAGAAACACGATTTACCATTCAGTGCTGGCCCACATTTCTATCTCCAAAACACCTGCCTCACACCTCCCAAATGGGAGCCTAAGCCACAACATCCACCACTGGGCTGAAACCAGTGCTTTGAGGTAGGGAAGGTATAGTCAGGAGAGATCTTTGCGATCAAAAACATTGCCACATGAGAGGTTATCAGAGACTCAGGTGTAGTGGAAGATATAAGAGGAAAGGAGAGAAAATCCAGTGTTACTAATAATGAGTAAGGGAGAGGCAGGGTGGAAAGGACTGGATGGCAAGGTAAGATGGCTGCTGGTAGCCAAGAGAGGGAATGTGCTCACAAAGGGGAGAAGGGAAAGGAGGCTGTGAGTGCGTGCTTTTTAAGGTCTTTGCATGACACTGAACTCCAGGGGCATCCACAGTGGTGCACCATATAACCATATTTCCAGCAGTGACAAACTTCAGGAGTGTAAGGTATGGTCTAGATAAACAGATACTCAGCACTGTGTGCTCAGTACTGTGGCATTTCCATATTGTGCAGGTTGGCTGCCTGAGAGCCCAGGGATTAATTAGCAGAGTACTCTGTCCAAGTGGGCATGTGTGTGCTGTATGATGTTGGCGCATGATGAAAATATCAAACACACATTTCTTGGAACATCCCCCATCATTAAGCGGCATATGTCTGTACTTGACCTCTGAATATCGTATGCCAGGGTCTGTCTCTCTCCCTTTCAAACCTTCAGCTCTGCATTAGGCCCATTTTGATACATGTTACCTCTGTCTCTGAAGAATCCCATACTGACCCATCTTTCCACACTGCACAGCCTTGGAAGAACAGCCTGTGTTAAGCACTGAGGGCTGACTGGATTTGTCAAGTTTTCATGAGTGGATCAACTATTACTCTAGGCAATAAGAAACTGCCTGCAGAAGTGTTCAGAATCTGGAGTTAGGGGTGCAGCTCAGTTGGTAGAGTGCTTGACTAGCATGCATGAAGATCTGGGTTCAGTCCCCAGCATTGCATGCAAACTGGGTGTGGGGGAACAGGCACAGTGCCAGAGGAGTAGAAGTAGGAGGAGCAGAAATTCAAGATCATTATCATCTATGTCAAAAAAGTTTAGGCATAGCCTGGTATGGTGGTGTGTGCCTCTAATCCCAGCACTCTAGAGGCAGAGGAAGGGCAGGATGATCTCTATGAGTTCTAGGTCAGCCAAGGTTACATAGAAAGACCCTGTCTCAAAAACCTAGAAACAAACAAATAAATAAAAATTAAAAAGAGGCTGGCCTGGGCTTCATGAGATACTAAGAAAAGGAAAGGAGAGAGGGAAGCAAAGAGGGAAGAAGGGAGAGTTGATTCAGAATTTGGAGTGATCCTCAGAAATAGTTTGAAGATTTCATCTCTGGAGTCCCCAAAATACTTGTCTGGGTTTCTCCAGTGCACTATTCAGTTTTCCCAGCAGCATCTCATACCGAGGCTGCTCTGTTACTCTTCCTAATAAAGACAATGCTGATAATTTTTTGTCAGCACCAAGAAGTTAGGAGACACCTGAGCTGGGAAGGGAGGGGTCTTGCTGCTGGGAGCAGGGCTTTGGAAAGAAATTTGCATAATGATTAATGGAAAAGAGAATGACTCTTCGTCTAGTAGGACTAGACTTTAATTAGACAGACATGCACCTGCATCAGTCCTGCGAGGATGTCGTTGTCATGGGAACACACTTCCTGCAACCCCCAAATTTAAAAGCTTGAATCCTTTGCTAGAGCAGTTAGAACACCCCAAAGAACAGAAGGTAGTCAGGGCTTTTGAAAATCTCCTTTTCATTTCCCATTCAAGGCATTCCACAGCCAGCTATCTACAGGCCTTCCCCCAAATTCTAACCCTCCCCCAACCCCTCTGTCCACCCTAAGGCCTGTTCCTACGTCCCTTCTACTTTTCTCACCCGCTCCTCCTGGCAACCTCAACATAGGGAAGCAAATGTTAAAAACTCGTCCAGCATTTTCTTTCCCTAGTCATTTCCCCTCCCTGCCTTCTCCACTCACCCACTTTCCACCAGACAACACAGGCATGATCCTTCTACTCTAGAAGGTAAGACCTGCACAGGGCACAGGGCACAGGGCACAGGGTACAACACGAAGTGGGTGTCAAAACAGCCAGGGTGTGAGTGGCGAGGCAGAAAACAGTCAAACAATTGCTGAGGGGTTCTGGTGGGAAGAAAGAGGACCAGTATGAAAGAGTGAACAGAGAATCAGAGGGCAGAGGCCCAGGCAGAGCTGGACTGGTGTGGGCCAGAGTGGCTGAACAAATGAAACAACAGCAATTTCCTTGGGGGCCACTCACACACTAATTACGTATTGCATCAGCCAGGAGGACAGAAAACGCCACTTGCCTGGGCCAGCTGAGCATCTTTAAGCATCTTTGTAAAATGTCCCTCTGGCTTTACAATGTAAGCACGGCAGCTTTCTAAAGTCTGGCATTACATTCATATGATGTTTCTGAAGACCACCATGTAGACAGATCAGTTCTTTCGCCCATTGTATAACTTCTACAAGTTTCCCAGTTCTGAAAAATCTTATTAATGCATTTCTTATTTTAGAAAATCTATTTTGCTATATTCTTATTTTTTTTAAGTGAGAGCTGGAGGGGGGGGAGGGTGTCTCTATAGATCAAGCGTTAGCACTACAAGCATGAGTGCTGGACTTCAGATAGCAGAACTGTGTCAGCCTATTTAATCCCAGAACTTGGAAAGCAGAGACAGAGGTTCGATCCCTGGGAAAACTGGCTAGCTAGATGAACTGCTGCTGGGGGCTCCAGATTCAGCAAGAGATCCTGCCACAATAAACAGTGGAGAGTGACTGAGGAAGACTCCCGGGGTCAACCTCTGGCCTACACACACACACACACACACACACATACAGACACACACACACAGACACACACAGACACACACACAGACACACACACACAAAGACACACACACACACACACACACACATGCTATGTAATGCACCAGCTAAGAGGCCAAAAATGGCATAAGTGACTCTTTAAATAACGTGACCTTGAAGGCACACAGGGTCAACAGTCCCCTAGGATGCTGTCTTATTTAGGATTCCTATTGCTGTGATGAAACACCATGATCAAAAGGAGCTTGAGGAAAGGATTTATTTCACTCACAGTTTCATATAATAGTTCATCATCAAAACCAGTCAGGGCAGGAACCTGGAGGCAGGAGCTGATGCAGAGGCCATGGAGGGTGCTGCTTACAGGATTGCTCCACACTACATGGCTTACTCATCCTGCTTCCTTGTAGAACCCAGGACCAGCAGCTCAGAGATAGCACCAACCACCATGGGCTGGTCCCTCCCCATCAATCACTAATTAAGAAAATGCCCTTCAGGCTTGTGTGTAGCCCAAACTCTTGGAGGCATTTTCTTAATTGAGGTTCCCTCCTCTCAGATGATTTTAGCTTGTGTCCAGCTGACATAAAACTATCCAGCACAAATGCTTATAGATCTATAATTCAGGAAAGGGGGAGACAGCCCTGTGATACACATTGGGTTCTAATTTGAAATGCTCACCTCCCACCCCTAAATCTCCTGCTCTGACTATGTCTTGCTGAGGATCCTAGCTACAGCTCTTTTCTTCTCCTCTAGACCCAGAGAGAGAGAGAGAGGGTGGCAGCTAGGCAGTCCAAGGCAGTCTCTAACCTCATTGCCAGTCTTTATGTTCCTCCATGTTTACCTTTGTCTTTAGGGCCAGACAGAAAAATGGGGAGAGCATTAAGGGGAAGGAGAGAAGGGAAAGGAGCCCCTCAGAAGTCAAGAGCTCTGCCATAATCGACACCTACTGGGACAGGTGCTGACGTGAAGAAAACAGATGTTCCGAATAAGAACACACAAACAGTGAATCACACAGAAGGCCTAAGCGCACCTGACCTTCCAGTAGTGTGCCTCACACCCTGTTTTAGTCTCACGGGAATCCATTTGCAGTAAATGACACGTCTTCCCCGTGTACCCATGAGTTCTTTTTTTCTAAGATTTATTTTAGTTTACATTATGTATGTGTGGAAGTGTGGTATGTGTATGTGGGTTAAAATGCCCATGGAGGACAGAGCGTCACATCTCCCTGGAGCTAAGGTTTCAGGCAGTTGTGAACTGCTGACACAAGGGCTGAAAACTGAACTCAGGTCCTCTTCGGGAGTGGTACATGCTCTTAACCACTGAGACTCGTCTCCAGTTCTGAGACCCCTGGTTTTGCCTTATCAAGTTGCAGTCTTGTCCAAGGGATCTCCAAAGATGTTCCAAAGCCTCATTTATTAAGGAGGGTAGAAGAGGAGATAAAATTGGGATGAGGACCCTCTGAATGATGTCATCCCAGAGCCCCTGCAATCCTGTAGTTACTGCTAACACACGGTCTCTTGAGAAGCCCACACATGCATCTGGGTATGCACTATCCTTTTCCTAAGGGCTTCGATCCCCCTCACACCTCTATTTAAATCTATCTTAAGAGTCCCTTAATAAATTCCGACTCTATTCCAACTCTATTCATGATGCTTCATGATGCACATGTCCATTGAGGATGCTTCATCCTCAATTTCTTTCTGTGGCAAAGTCAAGAATCCCATCTTCACTGGAATAGAAGTCTCTGAGCAGAATTCAAGGAAACTAAGAGCCCAGACTTTTAGCAGCTTGGTCAGGACCAGAGCCAGGAAGCAGTGGAGTTGAGTCTGACGCATCTGAGTGCAAAGCTTGGTCCCCGATTCCAGCTGTTTCTGTAACTTTTGAGACCTTTAAAAGATAAACCCTGCAGGGATGGAGAGATAGCTCAGTGATCCTTGCAGAGGACCTGAGTTCAGTTCCTGGCACCCACATCCTGGGGAGACTAATCACCTTCGACTCCACCTCCAGTGGAATCTGAGAACTCTGGCCAACAGGGCCACCAGAACGCACATGCACATGTCCATAATTAAAATTAGAGTAATTAAGAAGAGTAAAATTAAACATTAAAAACAAAATTAACATTGTTATTTTTAATTAAAAATTAAAATATAGTAATTAAAATAATAATTAACTAATAATTAGTTAAAATAGAGTAAAATTTTAAAAAATTAAAAATTATAATTAAAAATTGAGTAAACATATATATCCTCAAACATATATATATATATATATATATATATATATATACTCAAACTTGCTATATAGTCTAGGGTGTTCTTGAACTCTGATCACATAAATTAAAAATAGAGTAAAGTTATAAATTAAAAATAAAATAAACATTGCTTAGAAACCTTCCTAATATATGAGAATAAAAAGTATCTTCCAAATAGTCCAAGAAACTCCAGTTAGGATGGGGTATGAATGAAAGTCCATGACCCACCCCTTAGGCACACAGGTTTATTTTAGTCAAAACCCAGTGTCAACTCACACACTGAAAGGACAAATCGTGAGCACTCCAAGGCTAAGGGCTGGTGTATATCTCAGAGCCAACGCGCAAACAAAGGATGCTGCTACAGGAGACACTAGATGGAAGGAGGGGTGGGAAGAGCATCTGAGGAAGCACTCATCTTTCTTCACTCTGAGACAGCTCCCAGGTAGAAGGGAGAGACATCTTCTCCCCCCAACCCCCAGCCTGCCTCCCAGCTCAGGCAAAACCTCCACCATCAGAAAGCTTAGCCACCTTCCGACCACAATGAGGCAGCTGCTCCTTAAAACCCAGAGCATTTTGTGCCATGTTAGCTCCAAGCCCGTCTCTCACACCCCTTCCTCCTCAGGACAGTAGTGTTGGCCATGCCATGTGAACACAGAGAGCTGG
Organism: Pachyuromys duprasi; assembly: GCA_028658305.1. NCBI lineage: Eukaryota > Metazoa > Chordata > Mammalia > Rodentia > Muridae > Pachyuromys > Pachyuromys duprasi. The sequence continues at coordinate 53,688,820 of CM053761.1, forward strand.
AGCTCCAAGGCTGTATTGTAGCCATAGCTTTGAAGGCATTAACGAGCACAGGCTGTGACAAGAGGTTATGTGAGAGGCAGACAGAGTTCACAGGGAGCACACGGAAGTCACAGAATGTGGTCACAAATGGTCGGCTGGGTACACAGGGAGCTAAACACCGAGTTACAACATTTGTATCGGAGACAATGAAATTCAAGGCGCACATCTTAGATCCTGTTTGGATGTGGTAGCACGTGCCTGTCTCCCCGGCACTTGGGAGGCACGGTTCTACTTCAAAACCAGCTGGGGTATAGAGTAGACATTCTTTGTCAAAAAAGACAAAAGGAGCCAGATGGTTGATACCTCTACTCCTTGGAGCAGGGAGGCTGAGGCAGGAGGACTGCTGTGAGTTCAAGGCTAATCTGTGCTTCAAAGTGTAACCCTGCCCCCACCCAAAGTAAATCCTATAATACAAACTGAATAATTACATGCTAAATAACTTAGTGTTGGGCTGTGTGCAGAAACCCACACTGGAAAATCAGGGGAGAAAATAAATTCACAGATAAGAGAGCACATTAATATGCTTGCCAGTCCTTCAAGGATTACAGAGCTTGGGGCAAGGGGACAGTAAAGAACCTGACCAGCCCGATTAATAGACCTAAAACCACTTCCCATTACCTCTGTCCTCACAGGACAAAGTCAGCCGATGGTTTGCTTAGCAAGATACGTAGTGACTATTGACATTATAGTAAGAATTCAACACATAGCTACATGCCAGGGAAAACAAAAGCTTTATTAATGCTTCTCATTTTAGAAAAAGTATTTGTCCGGGGGTTGGGGGAAGGTGGGAATGGAGATTCTGTTTTGACTTTTTTTTTCCATCTAAGGTTGTTTTTTTGTTTGCCTTTAAATATGAAAGCAGTGAGTTCCTGCCTCCTTTGTAATCCGTCACCAGCTTTGACATGGAAGGTGTTAAACAAAGGAATGGGTTCCATCCCTAGCACTGCATAAACCAGGTGTGCTGGGCAAATCTGGAATCCCAGAATTTTGGAGGTAGAAACCAAAGATCAGAGTTCAACGTTACCCTAGACTCTATAGCAAGTTTGAAGCTAGCACCTGCTACATGAGACCCTGCCTCAAATAACAACTGCATCAAAGGGCTAACTTTGTCCTTCGGAAAAAGTAACAAGAAAAGTTAAGTGATGAGCTAACTACGGACAGGAGAGCAACAGGAACTGTAACGGCAGGTGGGGCCACCAAGAAAGCTCTCCAGGCACAGAAAGGAAGCCGGTACCATCACTCTCCTGGGACAGAGAACAGAGTCAATTTTGAGACTCAAGATATTCAACATTGAATTTAAACACTGTCGTTTAAGTTCATAAGTAAGTTAAAAGGATTACTAAGAAATTTCAACACACAGCTGAGCAAAATGCCAGCTAAACCAAATGCTTTTTTATTCTAGAAAAAAAGTATTTGTCCAGTGGGGAGAATAAGGGTTTTGTTTTGAGCATTTTGGGGGTCTTTTGTTTGTTTGTTTGCCTTTAAATATGAACATAGTGGATTCCTATGCCATAAGCATCTTCTGAGACGCCCAGGACTTTGATTAAAATTCTAACATGCAGAAAAACCTGGCTGAGGAGGAGTAAGTGTTTATTGCAGCCAGTATGTGGGTGAGGAGGGTGGCTCAGAGCACCCAGCACATATGCACCCACCTTCTCCTGCAGGAGAGGTCCAAAATCTCCATCCTTTCCAGCTTATGATCAACACAATATAAACACAAAGGGACAGAGAGATGGCTCAGCAGTTAAGAGCTCTGGCTGCTCCTCCAGAGGACTGCACCTTGGTTCCCAGCACCTACATGCAGCAGCTCACAACCATTTCAGAGGATCTAATGCCTCTCTGACCCCTATGGGCTGCGCACACACGTGATACACATAAATGTACCAGAAATGAATGGCTAAATACATCTTTATCCCCACCCTCACTTGCTGAACCCAAGCACCATGGGGATCCCAGGGTGGCATGGGCTGCCACTCCTGACCTGGCCTGAGTGGGGTCACAGCTAGCAGGGACAGTTACACAGGGTGAGACACACACGTCAGGTCTCCTGCCACATTTGTGGTCCAGCTGTCCAGCCACTAGGAGGCTGAGGCAGGGAGGGTTACATAAACTTAGAAATCCAAGGCCAGGCTAGGCAGCATAACGAGACTCCGACTCACGATTAAAAAGGAAAATGAGGGCTGGGGCCATAGCTTAGTGGTATAACACTTGCCTAGCATGCCCAAGACCCTGGGTTCAATCTCCAGTACTGCAAAAAAGTAAAATATCTAAAATATTTTAAATATTTGAAAGAACAAACCTAAGGAAAAAAAGAAATGAATGAATCAGAATCACATAAGCCAATGAAAAGTGATGGGCGTGGAGGCTCATGCCTTACATCTCAGCACTGAAGAGGTCAAGGCACGAGGGCTGCAGGCTCAAGGGCAGCCTGGGCGGCAGAGTCAGTTCCAGGCCAGACTGTTCCAAAACAAAACCAACAATGAAAGAGAAAACTAAGAACCCAAGAGCTAGTTAAACACAGAGACTAGACAGTGTTGGTGGTCCGTATTAACTGTCAACTTGATGGAGCCTGGAATCGCCTGGAAGATGGCCTCTGGCATGGGCGGGCGGTACCATCGCCTGGCTGAGATTCTGACTACTTAGGTGGAGAAGGGCACTTGGCAGCTGCGTCCATTTATCCCTCTCTGCTTCTGATTGGGGATGAGATGCCACCCTCTGCCTCAGGCTCTTCCTTCTCTGTTAAGTTGCTTTGTTGTGGTGTTTGATCAGGGCAGTGAATACACACACAGCAACAGAAACGTAAAACAGGGAAGCGGGAATCCCTGTCCAGCTGTAGACACCAAAACTGATAGGAACACACCCCACCCTCATCATGTGTCTCCTAGGCCTCAACTTCTTCCAGGCAGTAAACTGCAGCCCTGTGTCTGAGGAAGCCTGGGACAATTTCTGTGTGCCCTGCCCCCCATCACCTGAACTGCTCTAGAGAACCCAAAAAACGAGGTTCTTGGTTACAGTGAGAGAAAAACATTATAGTCAAGCCATGCACTGTTGTTTAGGTTTGCCAATATACCGTGAACTTAACGCACATGGGGAACCACATGCTCTCTTGTCCCGCGGGCGAGGCTACTGTCAGGACTGGAGAGATGGCTCATAGTCTAAGATCAGCCATTCACTAGGGAGAAAGTGGCTTCAAAATACTGAAGCTGATGTTAGAAGAAAAGACAATGGCTCGTTCCTTCTCAGTAGGTATATGACATTAAAAAAAAAAAAAGCTGTTAAATATTTTAAATATTTGCCGGGCTTAAAAAACAACAACAAACAAACAAACAGAACCCGGAATGGCAGCCTCCCAGAAGCTGTGTCTGCATGGCACTTAACAATATGGGCGGGCTCTCGGGAGGCCTGCAAGGCTCTTCAAAACACCGTTTATTTTGCCAAGCAAATTGAGATCGTGACTTTAAATGGCACATCCTACTCTGGGCAGTGAATTCGGGAATTTGGGATTTTTGTTGGTTGTTTTTTAGAGCAGGCCTCTTTCATGCACATAAATACATACATATTTATTCATTTAGTGTGCGTGTGCAAGGATGCATGTGTACAATGACGCACATATGTGGAGGTCAGAGGTCAACTTGCAGGGGTTGGTTTTCTCCTTCCACCAAGGGAGTCCCTTTGAATTCAAGTCCTCAGCCGTGGCAGCAGCGGCTTTTCCCTGTGAGCTATCTTGCCAGCCCCTATCTATGACTGTTTTGTTTTTTTTTTTAGTATAAAATTATGGAGTGATCCAAGGCAAAGTGTTCAGATAGTTTGTTCCAATAAGACAAGCAGACTCTCTTGTTTTTCTGATGAGAAACTTTTAAGTATACCTATGGGACACAACAAGAGCGATCAAGTTTGAATATTTTTAGGGTATTTTTAAGACATCAAATAATCCCTAATTTGGCAATTTAGGATCACAATATTCATGCTCATAGATTAGTGGTGCATTGAAATTAAAACACTCACACTTAATAGTCCAAACAAAAATACTTCGGGTAATGATAAAGCCCTGGTGGCCAACAGAAGCAAAAGCTGAGTAAAGGCTGAACACTGCTGTTGAATATTTCAGAGCATCAAAAATACACTGAGAAGAATTTTCTGCCAAACATGATTTAATTGGCAGAGAAGCCTGTTCAATCCACAACAGAACACTTGTATTAAAGATAAACTGTGTTACCAGATGTTGGCAGCTACTTACTGAAAGGGAAAAAAAAATCAACTGGCAAAGCTATCATAGTTACAGGCAATATCCCAGCAAATGTGGGAGTTCATTTAGTTTGGGCAGCCGTGCTTAGAAACACCAACACAGTCATATAACCATCAACAAGCCAGGTATGTTATCTCTGTGTGTGTGCATGGGTGTGCGTGTGTGTGCATGCATGCATGTGCTGTGACTATATCATGGTGTACATGTAGAGGTCGAAGGATAACTTATAGGAGTTGGTTCCCTTGTTCTACCATGTAAGTCTTAGTACTCAAACTCAGATTGTATGGGTTGGTGGCAAGTGCCTTTACCTGCTGAGCCATCTCATTGCCCTTGTTTTTGGTTTTTGAGGGAGGTTCTCAGCACTTAGCTCAGGTTGGCCTCAAACTCATGATCCTCTGGTGGGCTGTGTTCAAAAGGCATGTGCTACCATGCCTGAATCCTGCACTGGGGACATGGTCTGAGAAGTGTGTCTCTGGGTGATTACATCATTGTGCAGACACCACAGAGTATATAAACACGAACTCAATAATTTGGCCTGCTATACACCCAGGCCTTGTCCCAGTAATATTGTACATGGGCTATCTACTCATTAACATGTTCTTGTCAGGTAGAGAATCTGGCCTCCTCATTAAAGCAGGTGGACAGCTTCCCTGAGGAAGGGGTAGGTGAGCTGATCTCGCAGGGAAAAGCATTGGCCAAAGCACCAGCATGTGCAAAGGTGCTGTGCTGAGTTAGAACATGGTGGACATGAGCATCAGGAGGTAACTAGGCAGCACTGATTTTCAACTTGGCACAGCCTAGAGTCATCTGAGAGGAAGACCTCTACTGAGGAATTGCCCAAATCAGATTGGCTTGTAGGCATGTCCGTAGGGGATGGTTCTGTTGATGCAGGAGGGCTCAGCCCACTATAGGTGGCACTATTCCATAGGCAGATGGTTCTGGGCTGCATAAGAAAGCTAGCTCTGCACACATCTAAGAGTGAACCAGTGAGCAGCATTCAGGTTCCTCCCTGACTTTCTTCAGTGATGGAGTGGGACCTGGCAGTGTAAACCAAATATACCTTTCCCTCCCCTAAGTTGCTTTTTGTCAGTGTTTTATCACAATGACAGAAGTCCAACTATAACAGAAAGCTAGAGCAGTAACACAGAGCAAGAAGCCTAGAGAGTCCAGCAGTGCTCACACAGGTAGCCAAGAGTGCTGGTCTACTTTCAGCCATACACTCACAGATATCCACACTGCTGCCGGCGCTAGCATGAGGCATTAGCAGTCGGAGCCTAGAGAAGCCTCAGAGCCTGTTTCCCAGATCTTACCTCCAAATTGGAATAAACATATCTTGCTTAAAAGCTTAGAGGGAGCCAGGTGTGTTGCTGCATGTCTTTAAGCCCAGCAGTCAGGAGGTAGAGACAGAAAGATCTCTGAGTTTGAGGCCAGCCTGATTTACATAGCAAGTTCTAGGCCAGCAAAGGCTCCACAGGGAGACCTTGTCGACAGACAGACAGACAGACAGACAGACAGATAGACAGACAGATGAGAAAATTCCAGAGGTGGGATTTCAAAGTCAACTACATGAGACATGTCACCCTGGCCCCTGTCCTGCTCCTGTTGTGAATAAGGTTTTGAGATTTGTTCCTGTTATTTTTTTTTTTTTTGCTTCACAAAGAACAGAACTGGAGACCTCAGTCTTATGTGAGGGAGGGGCTTCATTTCTAAGTCCCAGCACAAAGCCTCACTCTGGGGTGAGGGCGATGAAGGCTCCTATCAGAAGCAGACAGCCTCCCAGTCCCCCAGGGAGAGCAGATGAAAGCTGAGCCTTGTCTGAGAAAGCACAACAGACACTCTCCACACAGAGACTATACATACCAAGCAAGTCACTCTTGTTGACTGCTGCTGTTAAGAAAGGTCTATTTTAATCTCAAGTCATTGTGATACAGACTACAGGTTATATAAAATGTAAATGCTGGGGGGTGACCTGTAAATAAGACACATTCTCTTATCAAATTATAATGAGCTAGTGAGCATACAGGTATGACAGTCACCTGTCACATCTCAGCAATAAGGATAAAGGCTTTTGCACTTGAAAGGAGTCTTTGGAGTAGGAATGGAAAGGAGAAACATTCATCTTGGTTTGTCTGGCCCTGTTTCAGTGCCCTCTGGGGTATGCATGGCTGAGGCTCTCCGGGCTTTGGAGAGGATCATAGAAAGAGACTGACTGGAAGAGGAGGAGGAGGATGCCACGATGGGTTAGCCTGGAGAAAAAAAAACAACCTGGGGCCAGGAGAAAGGACTCCAATAATGGCATGAAAAGGCCCAGATGAAGAATAAAAGCAAGTACTTATGAGATTATGGATGGAAGATAGAATGGTTAAGGAGGATGGCATTGGATGAGGGCTGGGAGATGGATGGTGAAGTGATTTAGACAACGTAGGAAGGAATATCTGCCCAGACCAAGGTAAATAAGGCACATGTAAATCTAACAGGTGTCTGTGTCTTATTATTTGTAATAGCAGGTTAGATAATACCACCGCGATAACCTCAGGGCTAATAATAAACATTATATAGCCCAACAGCCATTTTTTAATTTACAACAACAGTCCTCCCTTCCCTTTAGGCATTTTCTCTGATCTTTGGGGCAGAATTAATAAGCCTCTTCCCTGTGTTCCACAGCCCTGGATGGCACAAACACTTTATAGAGGTGATTTGGTGGGCATGTTGGTTTCAGCACCTTCAGATTTCTCAGCTCAGTTCCTGGTTTACTCTAAAGTTTATGAAGGATGTGTACTGGCAGGACTGCACCAGCAGCTGCTGACATTCACAAGCCTATGAATGGGGCAGGCACCCCAAAATACACCATTAATCCCCCTCATCCCTTTGATGAAGTAGGCCACTGACAGGAGAGAGAAGCTCAAAAGAGCTGAGGACACTGTCCAGCCACACGACCAGTTAACTAGGGACAATACAGATTCTGACTCGAGAGGCCTGGCTCTGTCAGCTTCAGAGGACAAAGATGGGGACCAGTGGCCAGGAAGCCAAGAAACCATAGTCAGGTATTTATGTGGTAGCTGATTCCTCTAAGACACTTGCCAGATCTCCTGGCCTTTAACGTCCTCATGCCTCGCCTGAGCCATTGCCCACAGCCATGAGCAGCGCCTTTAGATGGACTTGCTTGGCCACCTTTCTCTTACCCAGTCTCTGTCTTCTGCTAAGCCACCACCCTTCCTGTCTACCTTTGCATACATTTTGGGTTCCTGAGTCAACATGTTTCTGTGGGTCAGTGGCTTGGGATTGATTCACAATTTCAGACTGGCCATTTAAAGTGCTCATCAGTGATGATGTTTCCCCTGTGTTCAGTGGTTTCTTTGCCATTTGGTTTCTTTCTATAGTAACTATCCAGATGGACAGCAGGGACAGCTCCTTGCAACTGCTTACTTTAGAAAGGAGTCTGGGCATCCTGTGCTTCCTTGGAAATATATAATGAGACAAGATTGGAGTGGTTCTTTAAAATTCTTAACATTATATTCCTGACAGAGAAACCATTGTTTTCTTGTCTCTGGATCTCAGGAAGAGCCTATGTTTAATCCCAGCAGCCATGGGAAATGGTGTCATGTTTCACTTGTAAAGAGTATTTCTAATCTTTCTTGATGGCTTAATGACCTTATATCATAGGTCCAGCTCTTCTCTTCACCCTGTTTCCAGAGGAAAGATTTAAAGTGTCACCTGGCCAAACACTGATGGAAAGGGGCCTCACTGGGAATCTGTGATATCTCCACGTGATCTTGGCACTATGGCTTGTCATAGTATAATGAGGTATATTGCAATCACTGCTGTCCTCCCTCCTGAGCTTGTGGGATTTTTGTTTTGTTTTGCTTTGGTTTGGGTTGGGTTGGGTTTTGGTTATTGTTCTTTTCTTTTTTTAACAAGGGAGAGGAGACCAAAAGTCAGAGATCTTCCTATCCAATGCCCTTACTACAACAGGCTCTTGTGGCAGGCCACACTGAATACAGGATAGGATATTTCCAGCCTGGGAATAAAGACTTGCTCTTCTACAACTCTGTCATGACTGACAGCCAAAGACGCTCTCATTAGCAAGATCGGAAAGCCACTCTGCATCACCTGTTGCATGAGCAAGTAGAGGTAGAGGGAACTACAGGGGGAATACAAAGTGAATAAAATATAATTAATAAATTAAAAATATAACTCATAAACCTCAGGGAAGAATAGTCAGTAAGATGATACAGCAACTCCGAGTACCATTCAGTGTTTGGATTCCCATGAGTGGTGGTAAAGTGCCTTTGCCTTGAGAATATAGAAACATTCTTTCTTAATAAACTGACCATTTCTTTCAGACTCAAAAAAAAAGAATGCATGTCTATCTGAAACTTTCAAATGTGTCTTTACTTAGAAATAAGATGCATACACACTCAAGATAAGATGAAGCCATAGTGAGTAAGAAAAGTTAAGTCCTAAATCAAATGGCCAAAGCCACAGAGGAGATGTCAACAGAATAAGGAGAATTGTGATGTTGGCAGTAGAGATTGCTATGACTCAGGGTAAGGTAAGAAAAAACAAGGGTCACTGGCTAGGCAGCAAAGCAGAAGACAGGAGAGGATCTTCCCCAAGAGCCCTTGAGAGAACCTGGCTCTGTAACAACCTGACCTCAGGTCTGAAAACCAACAAGCTGTGCTTTTCTTAAGCCTGTCTATTTGTGGTACCCAACTGAGACAACTCTGGGAACAAGTTACCCTGGCAACACAATCACCAAAGCTAAATCACCACAATATTTTCCTGTTTCCAGGGAAGAACACTGAGAGTCAGCATCAAAACCTGGTGTGCTACAGAACCCACCTCTTCTCTGCACCAGGCTCCTCCACCACAATTTAGCTTCTTGTAATAAATGTTTTTCTATTCTTTCTATCAGTTTTCCTTGAGATAAAATAGCATCTTGAGGACTCACATTAAGAAAGGGGAAGTTAGCCAAGCATGGTGGCACACATCTTTGATCCCAGCATCTGGGAGGAAGAGGCAAAAGAACTATGTGAGTTTGAGGTGAGCCTGGTCTACATAAAGAATTCCAGGCCAGCCAGGGTAACACAGTGAGAACCTGTCAGAAAGAAAGAGAGTTGGGAGAAAGAGGGGGGAGTGCAGGGGAGGAGAGGAGGTATGGAAGGAGAAAGAAGGAAGGGGAGGTGGAGGGAAAGGGAGATGGATGGATGAGGAAGGATGGAGGAGAGGAAGCTGATTATTTAAATAGGTGTTGTGTATACTGTGCCTTGCTTGCCCCAGCCAGGGCCTCCTTGCTCTTGCCAGCCACCTCATGTTGTAAGGGTTGGGACAGGCCCCTGTGGTTCCTCTCACTTTGACATCATGGAGTCCTAGTGATATGTGTCATGTGTATGACAACTGAAATGTGTTGCTTTGACCATGAAGATGTAGCCGCCCTTGAATGATGCTTGGGACTCCATTGAGTTTTTACTGAGTTCACTTGCACCGGCTTGCGTCAGCTTACAAGGAGGCTGCGTCAGCTGATAGACCCATTCTGAGTCAAAAATGTCATTAAGGTGAAAATGCTTTGAATCCACCTAACATGTGACACAATTCAGCTTCACCCTCCCCCATTGGAGCAGTACCCTGGCACATGAGTCCATTTTATGACAGAGTATTTGCCAAATGTGTCACTGACTAGACCACACACACTGGACGACAGAGTGGGCTGTTAGCTGCTGTGAGGAACTGCAACTTGCTGCCACAGTCTAACATCTTAGGAGAATGTTGCATTATCTCTACCTTGGGAAAAGATGAAAATTTAAAGTATGGTTCCTGCCAAACTGCAGCATCATAAAGTCAAAAAATCACACTGACTCATTGCTAGGTCGTAGAGTCTTGCTTCTTGGGATCAATCTTAGATCCTCATTGTGGGGAAGGAATGTTGAAGTGTTTGCAGGTGTATTTGCTGAAATATAATGAAAAGTTCTGAGAGGGACTTGCCGTTAGAGAGCACTCTACAGGCAGGGCAAAAGTGAATCTTTAGAAAATGTTCAGCTATAAAACCAGGATATTTCCTGTATTTTATGAACACATTTACTAATAATTTCCTGTAAAGCAAGTGCTCTAATCTGAATAACCCAAGTTCATTGAGATGGTTTTTGTGTCTGAATTGGGCTGGGAACTGTGACTGTGTTGGTTGCTTTGGTTTGAACCTGACCACTTAACATACTCTGTGTCATAGTCAGCTTCAGTTTTCAACATGACACAACTTGGGCATACCTAAGAGGTGCGGGTGGGGTAGTGCAATGAGGAATTGGCTCCTTCAGATTGGCCTGTGAACTTGTCTGTAAGGCATTTTCTTAATTACTAAAGCAGGTGGAGGGTCCCAGCCCACTGCGAGCTGACCCACCCCTCCCAGGTGTCCTGGGTTGTATAAGAAAGCAGGCTGAGGAGGCCAGTAAACAACGTTTTTTTCCATGGCTTCTGCTTCAGTTTCTGCCTTGGCTTCCCTCTATGATGGTCTGTAAAGTGTAAAATGAAGTGATTCCTTTCCAACCCAAGTTGCTTTTGATTACGGTATCAGAGCAATAAAGAACCAAACCAGAAAACTGTAATCCTGCTGAGCAGCACAGAGCAGGCTGCTCTCAAACTTATCTTTATGAGAGAACCCGAGGGAAGGAAGAGTGTTCTGGGGCTCAGGTGTACCACTTCCACCCCCACGCCTGCTCCCCCCTGCTCCCAAAGATGTCTGGGGTACCAGGCCTCAAATAGCTTTGGAATTTTTTTGTTTGTTTGTTTGTTTTTTGCATGCAGCCCTTGCCAAAAGCCAAAGGAACTATCAGTTCTGTGATACTCAGACGCTTTGGACATGCACCTGTGGTCATTTGCAGTGTAATTTGTGCCCAGCAAGGACACACACAGAATCCTTACAATAACACACTGTCTCTCTAGCTCCCTAACTATACCAGCAGTGCTATTGACTGCTACATGTGAGGGAAATAAAACAATGATTTTATTTTTTAAGATTTTGGGGATGAGGTGCATACATGCATTTCAGCACACATGTGAAGATTGGATGATAACTCGTGGGAGTCAGTTTTCTTTCACCACACGGGTTCAGGGGAGTTGAATTCAGGTTGCCAGGCTTGGCCACAAGTGCCTCTAGCCCGACTTTTCTCCCCAGAATTTGGTTTTTAAAGTTATAAACTTGAAGTTCTACATGAAGCTCCTTAGCTACAGTGTTTATTCATTTATCCAGTTATGGACCCCAAAATAAGATGTTCCCAGTAGGGAGCTGTGCTGTGATCGCATTCTCAATGCATACAAATGTGAGCACACGGCGTGAGCAGAGCGCAGCGTGTGGGAGGACCTCACAAAAGCGCCAGCTCTGCTGTCATCGCGGGGCTGAGTGGGAGGACTCTGGGTATGTTTGGGAGGACTTAGGCCGCAGCACTGCTGGCAGGTTGGATGAAAAGAGAAGAAACGGAAACTAAGGACAGCCCCAACCTTTCTGGCTCTGGCAGCTAGGAGGATGACAACAGAAAACACAGAGAAACTGGCTGAGAAGTCAGCCATGCACTCTACTGGAACAGTGTTGGGTTCAGTCTGAGATGCCAGGAAGACATTAGTGTAAAAAGGTCCAGGAAGAGGCTAGCACAGAGTACTACTGCTGTGTGTGAAACACTGTGAAGGCAGAGTGAACGATCCAAAACATCAAGCCATGTGAAGGTTTCGGGGACATATGGAACCTCGGGCCACACTCAAACTTATGGAATCAGAATTTGCATTAGAGCAATTTCCCCAAGTGATCCATAGGCAACAGTGGGCTAGTATTCAGAGGAGATAAAGACTGTGAACCTCACAGCCTTGTAGAGAGACCCTAAAGCCAAGACCAGGGTGCTCTTGGCAGGCAAGACCAGGTACTAGGCTCAGCCCTATAGCTCGTTCACATTTAAACTTTCAGGAAGGTGGGGCTGGTGCACGGGAAAGAGGAAGTCCGCCGAGGTAAAGGGGCACCTAGGGAGCAGCTGTTCCTGGTGGCCACACAAGAGAATGTTCTAGAAAGAGGGCAGCTGTACCAGTGCTGCCAACCAGTCCAGTAAGATAAAACAGAGAATTTTCATTACATTGGTTAATGTGAGCATCACGGTTACGGTTTGCTAACGGGAGCGCCTTGATGACATAAAGAAGACTAGTCAGTGCAAATAGAGGTATTGTTTGTGACATGGAGAACGTAGAGAAAGTGG
>CM053761.1:53701432-53746529 GCA_028658305.1 Pachyuromys duprasi
AGTGGTAGGAGAAGGGCGTCTGGCCCAGAAGGAAGGCGTGCGGGCAGGGCTGCCCAACCCCGCAGTAGGCAAGGCGGTGGGAGAGCCTGGAGCTCCCAGACTACCATTCTAGATCAAAACGAAATCAGGGACACCCAGAAGGTGGGGGGGGGGGGTGGGGGTGGAGAGGGGAGCATGTAGAGAAAAGAAGAATACATCTGTGGAAGTGGCGGAGTGAAGACCACAGACTGCCAAGCAGTACGAGGAGATTGGGGGGATGTTTTGCTGTCGCTTCACAGTTTCCAATGGAGTGCCCTCTTTCTCCAGAATGCCCTGCACTGATGCTCCTAGGCTTGAGCGACAGCGAGTGCCTCCTTCCCATCAGCTCCCATTATGGATTCGCTATGCATTTCATTAAGGGCCACCAATGGGCAGAACAAGGCTGAGCAGAGGAGTCGCCACAGACCAAAGGGAAATAGGAGTTACAGAACACAGGTGCCTCAAGGGAGGGTGCCTGCCTTTCCTCCTCTCCTGCATTTCACAAGATCCACAGGAGATCCCTGGAGGCAACTTAGGTAAACAAAACCTGATACTGCTCATCAGTTACCTTTTAAAATGTAATTTATTTATTTTTATATTAATCACAGATTAGGTACTTTGTATCCCAGTGGTAGCCCCCTCCCTCGTTCCCTCCCACTCTCCCCATCCCTCCCTCATCTCCTCCCTGCCCCCCTCCAAGTCCACTGATGGGGGAGGACCTCCTCCCCTTCCATCTGACCCTAGCTTATCTTGTCTCTTCAGGGCTGGCTGCAATGTCCTCTTCTGGGATCTAGCTAGGCTGTTCCTCCTGGGCGTGGGGGGCGGGGGGTCAAAGAGCCAGCCATTGAGTTCATGACAGAAATAGTCCCTCTTCCCCTTACTAGGGTACCCAGTTGGATACTGAGCTACCATGGCCACATCTGAACAGGGGTTCTAGGTTATATCCATACATGGTCCTTGGTTGGAGAAACCGTCTCATAATAGACCCCTGTGCCCTGATCTATTTGGTCTTTATGGAGCTCTTGTTCTCGCCAAGTCTTACTAACTCCCCCTATTTTCATATTATTCCCTGCCCTCTGCTGAAGGCTTGGTTGTGAGTCTTAATATCTGCTTTGATTCATTGCTATATAGAGTCTTTCAGGGGCCCTCTTTGGTAGGCTCCTGTCCTGTTGCTTGTTTTCTCCTACATTCAATGTCCATCCCATTTGTCCATCTAAGCGAGCATTGATCTGAGCTGTGAACAAGGAAGCCCAGAATGCCTCCTTAGTTACTCTCTGTGGTAGTTTGAATGAGAATGGTCTCTACGGGATTATATATTTCAATGCTTGCCCCACCCCATGGTGGAATTGTTTGGGAATGATTAAGAGGTATTGCCTTGTGGTGAGTTTAAGGTTGCAAAAGTCTACACCAGACCCATTTAGCTCTCTGCTTCATGGTTTGTGGGGTCAACTGCAAGCTATCAACTACTTCTCCAGGCATCCCTGACACCATGCCTGCCTGCTGCTGCCATGTTCCCTGCTACAATGGCCATGGACATAGTCTCTGAAACTGTAAGCAAGCCTCTAATTAAATGCTTTCTTTTATAAGTTGCCTTGGTCATGTTGTCTCTTCACAGCAGTAGAAAAATAACTAGGACACTGTCTTTCCTGCATGGTTGCTAAACTGAACAATCACACCATGCCGGCAGCGCTCCCTAATTAAGCTGCATAAAGCCCTGTGATACATGAATGGAGAAGATAAAGGCCATAGCTTCCCAGCAAACTACTGCCCATCACTCTCTCCACATCCCAGGGACCTGGGAGCTGCCAGGGCTCTTTGACGAGGTCCTTTGCACTGAGCAGCCACCTCCCTTCATTTCCATTCCTTTAAATACCCTATTGCATGCTAGAGATGTAACTCGGTTGGTAGAAAGACTGGCTAGCATACATGAAGCTCTGATTTTGACTCCTAGCACTCAGGAAGTAGAGGCAGGCGTATCAGAAATTCAAGGTAATTCTTACCTATACAACAAAATTGAAGCCAGCTTGGGATATAGGAGACTATGGTGTTTGAATGAGATGCCACCCCCATAGGCTCTGATGTTTGAATTCTTGGTCTCCAGTTGGTGGTGCTGTTTGGAAAGGTCTAGGAGGTGTGGCCTTCCTGGAGGAAGTATGCCGCTGGGGTAGACTTTAATGACCTTCACACTTGCGATGAGCCACCCCACACTGCCTCTATCTCCAGTGACTGAGTCCCCTTTCTTTCCCTCCCATATGCAGCCACCCTCCTCTCATGGCAACCTGAGTCTCACACCACCTGTAAGACCATCCAACATGCGTGCGCGCCAGTGTCCTCTTCCTTGGCCACCAATGCTCTACTTCCCTCGTCCTCTTCTCTAGCTGGGTCAGCAACTGCCACAGCACCTCCAATGGCTATTCTTCTCACCTGGAGGAGCCCTGCCCTTGACTGAGCCTTCTGTGACCTTCCTCCTGACCTTTCCCTGAGCAACTGACCCTTGTCCCCAACTGCACAGAGAGAAGGCTGGCTTCAGAATCCCCTCCAACCCTTTCTGATGCTGCTTAATCACTCCATGCAGTCTGTCTTTCCAGCATAGACTCTCCTAAAAATTTAGTTCCTCCTGCTTATCTCCCTAGGTTCCCACACCTTCCTCATCCCATTCTAAGTCCAAATGACACAATAAAAATGTCTGGAGCCAACCCTGTCCCACTAACCTCCTGAGTAAGCCCCTCATTCCCTCAGCATGGGGCATCCCAGCTATTTAGGCAAGAACAGCCCCCTCTTGTCAGTCCCCCGTTTCTGCCTCAACAGCTCTCCTGCAGAGCAGGTGCAGGGCTGGTGCTGTTCATCTTCTGTTTCCAGACTCAGTTTACTCTCTCCTGACTGGAGTGTGAAGCCTGGTTCTTCCAGACAATCCCACACTTGGGGTAACCGCCGAACACAGGAGTCCAGTGAACACACACTCACAGGCTGATGGATATGCACAACCAAGGCCTCAGTGACAAATCATTTATTGTTGTAAGTACATTTCAAGCAAATTTAAAAGGACATTCAAGGGCTGCTCTCAGAGCCAAAGATAAAATTTTCACCTTTTCTCTTAATATTTCTTTTTATGAGTACAAATGAATTCCTGTACATTTATATATGTACCACATATGAGCCTGGTGCCCTCAGAAGTCAGAAGATGAAATCCAATCCCCTGTAACTGCCGTTACAGACTGTTGTGAGCCAGTCTGTTCTGGAAGCAGAACCTGGATCCTCTGCAGAGCAGCCATTGCTCTTTAACTACTGAGCTATGTAGACCAGGCTGGGCCCAAATCCAGAGATGCCATTAAAGGCACGTACCACCATGCCCAGCCACAATACTTATTTCTAAGGTTACTTACTTAGCTAAAACTATTTTTAAAAAATAGAATTTCTAGTAAACAAATAAAGCAGAGTCCAATGCCAACAGAGTGAGGACCCTGCCACCATCAGCCTGTACAGAGGAAAGAACTAGAGATCCTGGATCAGCTCTTGACTTAGTCTGAATGTCACTTTCCTCTGAGGCCACTCACTACAAGGGAGCTTGGCACCTCCTGTCAAGCCTCTTTGAAACCAAGGAATATACCTGCTTGCCTGTTGACCTATGGAAGTCAAACAAACCACAAAGAGAGATAGTGTATTGCTTAAACATTCAGCTCAGCACTAATGGCTGTTAGGACATGAATTAAAGTCATATTGAGAGATAGCTTAATACCTCCTGTGATAGCTAAAATCACACACACACACACACAGAGAGAGAGAGAGAGAGAGAGAGAGAGAGAGAGAGAGAGAACAATACCGAATGTAGAGTCAACATGGCCAGTGGGAAGGTTCATTTTGAAAACTGGCAGTAAGATTTGAAAATGAGTGCTTTACTCAAGGTGTTTACCCAGATAGTGGAAACTCAGGGTCACATGTATACCCACATAAACAACAGCTTCATACCCACCCCCAAAATGAAGATCACCCAAATGACTTTTATTATTTTATTTTTGAAATAGTCTCTCACTATGTAGCCCAAGCTGCTCTGAAATGAACAATCTTCCTACATCAGACTCACAAGCACTGGAGTTATGGGCAGATACCTCTCTGCCCAGGCCACGTGACCTTTAATGGGTGCATATCTAAAGAGCTGTGGTATTCCATCTAAAGGCATATTTCAGAACAATCAGTAACTATCAGTGGGCTGAGGAGATGGCAGAGTAGCTAGAGAGCTTGCACACAAGCATGAGGCCTGAGCTTAGATTCCCCAGACCTAAAGCTGGATTTGCTAGTTATGCATGTAACTCCAGTATTGGTTCAGTTGGGAGAAGCGAACAGAAGAATCCCTGAAGCTTGATGAAGTGTCAGTTATGTGATCCTGTGTATCTGTAAATTCACATTTGAGGAAGCTGAAATCTGATGTAGGTATATTAAGCCCAGGCATGTGAATTACAAAGCAGGTTTCTGTGATGCAGGGGCAACAGTTGACAACAGAGCAGAGGAACAAACTGCCTTGGGAGTACAGGCATCTGGGCCCACAGCAGTTGCACCCCACAGTAGCTACACCCTACTTCTGAAGAAGCAGAACCCACAGCGCTATGGAGCCCTGCTGGCAGCACAGGCTCAAGGCTTCGAGTCTCATGCTCTAACTATTCCTGCCACCAAAAGCTCCACCTTGAATAGCACTCACAAACCTTTGCTTGGTGGAACCAAATGACTGACATCTTGAAAAGGCGAGCCACATTCTTGAAGTCTCATCCAAGCGCCTCCTCCACAACTTCACGGGCTAAGCAGAAACCCTGCAACATGGGAGTTGCAGAGTGGGAACATAATCTTCCTTTCTCAAAGCCAAAATCACACTTGAAGGAAGATCCCAGCAGATGAGAAGATGGAGAGTCTTAAACAGGAGACACATGAACAAGACAGACAGAGATAACAGCTTCTCTGCCACTGAATGAGAAGCCTGACCCAGTCCTGCTCATTTCCCAACAGACTTGGACTTTCTAGGGATGCCTCTGTTCATCCAGAAAGCCCCCAGGACCCATGTTTCCAGCGGAGACAAAGCCTCTCTGCCTAAGCCACAGTTCTTGATCCCCCACATCATCGACTTAATTGAGCATTGCTTGCTGCATGCCCCGGCTGCAGAATCTATAGATTTTTGTCTCATTATAAATCAACTTAATAGATTCATGCTCTGACGACATTCTCAAGTTGTTTTCTCATTGTATTCAGCAGTGCTGAACATCACAGTTCAATGTCAAAAGCTCATGTTTATGAAACAGAAAATGAAATTAGACAGTAACTTTAAAAAAAATTAGAGAATAGACAAAATTAAAGAATGACCTAACGGACCCCAAAGACCTGTTGACTAGCATCTTTAGAGGATGCCAGTTTACTCCAGGGCTCCATTTGTGCCCCGTTCTGATGTCCTGATGAACTGCATCTCCTTTCACCCTGACAGTGCATGAGTGTAGATTATGAAATATATTCTGCTCCAGCAACTCATGATTCAAATTCACCTCTCACCCCGCGCAAAATATTGTTTTGAAACAAGTCCTAGACATTACACCATTTCATCCATAAATATAGTAGACATGTTAGGTGCAGTTTCAATTCCCAGATAGCCTCAACCCTGATATATCCACGGCCTGGAACGAAACACAGTAAATACAGTCTTCAGAATGGACAGTCTCACAGCCTGAGACTTCAGCGGAATCAAGCTGTGTAGTGGAATTCCAAAGCCTGCATCCAGCCTTAAGAACCTGGCTAATGGATTGGAAATGCAGATTTAAAACTATTTTTAATTTTTTTTCAAGACAGGGTATGCACAGCGTAGCCTTGGCTGGCCTGGAACTATGTAGACCAGGCTATCCTCTGAACTCATAAAGATTTGCCTACCTCTGCCTCCCAAATGCTGGAATTCTCAGTATATGCAACCACAGCGGGCTAAAATTATTTTTTGTTAGCATACAAAGAATTAGACTTCATTGTGGAATTTTTACAGACAAATCTTTTGCTTCTCCTCCTTTTTTCTTCCCCTTATGCCCTGTCACCCCAGCCTCGTTTCCATTTTTATGTCACATATGACCTTTTGACACCCAAACATCCGCTCTTCTTCAACATCTCAAGCTTCCCTCTCCCAGTCCTCTATCCAGTTTCATAGTCTATACACTCTCACATGCCTTTATTCACATACACATAAACATTAACAAGAAGAATATGCATGTTAGAAAGAGCATGTTATTTTTATCTGAGTCTGGGTCACTTCAATTAATATAACATGTTCAGACCTATCCATTTTCTTAAAAGTTTCATAATTTCATTTTTCTTACAGCTATGTCTACGTACCATATTTTCAGTACCCATTTATCAGTTGATAGACATCTAGGCTGCTTCTATCTCCTAGGTACTTCAAGTAGAGCAGAACTGACCATGGAGGTGCAAGTGTCTCTGTGCTAGGATATAAAGTCCTTTGGGTTTACACCCCAGGTGGCATAGCCGGTCTTATGGTAGTTCTGTTTTTCATTTTATGGGGTTTCCCTAACAGCTACATTAGGTTTTACTCCCACCAGCAGTTGAATAGTGGTCCCTCCATTCACATGTCCTCAACAGGGTTAGTATCACTTTTTTAACTTTAGTTGGTTCTGACTAGAGTGATTTAAAATTGCAAAGCAGTTTTGATGTGCTCTCCTAGTTGGGATTCCTATTCCTAGTTGCAATGAAACACAATGACCAAAAGCAAGTTGGAGAGGAAAGGGTTTATTTGGCTCACAACTTCTCTGTCTCTCTGTCTCTCTCTGTCTCTCTGTCTCTGTCTCTCTGTCTCTCTGTCTCTCTGTCTCTCTGTCTCTCTCTGTCTCTCTCTGTCTCTCTCTCTCTTTCTCTCTCTCTCTCTCTCTTTCTCTCTCTCTCTCTCTCTCTCTCTCTCTCTCTCTCTCTCTCTCTCTCTCTCTCTCACACACACACACACACACACACCATCAGGACAGAAACTCAGAACAAGGCAAGAACCTAAAGGCAGGAGCTGGTGCAGAAGCCATGGATGAGTGTTGCTTACCAGCTTGCTCTCCGTGGCTTGCTCACCCTGCTCTCTTAGAACCCAGGACTGCCAACCCAGTGGGCTGAGGTTTCCCTCATCAATAACTAGTTAAGGAAATGCCCTGAGGATTTGTCTACAGCCTTATGGATCCAAGGAGAAGCACAGATGAACTTCATTCCGTTCGTTCATGGCAGAGAGCCACTCTACAATTGTGGGAGGGGGGACGTGGATTTAAAAGTAAAAGTATGTGTGGTTTGTTTGAAGATACTAACAGCAGACTTAAAAGCAAAGCTGAAAGTTTCTTGGGTTAAGAACTTGGGATGCGCAGGGTCAGCTGGTCCATGCAACCCTATTGCTCCCGTCGAATTGTGGGTGTGTGTCAGTTCAATAAGGTATGCCTGTAATCTCAGCCCTCAGGAGGTCAGAGGACTGGGAGTTTGAGGCCAGCCTGATCTACAGACTGAGACTCTGTCTCTAAAAACAAACCAAAATAAAACATTGAGAGGACAGGTGAAAAAAGAAGGCAAGAAGTCTATTTTTGAAGTAACAGAAAGGAAAGCTGGCATGGAAGGGTTAAGGCACTTCTGGGTAGCTATGGTAACACACGCAGCTGATTTAGCACACGTGTGAGGGTGTTGGAAATAGCAAGAGAAACAAGAGAACTGTGTTGTCAGAGAGAAGATGAACAGATTCTAAGTGAAGGCTGCTGAGGCCACCAACATCAGTGCTCCGTTACCTGACACAGTGTGAAGAGCGAGCCTGGACACCTGGAGAGTTCTGGAGTCTTTCACTGAAGTACTTTTTCAAGTTTTTTAATTTTTTTTTAAGACAGGACTTCACTGTGTAACTCTTGCTGGTCTGGAACTTGCTACGTAGCCCAAACTGCCCTCGAACTCACAGAGAACGATTGGACTCTGCCTTCTGAGTGCTGTAATTAAAGGCATGTGCCGTCGTGCCCAGCTCCAGATATTTAAACTGTTTTTGTTTTTTAATAACCATACAAGGTAACAGACAGCATGTGACATTGTTGAGTCAAGTGCTTTTATGGGCCTCCCCATCTTTGCCAAGCCCTGCTACTGCGCTCTGCTTGTCACACACACAGAGAATTATTTTCCTCTTTCACATTCCATGTGTTCCTTTGCCCCACCCCATCCTTTCTCATTACCCCTGGTCTCCTTTCTAGGTTTTTAGACTCTCCTTGCATTTATACTTGTTTACATATATACATCGTATATACTAAAGGCTAGGGTCCACAGATGAGGGAGAAAAAAAAATAGTTTTTGTCTTTCTGAGTTTGGATCACCATGCTTAATATTATACTTTTCAGATCCATCCATTTTCCTGTATATTTCATTTTTTCTTCACTCCTGAATAAATTCCATTGTATATATGGATGTTCACATTTTCATTATCCATTCATCTGTTGATGGACAGCTAGGCTGCTTCTATTCCCTGGCTATTGTGACTAGAGCAGCAATAAACGAGGGCATGCAAGTGTCTCTGTGGTAGAATATAGAGTCCTTTGGTTAAAAGCCCAGGATCACTGTGAATTTTTTTCTTTTTAAAATTTTTTATTATTATAATTTATTTTAATTTATTCACTTTGTATCCCAGCTGTGTCCCCTCCCTTATCTCCTCCCAATCCCACCCTCCCTCTCTCTTCTCCCCCTATGCCCCTCCCCTAGTCCACTGATAGGGGAGGTCCTCCTCCCCTTCTATCTGACCCTAGCCCATCAGGACTGGTTGCATTGTCTTCCTCTATGGCCTGGCAAGGCTGCAAACCCCCCCCCCAGAGGGAAGGTGATCAGAGAGCCTGTCACTGAGTTCATGCCAGAGAAAGTCCCTATTCCCCTTATTAGGTAACCCACATGGAGACTGAATCTATGGGCTACATCTAAGCCAGGGTTTTAGGTCCTCTCCATGCACTGTCCTTGGTTGGGGTATCAATCTCTGTAGGGCCCCTAGGGTTCACTTTATTTTTTTTTTGGTTCTGTTGGTCTCCTTTTTGGAGTTCCTGTCCCCTCCAGGTCTTTCTATCTCCCCCTTCTTTAATAAGATTACCTGCATTCTGCTCAAAGTTTGGCTATGTGTCTCAGCCACTGCTTCGATACCTCAATCAGTAGAGTCTTTCAGAGGCTGTCTGTGGTAGGCTCCTGTCCTCTTCCCTGTCTTCTCCTGTTTCCAATGTCTCAAGTGACTACACATGCTGGAGAAGATGTGGAGAAAGGGAAACCCTCCTCTATTGCTGGTGGGAATGTAAACTTGTATAACCACTTTGGAAATCAGTCTGGTGCTTTCTCTGACAATTACGAATAGTTCTACCTCAAGATCCAGCTATACCACTCCTAGACATCTATCCAAAAGATGCTCAACTATGTAACAAGGACATTTGGTCAGCCATGTTCATAGCAGCTCTATTTGTAATAGCCAGAAGCTGGAAACAACCTAGATGTCCCTCAACAGAGGAATGGATACAGAAATTGTGTTTCATTTACACAATGGAGTACTACTCAGCTACTAAAAACAAGGAAATCATGAAATTTGAAGGCAAATGGTGGGAACCAGAAAAGATCATCCAAGTGAAGTAACCCAGAAACAGGAAGACACACATGGTCTATACTCACTCATAAGTGGATATTAACCATATGATATAATAAACATATTAAAATCTGTACTCCTAAAGAAGCTAAACAATAAGGAAGACCCTAGGGAAGATGTTCAATCCTTATTCAGAAGGACAAATGCAATAGACATTAGAAGCACTGTAGATTTTTTTAAATAAAAAACCAGATCATTCTGGGGTCTCATGATGAGTAAAGAGTACAGGAGTGCTGAAAATTGAACTCATAAAATAACAAGTGGAAAAATACGCCCACAGTTCAATGAAATTATCTTCATGAAGTCTCCATACAACTTAACGTTTAAGAACTTTGTTCTTCAAGAAAAACAACTTATGGGTAACATTAAAATGGATTTTTCCCCTTCAATAAAAAGATTCACAATTGGAACAGAGACATTTAACTCCTTTTTCTGAGCACCAGGGAAATTGGCAAAGGAATGTAAAAATAGAAGCAAATTCACATCCCTTCATGTTCCCAGGAAATGCGCACGCGGCAGGAACTGTGGGGGACTGACATCTTTGCAGTGTGGTCCTCCATCCAGGACCACCACATCCTAAATATCGGTGGTTCACATTTTCTGTGAAAACTGTGCATTTTGTCACCAGCTTACACATGTGGAGTCAGATAACTCAACGCGCCTGCTATTTTAAAACATCTCCCTATTGTTCCATATGCTGCCTCCAGCACCCCAGATTTGTGCCTTTTTGTCTTAATTAGCCTAGCCACAAGTTCACCTATTTAACTGACTTTCTAAAAGAATTTGCTAGGTGCCAAGTGGGGGAAGGGCTGCAAGGAGGAAGGCAGGTGTCAGGAGAGCGGAGGTGTGGGTGTGGAGGTTGAAGAAGCCCGTCTTGAGCATTCCATGTTCCAGCTAGGAGCAGAATGAGTCAATAAGACTCAAGAGACCCTAGCCAGTGTGCCAAGAGAGATGGAGGCAACCTTGTTGGCATAGAAACCAGAGTCTGGCTAGGTTTCTTAGGAGCTAGACCTAGAGTCACTTCTGAGAACCGAGTCTTCCCTATGGAGCAGGTGCGTAGGAGAGGAAGGAACCCTGTGATCTCTCTGTCCAGGCTGTATCAGGTCCTCTCTTCTCATTTGAATTGTTCCCTCTTTGTGCAAAGCCCAAGATGACCAGAAGCCCTAACTGGCTTGCAAGCATAAGGGATGTCAACAGTCCTCAGAGCTGCCACTGAGAAAAGCCAGAAGGATTTGCTACTTACCTGGCCTGCTAACATTTTCTAGCCACTTTCAGGCTGGGCGCAGGTTAAGGCCATCCAGGTACTAAGTGAAATTTGGCTTGTAGCAGACACATTCTAAATGTGGTGGGAAGCGCAGCGCTTGCAGAACGAAGGACTGTGTCAGACCCAGCATGCCGGCCATATTCACTCCTGTACCAAGCAGCATTTGTTAATGAATATTGCTGCTTTCAGCTTTCCCATCTGAAGTGATGACCTTGCTCACAGCTGCTAGGTTACAGCCCAGCATGCTGCAACTCAGATCATCAAAACACGGGTCCACCACTCCACACAAAAGAGCTACAAAAATTACATTGGTGTCTACCCTCACCCCTGCCCCACTGACTGTGTCACACAGAGCACCGAGCCTATGGTTTATTAGTCTAGAACTCAACTAGACTTCTACCCTGTCCCATGCAAACAGGATGACCTGTGTTAGGGCCCCAACACCCATATGAAAGCTGGGTGTGGTGAAACTTAGGAGGAGAGACAGGACAATCACTCCTGAGGCTCACTGGCCAGCCAGTATAGCCTAGTCAATGTGCTCTAGGCCATAACATATCCTGTCTCAGACAATAGCTCAGGTGACTTCTGGCCTCCAGATGGTTGAACACACACAGACACAAACACCCGCAAAAATCATAGAACTGGAGAAATATCTCAGGATGAGAGCACTTGCCTAGTATGCCTAAGAACCAGAGACGAATAACCTCACGTTACAATATAAAAAGGAGCCATAACAGGGCTGGAGGGATGGCTCAGTGGTTAGAAGCACTGGTTGCTCTTCCAGAGGACCCAGTTCAAGTCCCCACACCCTTAAGGCAACTCACAACTGTCTGTAACTTCAAGATCTGACACCCTCACACAGATATACATGCAGGTAAAAAAATAACAATGCACATAAAATAAAAATAAGTAAAAATTTAAAAAGGAGGAGCCACCCAGTGATGTTATAGATAACACAGTTTAGGAAGACAAACATAGTGTAACTGTGAAAGCTTAAAGCAGTAGGTTTGACCTTCTCTGTTTGGGGAATCCCAGTTTAAAGAAGAAAGCAAGTATGTAATCCCTATAAAAGTCAGACAAGTGGTTACCGCTAAGCAGGAATAGGAAATGAGATCAGTAGGAACACAATATTCATGGCTAGCAATGCCCTTTGCTGCTGATTGATCTACATAGTGGTCACTCATGCATTTTAGGACTCTGTTAAGCTGTACCTTAGTCTGTCTATGTAGTTCTCTATGTTTTCCATTTTCTGAGGTTTATTTTATAAATATGTGTGAGTGTGTATCTGTATGTGGATATGTGCATGTAAGAATCATGTCCGTGGAGGTCAGAAGAGAGTGTCAGACCCCTTGAAGCTGGAGTTACAGGTGATGTGAGCTACCCTAAGTAGGTGCTTAGAACTGGACTCGGGTCTTCTGCAAGAGCAGTATACATTCTTACCTACTAAGCCATCTCTCCAGCTCCCATGTTTTCTAATTTTTAAATCTTTTGTAAAATAAATACTCATTGAAGAACTAAGGCTATCATAGTGGCAGAATTTTTGCCCAGCACTGCAGATGTGATCAGCTAATTTAGTTATTGCATCAGAAAAAGAGCTAACAATTTCCTGGGCTTTCTAGCAGTGTTTTCCCCCTTTGGCATGTGAATGTGTGGTGTGTATCGTGTTTTCATATGTGGGACACATATGTGTGCAGCTCTGTGTGCACAAGGCTAACATTGGGAGTCTTCTTCCATGTCTCCACCTTGTTAACCGAGGCGTGGTCTTTCAGTTGAAACCAGAGTCCTCTAGTGCAGCTAGTCTAGCTCTTCAGACCAATCTCCCAGTTCTGCATTTACAGGTGGGTCATATCCCCCTGGCATTTATGAGGATCCTGGGGATCCAAAACCAATCCCCATGCTTATGTGGGAAATGCTTTGTCCACCAGTCTAACCTTCCCAACCCTGAGTTATTTTTTGATGCAGGCAACAAATATATCTTCCATAACTTGAAAGTTTCTAGAACCCTAGAAGATGGAAAAATAATATGTAAAAGTATTAAGGTGAAAAGAATTTGATAAGGAATTACAAAAGTATTATTGTGTGAAAGAAACATTAATTCTTACAGAAGCAAGAACCAGAAATACATTACATTCTCAGAAAAAAATATCCAAAAAAAAAGAAGAAGTAAAAGTAAAGATTGAGTATAGAAAAGAGACTGAGCAGAGAAACCGTATAACTCGAATCCAACCGCTGTGAGCACAGTTAGGAGCATAGTACGAATAGAAACACATGGTATCAAAAATCAAACATACGCCAACTGGCTATAAAGCCAAGAACTTCCTTAAGTAAGAAGTTAAGTGGGTGTGAGGGAAGCAGAGAAGAAATTAAAGTAGTAAATCTTTCATTATTTGCTAATAATATATACATATATACATATATATTTCAAGTAAAACTAGTAGCAAAATAACTGCAGAGATGCAACCTCTTTGATTCCAAGAACGGGAGGGCCTAGGCTGCATTTAGAGAAAAAAATAATGAGGAAATGAGTCTACAATTTTTTAATGTAAAGTAACATTTTAGAACAAATCTGTCATGTACAATAAATATTAATGTTTATTAATATTGTCTAAAATATTCAATTATGTTGTTTTAAAATAGACAAAAGCAAAGATGCAGCTCAGTGCAAGTGTATGTACTGAACTTGGATGAGGCCCAAGGTTGATCACTAAGCACAGAATAAGACACAAAAGGCAAAAATCAAAATGACATGGAAGAATCAGGTGCGCAGTGGCTCACGCCTGTCATCCTAGCACTCAGAAGGCTAAGGTGGGAGGCATGCTAGCTCAAAGTCAGCCTGATTTAACCACACTAAAAGCAACATCAAAGATGACATGGAAAAAGAAAGATTTAAAATTTACAATAACAAGCACCAGACTAGGGAAATAATCTTTTTAAAAACATTTTTATTTTATATTAATCACAGGTTATGTACTTTGTATCCCAGCCATACCCCCCTCCCGCATTCCCTCCCTATCCCTCCCTTTCCTCCCTCATCGACTCCCTGCCCCTTTCCAAGTCCACTGATAGGTGAGGACCTCCTCCCCTTCCATCTAACTCTAGCTTATCAGGTCTCTTCAGGACTGGCTGCAAGGAAATAATCTTTTTAAACCAGGATCTTGGTTTCATTATCACACAGTAAAATTTAAGACAAAACAAAGCCTCCAATGAAACAAGGACATTTGGGATTCAGCCTACAACGAAGACTCGAGAACCACAAGTTTTGTGTCAAGATTATGTTCTTCGGAGCTGTCCTGGACTTAGTCCTGAAAGACCGCTTCCAGGGAACCTTGGGTTGGGTGGCCAGTACCCCACACAGCACAGTACCAACAGTGTTTGTTCATACCGTTGTGTTAGTTGTCCAAGATGACCCACTAGCCCATTGTATCAGTAATTTCTGCATCCAGGTTCAACCAACCTCACACTGAAATATTTTGCTTAAAAGAACTGGGGCTGGGAAGATGGCCCGGCAGTTAAGAGCACTTGACAACCTTCTGGAGGACCCAGGCGTGGCTCCCAGCACCCACACCAGGCAGCTCATACTCGCCTTAACTCCAGCTCCAGGAAATCCAATACCCTCTCTGGCCTCCCAGGGCACTTGCATATAGGTGGTGTACATAAACTCATGCAGGAACACACACATAAATGAATAATTGTTTTAAAATTGTGCCTCCGCCACGAGACCCAGCTGTCTTGCTCTGGGTACAGATATAAAGAAAATAGCACTGTCATGTCCATCATTTCAAAAAGACACCTTGCACTACAAGACTCAGGAAAGCCCTGCATGTTCTCTCTCATGTGTCTCCTGTGGGCGTCTTCACTTTTCGTTGTTGTTGTTGTTTTGAGATAGTGGCTCATGTAGCCCAAACTGGCCTCAGTCTCAGACCCACTATATAGTTGAGGATAACCTTGAAGTCCTGATCCTTCCGCCTCTATCTGCCCACTGCTGGGATTATAGGCATGTTCTATTCCACACCTGGCTTATGCAGTGCTGACAAGCAAATGCAGGGCACGCGTGTTAGGCAAGCACTCTGTCCACTGAGCCACTTCCCCAGGCCTGGGTGCCTTCTCAAAAGAACAATGAGAGTGCATGATAGTGACTTTCAGAGGCTGGAATATGTGGATTGGAGAGGATTAGAAGGGGGTTAGAAAGCAGGTACTCAAACACAATTGATAAAAGGAGTAAGTTCTGGTTTCCATGGCACCATGAGGGGATGACAGCTTACAATAACCTATTCCAAGTACATGAGTAACTAAAAGATAGGGACTAGGAGGCTGCAAACATGAAGTCACGAGAGGGTGGAAGCATTATTGCGTTTGTTTTGTCAGAACCCATAGTAGACATGTATAGGAATACCACACTGAGCCAACAAAAAAGCACACTGGTGCATGGTGCTCAAAATCAAAAGCCGAACACACCAACCATTTTGATTCAATAATTACATCAGGTACAGAGAAATTAATTGCACCATAACCCATAGCTTAATACAACTAAAATAATGATCTTTAAAACTAGATAGATAAGACTGTCAATAAATTAGTTTTAATTGATACCATTGAACTTTGTGTGCTGTTGTTGTTGTTGTTTTTTAAAGATTTATTTATTTTATGTATATGAGCGTTCTATCCAGAAGAGGGAATCAGTTCACATTATAGATGGTTGTGAGCCACCATGTGGTTGCTGGGAATTGAACTCATGACCTTTGGAAGAGCAGATAGTGCTCTTAACCACTGAGCCATCCCTCCAGCCCCCGTGTGTTGTTGTTTTAGTGCATTCAATATCATCTGCAAGCCATTCCCATGCGGTTCAGCTGAAAATTGAGGCCAGGATAACTGGCCTTTCTTACAGTTCCATGTGTACCATCTGAGCATGAGGGACTTGGGTGTGGTGTTGAAGATAGAAGTCATTTTTGGTGCTACAGCCTTAAAATTCTTTCAGGTTAGTCCTTTAGTAGACAGGTCAAACACTGGCATTGCAATTTCTTTTAGAGATGCAGAATTGTACCTCAACAATCCTGCCTGTGATTTGGAACACAGTTCAGACGGCTTCAATAGCAAAGAAATCCCTCTTGATGGGAAACAACACTTCTCAAGGAGTCAAAGTAAGCCCAGCTGAACGTTGGCATGTTCAGTAAGATGTGACTTGACTATATGTATTCCCCTAATTCCTAAGTTGCTAAAATGCCAACAGAGCCAGTGAGATGGCTTGATGGGTAAGGGCACTTGCACAATAACAAGTGTGATGACCTTCCATCCTTGGGTCCACATGTTGGAAAAAGAGAACCAACTCCCACTAGTTGTTCTCTGACCTAGACATGTGTACCATGGCACCTATGCACACAAACACATACATAAACATATGGACACATTAAGCATATGTAATAAAAATTTAATGCCAAACAAGCCAAGTGTGGTAGTTCATGCCTGTAATCTCTGCATTTTGGAAACTGAAGCAGGAGGATTGCCATGAGTTTGAGATCACCCTGCTGCTGCCCATGACAGTGAGTTCCAGGCCAGCCTAGGCTATAATAGGGGGGAGCTGAGTCTCAAAAAAAAAAAAAAAAATCCAAACAATACAACAATTACA
The DNA here is from genome assembly GCA_028658305.1 of Pachyuromys duprasi. NCBI lineage: Eukaryota > Metazoa > Chordata > Mammalia > Rodentia > Muridae > Pachyuromys > Pachyuromys duprasi. Next base: position 53,717,978 of record CM053761.1, read on the forward strand.
TTTTAAGCTGTCTCACATACAATCTGATTTGCTGAAATGAGTGACTGTGTGAAAACTAAAATGGTGTGAAAGGAGTCTCGGTGAAAACTAAAACACTATTCTGATTTTAACAAAGGAGAAGTGGGCGTGGTGGCTCAGGCTTGCAATCCCAGATTGCAGAAGAACTGTTTGAGGCCAACCTGGGCCACATAGTGATTCTAAGCCAGCATCAGGGTGGGCTACTGCTACAAAATGCCTCAAAAGGCAAAACAACAGAAAAATGATATCTCAGGTAGTTTCTCTCCTCGCTGTCATTTTCTGCACTTTGACAATAGCAGTACAGACATGGCTCACAGCTTGCCTGCAAAACAATGCTAATGGCCCCAGAATGCACAGCCACTTGAAGACAATCAGATATAATTTAAAATCCTGCCACCAAGCCACCCCTGGAGTAAATATAAACGGGTTGCTGTTTCATTTTACAGTAATAAAAATAATCACTGCTAAGGTCTAAGGAGTGTCAATCTGTGTCCCAAGACTTGCAGTTCTTAGGAAAGTGAGATCATATGCTTACTCTCTTCTTGTCATCTGAGGGTTCTAGAGAACAGAGGGGCAAATTAATTCACCAAAACTCCCACAACTAGTTAAGTATAAGCATCAGTAGTGGGCCTCCACTTCACCATTGCGCCCACTTGCCTGGATACAAGGTGCGTGGTGTTAGCCAATCCATCTGCAGGATCGGAAATCTAGTCCAGGCATTCAAACGTCAACAGGTGCAACTTCTGCACCACACTTTCACTGCTGGTAGCAGTGCTTTCATTTGTTAGTAGACCAACAAATGGTTCCAAGCTGGTCCCTGGGGAGGTGCATTTGGCATGACCCTCTCATTCCTTACCAGTGGCAGTAGGCATCAGGAGCTGACACTCTAAGCCTGGCCAACCTATGCCAAGTGCAGACCAGCCTCTTTCTCCCTTCCCTTCACCCATGATATGACTGACTCATCAGGCCTGTGCCCTGCTCTAAAGGGGCAATGTGGAACCAAACTCCAGTCCCAAGACAATCCGGAACACACTTCCCATTATTAATTAGCTAAGATTAGCACTAGGGCAAAGTGACTCATTTTAGAGAACACACATGTCCCTGGGAAATGTGTATAACCTCAGAACACCAGGAGCATGAGGGACTGTGAGGTCAGACCAAGGCTATGCAACTCACCCTGTGCTATGCAAGGAGAGAATGGCGCACCTGTCCTCCCATGCTGTGTCTGAAAATAGAGTCTTCCTGGTCCTGGAACACAGAACCGCTCTGCTCCCCTGCTTCTCTTTTATATTATGAATAAGTGATGCTTTTAAGAGATTCCTTTGTGGCTGTACCTTCTTGCATTGGTCGTGAAATGCTACCAGGGTGGAGTCTGTGGCCATCTATGTCACCTCTTTGTTTCCAGAACTTTTTACCAAACCAGGCATCTATTAGCTTCTTATGAATTTCACTGAATAAAAAACAGTGGACATGTTTATGAATAAAACACAGATGTGTGGGCCAGTCAGTTACCTTCCCCAAGTTTTGGAAGCTTCCTCATCTGCCTTTAATTCTATCCTGCTTCCATTTTTCTACACTAGACTATCTTTTTATATTTTATGAATCCTTGCAAACTATCTCAAATCCCTTGTGAAACAAGATAGGAGTTAATTAAATATACTTTTCAATGTCATATATATATATATATATATATATATATATTTAAAACCTTAACAAAAATCCTCTGCCAACACATACACACATTTGACCATCTGTTCACTTTAAAAATAGCTGCAGTTTATCTGTGCCTCATGGTACAAGCCTGACATCCCATCACTTGGAAAACTGAGTCAGGAGGATGGTGAGTTTGAGACCAGTCTAGGATGCATATTGAGAACTTATCCAAAAAAAATTTTTTTAAGAAGCTGAGTTTTGCTATCTCCAATAATATAATAATGTTTAAATGGGATTTCTACCCCAGGCCCAGGACCTGTGAACATAATGGCATCCGTACATGGTTCAGAGACAAGCCTACTTCCAGTCAGACTGGGTGATTTGATGGACAAGAATGAACATGGGGTTTCAATGAAACTGCTGTAGATTTTGGATCAAAGATTGATTACCATGTGAGTTTTCAAATCATAGTGTGCCACCTTCACAGTGAAGAGCTTGTCACTACTTAGGTAGGGAGAAGAAAGGGTGCTAGGCAAGGCCCTGATCCACAGGCATAAGAGACATCTGTCCACTTTACATAATGAAGGACAGAAGGCAAACACACTGGACTGGGGGTGCAGCTCAGTGGTAGAGCACCCCCCAGCACCACAAAGTGACGTAATGAAAAGAGCAAAACTATTCAACAGTCCAACCTCCTATCCCCAGTCACAATTTCTGACATGTTATTCTCAGGCTAGCGGGCAGGGGTATTGCAAATATTGGTTGCTTTCTATGTCCATATTCATTTCAAGCGCCTTCCTGCCAAGTGTTGGCCAGACATTCTTTTCCATAAGTGAAATATAACTTTTAAATACTGTTCATACAATTTCCTCTCAAGGTGCAAGCTAACCACATGACGGTCCCAACCAGCTCTAATGCGGTGAAGGAGCCGAGCCACTCTTTCCCCCGTCCCTTTGCTCAGGAGGATGGAGAACCAGCCCTTCCTAACCCATTAGTCAGAAATCTCCACCCAGAAACCAGAGGTTTAATATCCATTATTTATAAACTCGTTTGAGACATTTAGCTCTTGATGACAGACTGCCAGGGGAGGAGCAGGCATGAAGAGAGGGATGGTAATGATTTGTGTGCCATAAAGACAATTAGAAAAAAAAAAAAAGAATTTGAGGGAGTGTGGGTGAGACTTGCTTTCTTTTATGTTTATCTATTCATGTGTGTCAGGGGATGGAGATGAAGGGTAGAAAAGAAAGGAGCCTTGAAAAGCCAGACAATAGGCCAGTTGCAGGCCTGACTGGCATCCTAAAGCAGCCTGCCCTGCCCTGCCCTGTCCTACCTTCCCTTCCCCCAACACCTGGCAATTGGTGTGATTTCAAAACAAGTAACTACTGGACCCCTACTTCCTGGACCCTAAACCCAAAGTGGCCTTCTCTGCTTCTCTCTGGGGTGCAGAAGGTGAGGAGAGGAGACACAAGAGAAAGAAAAGGTGGGCATCAAATATGAACTAGCTGGTAGCACGTCCTCGGAGACAGTGGCCTCCCCAAAGCTTTGAGACAACATAAATACCCAAACCCTGGGTACCCAGGTGTCAGTCTCCCATCCTCCGCATCTGCCCTGCCAGTCCCAGTGCACTCAGCCAGGCAGGCGCATCCTGTGAATCTGGACCCCAGTGCGCTCAGCTGGGCAAGCGCACATCTCATGTGGATCCCACAGGGCGGTGGCCCGGGAGGCCCTCTGAGAAGCCTACACCAGCAGGCATCACGGACGCAGGGAAGCCCCATGTCCGTGTACAGGCCCATCTCCACAGCTCAGTGTGACAGACCCCGCAGAGCCGCAGGTGTACCTAGTCGTCCGCTCCTGCGCGGGCGCAGCCACTCCCAGGCTGAAACTGAGCTCCAGCACCGTGGGGATCCGCCTGCCGCGAGCCCACCCTACTCCCTCTTTGGTGCCCTACCTCGCACGCGGCGGGCTCGTATCCATCCCCTGATGCCCCCAGCACGGCTGGGCGGCGCTCCTCGGCTCCGGGATCCGCTTCCTTGGCGCACAGCTACTCTGCTGCGTGGTGCTTCCCGCGCATCCCGCAGCTCTGGACAAAGGCCCTACATCCGCGTACCCGCGGCCGGCGCTGCAGTCAGAGTCAAGTCCAGAGCCCGCGGGAGGCTGGAAGATGTGTGAGCTCCCGGCAGTGAGCACTGACAAAGGGCCGAGCGAGTGCGCAGCGCCCCCTCCAGAGCCCGGCTCGCTGCAGCGTCCCCGCCCGCGCCCTGCAGCAGTCTGGGCCCAAGGCAGGACCTGTACCTCAGAAGAACCCCCAGCAAGACACGCTCTGCTCCCAGTTTAGAAAGGTCTTACATTCGGGGTATGTTCTGTTTTTATCTAGTGTCTCAGAAGGACATCTTACCTTTGGGATGTTACTTTCAGTGTTTCTAGCTAGTGAGAACTGGATGACTGAATTCCAAACCACATAGATTGATCTCAATTCTAATTCTGACCCCATCTTCAACTAGGCTAGGGCCTAACTCCTGCAACCTACACTTCCTCTACCCCCTCCTCCCTGTAGAGACCCTAGGACCTGAGTGGGGAGCCACTCCCCAGCCTTATGACCTTGAGGACCCCGCCTGTGAGCCTGTCCTCTACTGAAAAGTGACCTGAATCTACTGTATCTGTCACCTTGGGCCTTTTCTAATGCTTGTGAGGGACTCTTCGAGGCTTAGCCCTTGGAAAGTAGGATGTCATAAGCAGCCAGGGCCTTATACCTCCAGCCTGCTTCCTCCACCTCCCCCCTAAATGTTAGCCACTCCCAAAGCTCTACATGCCTATCAAAATGTTCGGCCTCCAGAAATGCCTATGGCTTCTGATGTCAACAGACTAAGGCGGTCCTGCCCTTCTGATGCTCCTGACAGCAACCTTCTGGATTCCAACACAGCTAGGCAGTATCCAAATCTCTGAAAGTGGCCCAGGAATGAACACATGGATATGTTTGTGAATGTGTGTGTGTGCATGTGCACACAGGTACATGAATGCATAGAGACCAAAAGTTGGCCTTGGGTGTTTCTATCATATTTCACTTTATTTTAAAGCACCTTTCATTCAATTTGGAAATTGCTGTCTTGGCTAGGCTGATGGGTCAGCCAGTAGCACTGATGTGGAAACACATGCTGCCATGCTTGGCTTTTACATCAATGCTGGGGATCAGGACTCGGGTTTTCACGCTTGCTCAGCAAGCATCTTACCTCCTTCCTGTCCTTGTGAGCTTTGACACAGTCTAGAGCAGTGGTTCTCAACCTTCCTAATGCTGCAACCCTTTAATACATTCTTCATGTATAACTATAAAATCACTTTGTTGCTACTTTATAATTTGCTGCTGTTATGACTCATAATGTAAATATCTGGCATATGACCCCCATGCAGGTTGCAACCCACAGGTTGAGAACCACTGGTCTAGAGTCATCTGAGAGGAAAGCCTGAACTGAAGGATTTCCCAGATCAGATTGGCCTGTAGGCATGTCTATCTTGATTGTTAATTGATATGGGAAGGCCTGGCCCACTGTGGGCAGCACAATGTGCAGGTGGTCTTGGCCTATATAAGAAAGCTGGCTAAGCACCAGTCTGAATGACCCAGCCAGCAACATTTCTCCATGGCTTCTCTTTCAAGTTACTGCTTGAGTTCCTCCCTGACTTTTCTCATAGATTGTGACCTGGAAGTATATGTCAAATAAGCCTTTCCTCACCCAAGTTGCTTTTGGACATGTGCTTATCATAGCAATACATTGAAATGGAACTTTCACCAAGCTATTCCTTGGCCCACGAATGTTTTAAACAAGTACTCTGATGATTTCTTTGTATACAGGCTTGTGGGAATGGCCATTTTAGGGCTAGGACCATGGCCAGGTGGTAGGTATGTGCTCTGATACACATGTGGTCCACGCGCTCAGTAGCAGAGTGATGGGGTAGATGGGGGACTGCTAACATGAACAGCCTCTCAACCAGTGCTGCTTCTGACCCAATGTGGAAAGACCCACCGCAATCCCAGAACAGCCCAAAGCCATGGGACTCAGATGCCAGGAACACTGTTTCTCTGCAATTCTCCCTGAACCCACACCTAATCCTGACCCCGCACCTCTTCCACCTCCACAGCTTCTCAGGCATTTTCATGTCTTCCTCAGATGCAGTCATGGTCTCTTCTCACTCTGTGCTCAAATCTGACAACAGAACAAGCCACAAGAGTGAACTCTCTCCTCTCTGGTACCTATGTCCAAAGCTCCACAACCAAGAAGTATGAATTCGCATGCTCAGTCAGAACTCCACGGCACGCTGGAGACACTGAAGGGATTAGCAGCCTGGGATCAGCCACACGCAGGTGACTTTAGTCCCCAGAGAACCTGTTCTGGCCCCAGAAGCTAGAAATGCTACTCCTGCCCCTGCCTCAACATATGCTCACAGGCTTCATTCTGGACACTGCCTCCCAGGAATGTTGCTGATCTTGCACAGCCCTTTCTGACCCTATCTCTAAATCACCCAAATGCCATTGCTGCCAGCCCTGGGAATTCCACTCCCCAGATGCTCTCTGAAGGCAAGAAGAGGAGTGCTACTTATGCAAAGCAAAGCTGGCAAGGTCACAGCCTACATCCTGAGCCCTCTGAAAGAACACTTCAGGCTAAAGAGCCTTGATAGCTGCAAGTGTGCTCAGTCAGGGTACCCAGGCAGTATCCTGGAACTTTATGTAGTCATACCTTTGAATAACCAGGGCCGAAACCTAAGCATCCTGTGGTGAAATAAAAGCTAGCTTTAGCAGGTGAGCCAGCAGGTAAGAGTGCTTGCTTTGCAAACATGAGGACTGGACTTGGAGTCCCCGGTGCCCAGTAGAAAAGAGTGAAGACAGGAAGACTCGTTGGGGGCTCACGCTACAGAGCCTGCCTCCTGCGCATGAAGCCCAGAGTTTGCTCTCCAGCACCACATAAACTAAATGTGATGGCACAGGTCTGTAATGCTGGTGCTCAGGTAGTGAAGGAAGGCTATCAGAAGTTCAAGGCCAACCTGGGCTGCATGAGATCCTGTCTACAAATGAAGTCACCTCTTTAAAACATCAGTGGATATTAAATTCTTAAGAAAAATTACTAAAATCCTAGAATATGCCTCACAAAAATAGTGCTACCTACAAACTGACTCAGCAGTCATCCCTGAGGGAAGCCACAAGTCCAATGAATCAAAATCTCAAATATGCAGCATGGTCTTTGTTCACAGAAGTGGCATGCTCTTAGTTAGCTAAAAAGACCAAACAGTGTTGGGCATGGCAGCATGTACCTGAAATCTCAAAACTTGGGAGACCGAGATAAGAGGATCATGAGTATGAAACCAGCTTGGGCTCCATTGCAAGACCTAGCACACACACCATAACGAATCAAAACAAACACCACCACCAACAAAAACAGAAAAAAAAAAAAAGTCTTGTTCCTTTTTCTGAAGAAAATTTAGGACCTGTAATCCTTAGAAAACAAGGAGCTCATCCATATACATCTACTGTAATGCTGCTGAGCCACTGCCTAGATTCCTGTCTGACCTAGGCCCAAAGAACTAGAAGAATGGCATGAAAATGTCAGAGTGACCCCCACCTAACAGCGGCCAAGAAGAATTGAACATGAGTTCAAACCTCACCTTGGTACCCTGTATTTACCAACACTAGGACCTGGGGAGCTTGGTGCTTGTTAGGTTAGGCAGGTGGGGACGCTCTTCCCTCTCTTTCGGACTCACTCACGCCTATCTACTCCTCCAGGACAACAGGAATTGTCCTCCACAGTCACTTGCAGGAGGGTATCATTTTTATTTTCAGTATTTGCCTGCATGTTATGTATGTGTATCATGTGCATGCAGCGCCTGTAGAGACCATGAGAAGGCATCAGATCTCCTGGAACTGGCGTTAGATGTGGTTGTGAATTACCATGCAGGTCCTGGAAACCGAACCCAGGTCCTCTGGGACAGCAGCCAGTGCTCTAACCATTGAGCCACCTCTCCAGCTCCAAGAAAAAATTTTTACTTCATGTGGCCATACTAGGAACACCTAGGCTACGCATAGACTCAGAAAGTCTTTAGAAAGCCAATCAGAATGGAGGCCATGGCCAGAGACAGCTGGCCTAAGACAACTTTAGGGCAGAGCACTGACTCTTCCTACAGAGCTGAGCTTCCGGTGGCTTGGTGGAGTAAGCAAAGACCATATTAAATGGATTCTAACCTGCCAGGTACTGTGCCAGACACATTGCATTTCCCAAATCTCCCTGTTAGTCTCTATACAAAACAGATACAATTATTCTTTCTGTTATACCTGTAGAACAACTGGGGAGCGGAGGTTCAGTTGCTTGTTCAAGGTTATGCAGCTAGCAAATGACAAGTGTTTGAACCTCAGCAATCTGCCTCCAGGTTTAACTTTAACTGCCATTTAGCTGCTTCCCACGACACCCAATCCACCTCTACACCCCCGCATGTCAGTGAGCAGGGTGCTGGTGCTAGTAGGTTTGGCTCAGTCAATGACAAGCCTTTCTTATTTCAGCAATATTTGCTACAGGACATGGAACTAAATGCTCTATAGCACAGACAAAAACTGGCACAAACAAAAGCAAAACGACCAACCGATATCACCTAAAGAGGTATGGGGAACTATCTATTTCTTTTTCTGGAGACCACAAGAATCTAGAAAGCCTTTTGATATGTTTAGTAAGGACATAAAAGAGATAAGCTACAGGGGCTAGAGAAATGGTTCAACAGTTAAAACTATTTGCTCCTCTTCCAGAGGACCCAAGTCCAGATTTCAGCACTCATTTTGAACAGATAACAACAGCCTGGAATCCTAGCACAAGGATATCTGGCACCCTTTTCTGGTCTCTGTGGGTACTCTGCACACGGGTGCACGTATGGATGCACGCATGTGCGCACATGTACACACACACACACACACACACACCTTCACTGTGGGCTGTGTGGCTCAGGAGGAAGTCCCTCTCCCCACATGCCTACTGATTAACTGGGGAGCATAAGCATCTCCAGGCAAGCAAACTCCTTTTCCACATCATCTCATTTTAATAATACATGAAAATCACACATTTTCATTTTACATGAAAAATATTCATCTTGGTAACACTTTTTTACTTTTCACCTTATACATGACTATTTCAGAAGGAACCTTTCATCAACCTCCTGCTGAATGAAGTAACTCCTAGTCACAGGTGCCGCACTCTGATGACAGGTATACAGTGGTTCCCTGTGGTCACCAAATGCCCAAGGCCCCTCCTCTTCTGTCTTCAAGCCACTTGCACAGCTGGTAGGCTGGGTAGCATTTCCCAAGAGCTCTCTAGCCGAGGACACATGAGGGTCAGAGGGTCTGCTACTGTGGGTCTGCTCCTCAGGGCCTTGTTTCTAGAGACCACAGTGATTGTCAAATAGTATAGCATGTCAGTCAGAAAATTTAAGGTTTACATCAGCATATCCTAAGCCCCTAAATCTGAAGGTTTTGTTTCATGAATAAGAACAATGGTCAGGCTGAGAGAAGAGGCCCATCACGTCGGGCTGCTCTCCAACCTCTAATGCTGTGCAATGGCAAAGTGCTTTTAGGACCATGTATGGGCAGAACCCATGGTTTGTAAGAAATGCAGTGCTTCAATTACGCAGGTAACACACAAGGGAGGGTTAGTCTCATTGGCGTATGCCTGTTATCCTGGCATGACAGAGGCTGAGGCAGAGAAATCACATGAGGATAGTCTGTCTCAAAACAAGACAGTAAACACACCAGTAAAACTTAAGCCAGCCACCTGTGTGTGCCTGTCTTAGGGCTTCTGTTGCTACATGATAAAACGCTGCAATCAAAGGCAACTGGGAGAGTGAAGCATCTGTAACTCAAATCACACTCCATCACTGAGGGAATTCAGGACAGGAACTGGAACAGAAGCTACGGAGGATCATTGCCCAACTGGCTTGCGCAGCCTGCTTTCTTCTGTACCCCTGGGAATGTCTGCCCAGGGATGGGGGACAGAAAGCCCTACTTACAGTGGGCTGAGTCCTCCCACATCAGTCATCACTCAAGATGATGCCCCATAGACTTGCCTACAGTCTGACCTTATGGAAGCGTTTTCTTAAATGACAGTCCCTCCTCTCAGATGACTCCAGCTTGTGTCATTGACAAAAAAACAGAAACAAAACCAACCAAACAAAAAACACTATCCAGTACAGTGCACAAATGCCCTCACTGTGCTTCTACCATTGTGACCAAGATAATAACCCACTCCCACAGTGTCAAAGCATCTTCCTTCCCAGCAGATAACTGAGAAGGGCTTGTGGACCCCCAAAAAACTCCCCCCCAAAAACCTTCTAATTCTACTACACTACAGCTTCTATAATGTTCCTCCACCTATAAGTTTCCCCCCTTCTGCACTTGGAAATTGTCTCCGCTTGATCTGTCTTTATTCCCCTTCTTTCCATCCGCAGACTACTAGGATAGATGGATTTGAAGTTTGCTTGAGCCCAAATACTGACACTGGCCCCTCCACCTCCTAAGAGCTGACTTGTAGCCTTTTCACCTTCCAAGTGCTAGGCCTAGCTTCTCCCCCACCGTAGACTCCCCAGTCTCTGTAGTGTCTTTAATGCCCTCTAACCCCAAATGCTTCCCTTGGCGACAGATACACTTTCAGGCCTGTCTGTGAAACAGACTGGAACCTTCCAGAACTGCCTCCTGCTTACAGGGCTCTTCTGAGAAGACTGACCTCTCTGATGTTAGTGACATTCTGGTGCCTCGTGGTATATAAAGCATGGTCAGCAGATTCTCACATAGCTCCATTCTGTCCTGCTAGTGGCTAATCTGGTAAAAACAGCCACCACAGAGAGCTTTGATGGGACCCCCCTCTCCTGGCGTTCCAGCTATCAGGGTCCTTAAACATCCAGCCATTGGCAGCAGATGTCTTAGTCAGTGCCAAGGAGGCCACAGATAGGTGATCAGGGTTCAAAGCCAGCCCTGACACTTCTAAGTGCCTGTGACCATATTTTGATTTCCTCCAAGTGGGGATCAAATAAAACAAATGTTAACTCTTTTCTGTAAATTGCCTAGCATGACACCTGGCATGTCGAAATGGCTCAGAAAATGGTAGCCACCACTAAATTACTTTTTTTTTTTTTGAGACAAGACCTCCTCCTTGTAGCATAGAAAGGCTTTGAATTCATAACAGTCCCTCTGCCTCAGTCTTCCAGGTATAAAACCCCACAGCCAGATTTGCTTTAAGTTCTTAAATATTTACCTCTGAGGCCTTTGCTCCTTCCAGAACACAGCTGAGCACCCGTATGTACTCCGATGCACCTTTAAGGATGTCAACTTTACTGGGCTTCCTGTTCTGTGGTAGAAACGGCACCAGAGCCTTCAGCTTGGTAAAACCTCGATTGAGATTTTTTATCTAGAAAACAAAGTCACGGGGATACACTGATACATTAATTTGTGCAGACATTTCCCCAAACCACAGAAGAGGGTGGTGAGGATGCACCTACTGTATATTTTCAATGAAAATTTAAAATACACATATAGTGGCCTTGAAGTCAATCGTTCTTTTTTTCTAGTGTCTACTGGCAAAAGCATTCTTCTCCATACGTAGCCTTTCCCCAACTTCTGTTAAGTCTTCTGCCCCATGCGGGACTGCATTTCTGTATGTTCATTTGTGAGGGGCGTGGCTGAGAGGGTTAGGAAAAAGTACTAGGCCTAAAGATGCACTTCACTCTCCCTCCTCAGTTCCTGCGGCAGGGTCACTTTTGCTACAGCTGAACAAAAGGAGCCCAAACCTTGACTTCTTAGAGACCAGGTTTTCCCTGAGACGCTAAAACCTACCAGCAGAGGCTGCTCTGCCCACAGCCCACCACGAAGCCCAGTTCTGCTTTGGGGATGATTAAGAGACATTGTTTCTTTACCACTTACAGGGTGGGGGTGGGCGGTGCCAGAGAGATGGCTCCATGGGTCAAAGTGCTTGCCAAAAAACCTAGCAGCTTTGATACCAAAACCTCTTATAAGATTGAAGGAGAGAAGCCATGCCGCAAAACTCTCCTCCAACCTCCACGCTTCACAGACATACTCCTCCGTAAGAACATCAAACAACCTTTAAGTAGCTTCCGTGATTAAGATCTTGTATTGCTCTTGCAGAAGGCCAGAGTTTGGTTTCAAGAACTCCAGCTCCAGGGCTTTCTCCCAGCCCCTTAACTCAGGTGCACATATTCACATGAGGCACACGCATACACGAAATTTAAAATATATTTTTAAAAACAAAATAGTAACTTGGGCTGGGGAGATGGCTTAGCAGTTAAGAGTACTTGTTCTTGCAGATGACCAGGGTTCAATTTCCAGCACCCACATGACAGCTCACAACTGTCTGTAGTTCCGGTTCCAGAGAATCTGACACCCTCCCTTCTGACTTCCTTGGGTATCAGGTACATACATGGTGCACATACAGATATGCAGGCAAGAAGACGCTCACACAAACTATAAACAGATGAATCTTTACATTAAAAAAAAAAAAAGAGTAGGTAACAGCAACTTCCATGAGCGGTCCCCCACCCACTCTTCATTGGAGGTCGAGGTGCACCAGGCAGCAGAAAGGACTCTGAGGACCCCTTTGGAACCCAAGTGGACCCGCAGATGTGAAGACGTGAAGTTGGCAAGGGGCTCTCCTCTGCCCACTCCGTCCGTGCTGGACCTGCACTATTGCAGGAGGGTCAGCAGGTGAGACAGTCACTCCCATGGCCCTTAACACACTGCTGCATGTAGGTGCAGTGTAACAAGGCCACTGGGGACCCGGGCCCAGCCTCGCAAAGGCGAAGCCACCCAGGAGTGGCAGCGAGGGGATGCTAGGCGGCGGGTTCCTTGAGCACCCGCTAACATGGCGGTGGGAGTAAGGTGGCCCTGAACCCTCACCCGCTCGCGCTCTTTGGCGTTGGCCAAGCGCCTGCGCTCCAGCACCAGGTGCAGGTCGTCTGTGGTGGAGTAGCCTCCTGAGGGCAGCCGCTTGAGCCTGCAGATGGCAGCGAGCCGGGGCAGGGGCCCCAGCTGTGCCTGAAGCAGTTCCTCCAGCAGCTCGGCCTGCGGGGCGGCCAGGAAGGGCTCTGGGGATGCAGGGGACGTGTCCATGGTGGCACGACAAGGCCACGGGCGGGCGAGGGCCTTTCACCTGCCGTGCCTCAGGTGCTCCAGGGCACGCGGAAGGCACGTGAGGGCGGGGCCGGCGCGCAGAGGCCCATGGGCGAGGGCCTTAGCCCTGGCACCCTTCGCACCTGGGTGTGTGAGGCCGTGGGGGCGGAGCCTTGGGTGGGAGGGGCTTGTTGAGGGCCTGGGGCCGTGAGAGGGGCGGCTCATGTTATGATCAAAAGGCCATACAACTGTAGCACCTCCTTGAGCTGCACGAAGAGGGGCCAGGGCGGGGCGGCAGGGACCAGGTGGAGGGCACAGAGCCCCTCGAGAGGCCATGATGAAAGGGCCTTAAACTCTGAGCCCACAAGGTCTGAATGCAGGCAGGAAAGGACTGGGCTGACACGCCTAAGTGTGCAATCAAACAAAAGGGCCTTACACACCTGAGCCTGCACAGTTGGCTCCGGAATTCCCTCCCTGGAGCCCACCTGGTGGAAGGCAAGACTTGACTCCCAAGAATTCTCTGACCTCCTCTCATGTGCTGAGGCGAATGCACCCACACAGGTACATACACAGACAACATAAATAAATGAAAAAGAAAAGAAAAAACGGCCTATCACCCGCCATTCCTTGAGCTTTGGGAGAGTATGTGGAAGAGCGAGGGTGAGTGACAGAGCACATAGAGAGCCATGGTCTACAGGCCTTATAGCTGGTTCACGAGGGAGCACGGGGCAGGGCTCAGGAAGGATCGGATTTGTAGGGGGAACCCTGGGAGGGACAGAGCCTGTGAAGGGTCAGCCCTGGGTGGGTGCTGCAGAGATTTCTGATCCAAAGGCCTTTCACCTGTGTGGAGGTTTGTCCGCCTCAAGAAGATAGTGGTGAGGGCCTTAACCTGCCTCACCTGGGCAGCAGCAGCGCCCCTGACCACTGGTTCTTGGGAGGACTCTATAGGAGGACCCCTCTATTGGGAGTGGTGAGTGTACAGAGGCAGGAGAGGGTGGTCCTGAGCTCAATATCAGGACTGGTCAAGAAATGCAGCACAGAATCGGAGTGCGGAGGAGCGATGGGGAAACTGGCTGAGCACAGAACACTGAACACTTACTTCTAATCTTCCAAGCATCCCCACCCCTACAATGATGTTCATGGGTCAGGAAAACTGATAAGTGTGTAGAGGTACTTGCCTTGCAAGCCTGATGACCTGCGGTCAGTTCCCGAGCCCATATTAAGCTGGATGACAGAGAACCAACTCCAAACATGTCCTCTGACCTGAAAACAGGCACCTGTAAATAAACATGAATGCGCATGGGCACACATGGCCATAGACACCCACACACAAAAGCACATACACACACACACGCGCACATATGTATGAATGCTCACACTTACAAGTACGTGCTCACACCCATAAAGGCCCTTACCTGCACACACACTCAAATATCACACACAAATGCAGAAACTGAATGTGGGTGCAAAGACACATGTATACATACACATTCAAACAGGCATAGGTTTGGGGGGGGTTGTTTTGTTTTGTTGTGATGGTGTGACCAGTTCCTCCAGTATGTCCTCTTTTGCTGGAGAAACTGCCCCTTGTTCCTGGGAAACCAGACCTGGGTATCATTTCATGGTAACTGTGGGATCTAGGGCTTCTTCCTTGTTTTGTTTCCATCACGGTGTGTGGGACCCCAACAGCTGTCTAGTCGTGTCCTGACTTTCAGAAATCTCTGGATGAGGAGGTTGGGGTACCCAGAATGCCAACAGCACAAACCACGTGATGGCCAGTGTTACAGCCTGCTGCTACCCTCAAGCTACCTGTGTCATGGGGCAGACAGGAGACAGACACTCAAGAGTAAGTGACAAGCATGTCACCTTCCCCAGTCAGCTGAGGACCTCTGCTTCCTCAGATGGCTCCAGTCAGTCTGTGGAGAGCTTCATCCCTCTGTTCCCTCTAAATCTCTGTCAACCATTGAAGGGGAAGTGGCCGGAGAGAGCGGAGCACTGACCCTGTCTTGTGACCAGTAAGAAGTCTTCTACAGCCTATACCTTCTCCCACCTATCCAATGCCTTTTTTGGCTTCTGGCAGCTTCCATTATAACTTGTGACTCCTTGCTACTCTGGAATGTGAGCACCCTAAATCTCTAGCTCTGGCCTAAGCAGAACATTAATATCACTGCTATTCAAAGCTCAGTAAAACCGAGGCAGGAGAATCACCAAATATCTGAGGCCAGCCTGCCTTATGTAGAAATCCTACACTGCCCCACCCCCCGCTAAAAAAGGCATGATTGTCTATTCAGAAATGCCAATATACTTCACCTCTCAGAGACTACTAATGCCATTTAGTATGCTCACAGGAAAATGGGGGCGGCAGCAGCAGGAAGGAGAAACAGCTCCATGGTCACCTGTGTTAAGGAAAGCATCTGAGAGGTTCTTCGCACTTGTTGATGGAAAAGCAACAGCATCTTTAGAGAGGCCGCCTCTCCTCTCTAGAATGGATTTTGTGAGACAGGGTCTCACTATTAGCCTGAACAGGTAAGAATCAAGGTATATTATTTTCCTCCTGAGTGCCAGGACTTCAAGTGCGAGCTAGCACACTCAGCAAGCCTTTGCTTTTTGTCTTCTGGATGAGTGATCTAATTGCCTTGGGCCTCAGTGAAAAGTATAAAGATATTACCCACCTTCTAGCCCCAAAACATCATGAATCCCAGGGCATAATTTCCTCCCTCATCACTGAAGTTCCTAATCCCATGTGCCTTCAAACACTGTTTAAGTTCATCCCAGACCTAATAAGCTCCTGGAGCGAAGTGGCCTCCTGTGTTCCCCTTCCTACTCAGGCCCTCTGCCTGCTACCCTGGGTCTGCAGTGCTCACAGAGAGAAGGCCATTGTGCTTTGTCTGGTGCAAGCCTGGAACAACCGAGGCTGAGGGGAAAGTCCATGTGCACTTGGTTAAAAACCCCACGTTCCCCCCTCTCTTGCTGCCTTGGACTTCTCACCTTCAGCTTCCTCTAGACCTCCACACTCTCCAGGTCTCCTTCCTGGAGTTGCTCTGCCGGTCCCCCAGTGCTGGGAAAGGCAGGAGGGACCTGCCTCAAGACTGAGCACACCCAGCAAGACCCATCAACAGGTACAAGTTTCCAGAGTCCTGTGCAGGGGTGTTTGTCTGCATGAAGGTATTTGCATTCCTGGTGACAGCTGAGGTGGCCAGGGGGAGTTAGATCCCTGAGAGAGTACAGAGCAGAAGGAGAACCCATGTGGATGCTGAGACCCAGACTCCAATCCTCAGGATTGAGCCCAGTTCTCTTCAGCACCAAGCCTTCCTCAGATCCCCATGCAATATCTTTACAGTAAGTTGTCTCTGTCTACCAATAGACCTAGAACTCTGCCCTGGCCTTCAGCATGGTGAGCAGCAGCAGCGGATGAGCATCTATGTCTGCAGGGCCAGCTGTGATATAACGAAGGATCACCTCTCTATTCTCTTAGGCCAGACCAGCAAACAGCACTGGAGACCATAATAGGGAAGGGTAGAATAGGACATGTGGGGAGAAAGAGGGTCTCTGGGGCAGGGGTGGGGATGGGAAGAAAGAAAGCATGTGCGAAGAGGACATCTTCAGATTCACTTCCTGTACTCATCTGGTCAGAGAGGCCACAGGGCCAGTGGTAAGAAAACGACACACTGTGGTGATGGGTTGGTCGTCCCCTCCTTCCCAGTGCCTGAAGAGGAAAAGGTCCTCAGGGACAATGTCATGTGGAAGTGGTCATTAACCAAGCCAATTATCATTGGCATGTGATTTTTTCATATTCCAACAAATAGTACAATTATATTTATATGCACAGATGAGGATGGAGAAAGTCATCATCCTTATTTCATCCCACATTTTAGTAATAATTGTTTGATTTTTTTTCCCATTCATTGTGACATCGGTTTTTGGTTTGTCTTAGAAAGCTGTTACTATATTGAGATATGTTGTTCTATTCCAAGCATCTCCCAGGCTTTTATCATAAAGGTGTAATGGCTAAAGAAACTCCATTTTATGCTAGGCATCCATCTTTGGTCCCTGCTAGCCATCCATCTCTGACTCTAGTCCCTGGAAGATAAATTCCTGGTAACTCTGACTCAATGACCCCCGCTACTTCCCCCCCAAAATGTACAGCCTTGACCATCTATTACATGACTGTTTGGGGTTTTTGTTTGTTTGTTTGTTGCTTCTGTGGCTTGCTTAAGTAGACATCCAAGAATTGTTTTAAGGTAGCTTGACCACTTAATGCGGTAGAAGAGAACAGTTATTCTGCTTGTTTGTGTGGATGTTAAAGGTCTTCTTGTGGTTTCCACCTTTAAAATTCCCGCTTCTAACAGCGATCTCAAGTTTGGCTCAGAGATTGCCATCCTGCAGCAAATCAATAAAACCTTTAATTATAATTGGATTGAGATTTTGGTCTTTTTCCCAGTGGTCATGAACTCCATAACAAAGGGACACTGAATTTTACCACAGTTTTGAGGCCCAAACTGAGATGGTCATGTGACTTCTATCCTTGAGCTCATTGCTTTGATGCATTATGTTCACTGACTTGGGTATACTGAAATTGCATCTCTGGAAAGCATCCATCTCCATCTTACGGAATTACTGCTTTGATGTTTCCTTCAAATCCATTTTAAAGTATTTTATGATTAATTTTTGCATCTCAGTCCATCAAAAAAAATTGGATTTTCTTGGCTCAATATAGAGTGAGCATGTTCTCAAATTAACTTTTCACATTTTGGAAGATTTGAAGTAAAAAATCAATTTGGATTTTGTGATGCCAGCTAGATTTATGCCATATTTGCGTATTATTGAGCTATAGGCATTCACACCACATCTTCTTGGTGTTTACATACTAATTACTTTCTATAATTTTCAAAGGACTATTTCATGTTAACGTCAATTTGGAACTGCACCTTGGAAATGGTGTGTGCCCAGTGACCCTCCTGACCACATTTGAAAAAGAGACCCAGAGGTTCTTGGGCTTTGGGAGGTCAGGGAGCCTGGGTAGTTGCTATAGCCAGTTGAAAGGCCTTCACTGGCATCAGCTATTTTTGTTTTTGAACTTTTTCATCTCTCCCGTGGTATACCTTAAAGGCCACTGCTAAGACTTCTGACTGTGGGGTCAGGAGTCCTTTCTCTAGACATTTAAGTTTAGCCCTAATATCAGGGAAACTCTGGAAGAAGAAGTAGATCATAAGGACTTGCTTTCCACTTGGGGTAGCAGGATCCAGATGTAATAGAGCCTTTGTAAGGTGCTCTAGGAATTGACACAGGTTTCATGTTTGTCCTGAATGACCTCTTGGATTTTTTCTTTAATAGTTTACTGCTTTAAGAGTGGCCTGTGGGTTGGGGGGTGGCTTGTGGAGACCTATCAGGAGGCAAGTTATAAGTTGGTCTGTAACTAGAATGCCCACCCCCTCAGAAGTATTGCAGTTCCATTCAGGATCCTGGTCAGGCACTGCCTCAGCCCCGACTGAGTGGGCAGCATTAGTTTAGTGGAGGTGTCTGCATGTGTCCTAGCCTGGTTCCAGACTTGTCTGAACTCATAAGGAAGAAGGTTGCTGATGAGAATCCTGTAAATGTCATGGAAGGTGAGACTGTAAGACTGGGTGATCTAATGGAACTCTTAAATGAAAGTAGAGATTGGTAGTGTAAGATCCCAACCCCTCTTCTCTCTGAGATCACTCACCAAGAAAGGGACATATACCCTGACCATTCCATCTGCCCCAACAACCTCCTGCAGAGAGAGAACTGGGCTGGGTTAGGCCAGGCAGGAGAAGGTAGAGGGAATCCCATTGTGGGGGGTGGGAGGACTGAGGACTGGTGCCAGGGAGATTTGACCAGGGTGGCCTGACACTGGAAAGGAAGAAGGGGGGACTGGAGGGGCATAAGGAGGAGGGGCTATGGGCTGAGAACAGTAGGGGTGGGGTTTGCTAGCTGGATGGAAAGTAGTGGTTAGGGTTTCATAGCTGGGAGGAGTTAGGTGAGGGGAGAACAGAGAGCGGGCTTGAAGGGGGATTAAAGAAAGCTGAGGC
This sequence comes from Pachyuromys duprasi, assembly GCA_028658305.1. Classification (NCBI taxonomy): domain Eukaryota; kingdom Metazoa; phylum Chordata; class Mammalia; order Rodentia; family Muridae; genus Pachyuromys; species Pachyuromys duprasi. The sequence continues at coordinate 53,736,836 of CM053761.1, forward strand.
ATAGGAAATGGAGGATATCTTTCCATTTCCCTGATCACTGGCCCCAAATAATATTAGGTTCTAGGGTGACCTTAGGTGGCCATTTGGATTGATTATCTAAGAGATATTGAGGGCAAATTCTATTGCCAAAGCAAATAAATGTCAAGTGCCAGGTGTAGAGACAGGTTTTCTAAGATGCATCCCAAGAACAAATGAGAGAAGATGGAAGACACCATTCACATGGATGAGAGAGAGGAGGAAAAAAATGCCACTGCAGCCTGTTCTTGTGGGTGTCCCCAGGACACAGGGAGAACTGAAAGAGGACCAAGCCATTCATTCAGTTGGCTATCACCACACTCAGCAGGGGTCAAGAGCTTAGCCAAAGGAAAGACTAGTACTAGGGCTTACATAGAGGCCAAAAGGTGAAGACAAAAATTAAGTTCTAGTTGTAGGGTTGGGGAACGGAGTGTCTAGAGGAGCTGCGGGATTTACCGGGAACTCTGCAGTGCTCATTTTTAAACTCTATTTTGTTTGGGGTATTTACACCTCTACCTCCCTTCCACCAACCTCCCCCAACCGTAAGTAGGAGAGAGAAGGTTAGTTGGGAGAAAGGCGCAGACCCCTTTACTTCTCCTGGCTGTTTAGGGTCCAGTGGTCTCTGGGGAATATATCTCCATCAATAGCAAACACAGCCAGCTGTCTCCTCCAGGCCACTGCACCCCTAAGTGTTTCTCTCCATCTGTCTGCTCCAAACTGCCACATCATCAGTCTGGTCTCTTCAAACAGCCACTCCCCTCCCACCAACACAGCACACCACATCCCTTTCTGGGCTGTCAAATTTATATCCTCAGACCCTGGACCATGGCCGTCTCCATGCCACATGAGGCTCAAGCTAGGCCCTTACCACCTGGCAAAAGCCATGCCCCCACACAAGACAATTAACAGCTGTGGACAAACTACAGCCCAACTAAAATCCCATGCTTGGGATTAAAACAAAGCCATGTTGACAGACTATAACCCAAAACTTCCACAGCATAGCTCTGAAGATGGGAAAGAGGGCAGGAAGGGGTGTAATAGCCCAGTTGGGCCTAAAGAAACTGCAGGTTTGTAGCTCTAAGGGTGCTGGGATGCGGTCAGGTGAAGAGGGCCAGTCGTGCCCTTAAAGACCATGGCTCATGGTACCTCTGCCTCCTGGAACACCAGAGGGGAAGGTTACCTGTTGCCACTGGTGGGTGGAGCGCTAAGCGGGGTGCATGGAAAGCAAGACTTTTTGCCAGTGGACTGGAGAGGGGGGTCCAGTGTAACTCAGACCACTAGGGAGAGCAAGGCCCCAGGAGAGCCTGTCTAAGTCACAGCAACAACGTGTTACAGCTCTGCTCTGTGCAAGGTGTCAGGGAAGGCATCCCTGCCTGGCCCTTTCACCCTCCAGTGCACAGATATCATGGCTCCAGGTCTGGGACAACAGTAAAAATAGCTCTCAATAGGAGGGTGGCTTGATACCATTTTTCAGCTATTTGGTGGGATTGTTGAAACCATTCACATGTTCACTTCTCATGATGTTCAAGGCAAGGCATTTTCAGTAAGAGAATATGAAAACCCCACCCAAACCAAACACAATTCCCAAACAGAAATATGTCTGCAATATTGCTCAGTTAATGGTGTCGCTTCTAGTTACACTGACTATAATCAGTGAACTCTGAGGTTTTTATAACAAGAATGGATATGAATATGTGTGTGTGTATCAAATCATTTGGGGACATGTTGTAAATGTATAATAGTGTTTACTTTTGCCTATTTTATACGTGTGTGGAAGTAAATATGATGAATAATATACAAAATGTACATCAAGAACGCGGAGACATGGGGCAGTGCCTGCAGAGCATTGAACTGTTTTTCCTTGTCTGAGAAATGAAGTTCTCCAAGTGGGAGCGCCACCTAGGATAAAGGAACTACCTGCCTCGAGCTGCAGAGGGCGCTGCAGATACAAACGTCCGTTGGAAAGCGACGCTCTTCGGTGCCTGCTCAACATTGACAGCGCTGGCCAGTGCGCATGCGCACTAGGAATAGGCATGCGTGCAATCAACAGTCTTCAGGTCGTTATTTGGGTTGCTGGTGATCAGGTGTGAGTTGAAGACACCCTGCTCTAGGTACCAGCTGGAGATGTTCTGTCACTTCAAGGATGCTGGAGTCGGAGGGAGTCACATGTCCTGGCCACTTGCTGATTTTGCGCTTTCACCGACCGGTATTGGCAACCCCTTTACTTCTTGAAACTGTTTGCTCTCGTTCCCAGATTTTGAAAGTCTGTAATTTATCTCTAAAGGAGCGCCTGAAGGCAGGCGTGGCCAGACTGGATTCTCCCCATCCCAATATTCATCAAGTCCTTAGTTTTATGTCTAAACAAGCAATTCTTAAAACCCCCTTTCTCAAACTTCAGTTAGAACTTCCTTTTAGATTAACAAATGAGCAATACCTAGAAGCAGACACAGTGCAGCTGTCCTCTCCCTGTCCCGGGAGCTCAGGTAAGCCCCGTGTTTTATCTCCTGCATATCCCTGGGGTCTGGGGGCTCCCTCGGACGTCAGCATTCTAGCGCAGAACTTGCCTGAGCTAGTGCAGGCGACTTCCGTTAGCTGCTTCCAGTTAACTGCTCTCTCTCCAGGGCGTTTGTCACACAAGAAACCCTAAATATTAGTGAATTCTAAAAGCTGAAACAGAGTGGGAGACAGCCCAAAGACCTTTAAAATATTAAAAATGAAAAGCCAACTCCTTGTCATGTCCTGTGACACTAAGTTCTACTGATCCAGGCTCCTCCATCCTGGTCCTTGCCACTCAGTCCTCACTTTCTGTGCTTCAGGGATACTGAATGAAAAACCAGCTCAGCTCTGACTCTCCACACTGACCCTTGGCAGGACTGAAGTTCAGGGTGTCTATTCACATAAGAACTTGGAGCTTTCTTCTAATGGAGTTGATATTAGTTGTGTGAAGAGGAAAACTACTATGTGGTGAAAGTGTTGAATTTGAGCATTTCAGCTAATGTGTATATATTTATTGTGACATGTTTTCGTTAATATTTATAGTTAGCATAGAAAACACAGGGCTTCCTTATATTTTCATGCATATAATTACACTTTGCTCATATTCATTCTCCCTCTACTCACCTTTTTGTCCTTTGCACCTCCCACTCTTTTCCCCCAAATTTTCCATCTTATATGTTCATGCACATGTATGTGCATGCATATAACTATGTATTTAAATGTAGATTCCACATATGAGAAAATCCTAGAGTTTCTTCTGTCCCCAGTGCCTGTTATACCCTTCTTCCTCTAATATCATCCTTATTCTGATTTCTTGCCATCTATATCACCTTAGTATCTGATTCCAGGTTGAGTTATATCAGGGATACAGAAGTTCTGTCCATCCCTGGCTTGGGGCATTGCTTATTGGTGGAGACTTCTGCCTTGTATCTATTTTAAAGATGGGGAAACAGGAAGAAGGAAAGTAGATGTGGCTCATGGGTGCTGTGTAGGTTGAGCAGCAAAAGACAGAGCAGACAGAAGGAACATGCCATGTACGCTTGGCTGCTATGGCAACAACACCTCTCTAAAGAGGGCTAACCATCGTCCCCTGTGCCGGTGGACAGCAGATGCCTGAGCTCATTGTGCTTTTTTCAAAGTTCTTTTGTGAAAGGTAAGTAAAAATTAATTCAGGATCCTTTCAGAAATCTAAATTCTCCTAGTAGAAGGCCAGTTTTCAACCAGGCCACCCTCAATTTGCCCTTTGTATAGTAGAGTGACTGAGCGATGTGTTACTTTACTAACCAGAAATGAAACTCATAGATCAGTAGGATCTACCATCTTGTAATTTTAGGAAAAGACATCAGGGCAATGCCCTAACTATAACATCAGAAATAAACTGAACTTATGCTAATGTCTGTCAGTGTGTAAATACACAGAACACTAGGGACATAAATAGGACAGAATTCCCAGTCCAAAAGGATGTTTACTACTGGAAATTCATTGAAAATTAGAAGTATGAGAAAGAAATAGCATTTATAAAATTAATTTAGGTTCTAAGGCATTCATAAATGGAACAACTTCTGAACTTATTTTTTAAAGATTTTTTATTTTTAATGCATTGGTGTTTTGCCTGCATGTATGTCCATATGAGGGTGTTGGATCCCCTGGATCTGGAGTTACAAATGGCCATGTGGTTGCTGGTGCTCTTAACCGCTGAGCAGTCTCCCCAGCCTCGACATTCTGAACTCATTAGCTACTGGACACAAATAAGAACGTGTTGTTTCTTGAGGGACATGCTTTTATAGCTCACATTAAATAAGATAATCACTGATATTCTGTTAATTGATGGCAAAGAAATCAAGGGAAGAAAACACAGTATCTGTACAAATGCATCTTAACCAAATAAGGCAGAAGCACACATGTCCATTCTAATCATCATTTCTGCACCTGGTCAGTGCCCCCAGTTGGTATTTATAACTACCTTCCTCTCCTACCCATTCTGTGTTCCCTCCACCCTCAGGAAGTACCTCAGGAGTCTCAGCTCTTCTCCTGGAGGAGCGGCTTCATCGTGCCCTTCTGCCATCCACCTGGATTAGGTTGTTGCAGTTTCCCATTGGCTTTAATCTTGGGATATGGCAGCACCCAGAGGTACCCTGAAGGCTCTCTGGCCCTCCAGATGTGATCTTTCTTGCCCTCCCTGTGTCCTGGCTGTAATAATGGCCTTGATTTCTTCTCTGTTGTATGGACAAAGAAGAGAGGTGTGCTCTGTTTATGTTGAGGGAACACTCCTTGTGGGCAGAACAATATTTCCTTCAAGCCATAATTGTTCATTTTTAAAAGTCCACTAATGATACAAGAAGATAGGAAAATGCTAACTCATCGGGATTCCTCCCATGATGCTTTCTTTCCTGATGGTAGAAAGTTTTTTCTCCAACCTCTGGCCACAGCTGACTAGAGGTTGTGGTCATGGAATTTAGTGTCAGTCTAACTGGATGGAACATTATTTCTGGATGTGAGCATAAGCCTGGGCTCCGGGGGCAAGGTCCACTCTCAACACGGGTAGACAGCACACAGCCAGTGGGAGCTGCACGGGTGCTGTGGTCATCAGGGGGCTAAGAGCAGACCTCCACAGAGCGTCTCCTCTGAGGCACCATGTAGGAGAATGGCAGCCCTTGAGAACCTGGAGCTTCAGAGATCCGTGTGCCCCTGTAGCCTAGAAAAGCTGCCGTCCTGAGACTGCCTGTGACAGCATCTAATGACAGAACAGAGAAAGATCGGGAGGGGCAGCAGTGTCCAACATGCATTGAATCCCCCATCCTGCCCATCTGTGCTGCTCTGGAGATTTTAGGTTAGCTGCAGAGACAGTGAAGACCCACCTTAGGATGTGATTTCTTGTCCTAGTGGTGACAGTTGTTTGATATTCGGTGTGGTTTTGCATTTTCTCACCAAAAAGTCTAAGGAACCAAATAACATGAACCAGTAATGTCAATGTGACTAAGGCGGTGCAGAAGAAATGTGCAAACATCCAAGCAAGGCACAGAGGCAATGTGGCTGCTGTATGTAGGATTCCAGGGGTGCCTGGAGGGAGAAGAGGCACACCCTGAAAGCCCTTGTCTGCCTTCATCCCCGTGCCTGGAGAGAGAAATGCCTGGGATCTTTTCAAAACCAATCACTTGGTCTTGATGTACATTAGATGGGGAACAGAGGAAAGGGGAGGGGGAAGGCTTGGAATCGAAGTAGAAGAAGGCAGTGACACACAGAATCTCCAGGGAGGGAAAGTGGTGGGGGAGGGGAGTAAAAGGACTCTCCTTCCAACTTTCCATGCCCACAAAATTATAAAAAATCGCCACTGTGTTTGATTATAGAGTTATAAGGACCATTCTTGAGAAGTAAGATGCAGCAGTAATGTCAGATCTAGCAGTACCATACTTTCAATGCTTGGGCCTGCTAGAGAACCCTTCAAGAATAATCCTGGAATTCATAATAGAAAGAAACGATACTCAGATACTATGTCTGGAGTGCAAATCCTTCAACATCTAGCACTTAAAGTCCCTTCATTTGCACCAAATAGATGGGATTTCTTGAGGGCTTACCTTAGAAACCCAGCAATGCGATCACCATATCTTCTAAGAACAGCTGGTGCTATTTAGATGTGGGCCTGAAGGAAGGCTTTTTACAGCAAGCGCTTAGGACACCCTGTGGATTTTATTTAGTTAGTACACAAGTTTGAACCAGACAGCTGTTTGCTCCTGTACATTCCAGAATTGTATATGACATTCTCATTGCATTTGGGGGAATATAACCACTGTGAGGGATTCAGGCATCATGCACTGATACCCAAAATGGAATTGTAACTCAATGCTGAACAAGAAGGCTGTCTGGGTGGGATGGTTCTGAGAATAGGAAAAAAGCCAAGAATTCCCAAAGAGCCCAGCCAGCCATGCCTGATCCACCAAGGAAGGTAGGCCAAGGAGCTTCAACAACTGACTCCCACCATGATTCCCCAAATCATGCTAGAGGAAATACTTTGTTCTGCTAGGTTGAAAGGAAAAAGAGGAAAACCTGTTTTGTTATCTTGATTCATAAAGATCAAAATAAGCTGAGGTTCCCGAATTTCTTCCTAGATGGTCCCTCACTGAGGGCAAGACTCCTTTCTTCATCCAGGCTGATGAGTAAACAGCAACATTCCAGCTTCTAACCCCCTCTGCTTCCCTCCTGCCAACAGCTGAGTCTGATTCCGTCTTCACTAAGAGTTCCCATGACTACCTCAAACATGAGTTGAGCATCTCTCCACTGCCTCAGCTGCCTGCTTCAGTCCTGCCCATGGGACCTGTGTGATTTCTTCCTACATGAAGAGGAGCCACTCTGCCCTCCTGATGGGGTACTGTCCGACTGCCACGTTACCTCACCCCCCCCTTGCCTCCCCTCCCCTCCTCCACCGCCTCTCCAGGTGTAAAACCCACCAGACAACTGCATGGCTGAGTGGGGGTGAGCCTTGCAGATGTTAAGCCAGATGTGAAGCTCCATACCTAAGCGATGCATTTCAAGAGGGTGAGACCCAGCAGTGCTGAAGTACAGCATGCAGGGAGACACACTTAGAGGTGAACTCTCAAGAGAGTGAGGACAGGATGGTGGGAGCGAGAGAGGGGTCGATCTCAGAGGAAGGAAGTGGGAAAGGTGGGCCAAGCTCCTGGCAGCTTCCTGTTTCCTTCTAAGTAGTGTATGCAGAGAGATGTTTGCTCAAGGAGTCATTACACTACACTGTTCATGTATGTGTACTCACACGTAAGCTACATTTTAAAACATCAAGCATTTGGATAACTAACCCCTGCCCCTCAATAGTCTTGCAACTCCTTCATTTCAACCTCTGCTTGCAGTCTGGTTTTGGTCACAGCATTAGTCTTCCGGAAGTAGCCTGAGGAGTTCTCCCTTTACTCAGAAGCCAGGTTCTTCCTGACCACATGGGGCCACACGGGGAGAGCATGGCTCTGATGGGTCCTGTCAACCACATCTCTGTGCCTTTCTGATACCAACCGCAAATCCCAGCCAACAGAACTAGCTGCCCCAGGAGCACAGTGTATTTTTCCAGTGTTGACCCTGCCCATGAAACTCCCCATTGGTCCGTCTTTACAAGTCACCATAAGTCACCTCAGGTGTGGCCCCTCTTCCTCTGAAACCCACAGTACCTGCCCTGTATTTACCTCCTGAAGAACATAGTGCACTCTGCTTTGTGTGAACAGGTGGTAATTTCCTGTGTGATCTCCCATTTGTGTCCCCAGGCACAACCAGTAATGATTTACACAATTGAACAGAAAAGGAGGAAGGCACAGGAGACCGTCTCACAGGTCAGCAGTTCCTGAGAGCTGAGTTCAGAGGCTTTGAGCTCCCAGATCTAGAAATAAGCCATCCAGGTGTGCTTCTTTACCTGTTACATCCCAAGGAAAGCAGTTGTTCTGTGGATTTCAGGTCTTGAAAGAACAGCATTGAGAAGCACACTCTAAGGAACTGTGTTTCCTTGACGATCATCAGAAGCATACATAGCATGTGGGAACACTTGAAAATATGCATGGAGGAGCTCTTTGGGTGTGCACAAAGGAAAGTCAGCTCCATAAAGAAAAAAATGCAACCATTAGAAAGAACTCCCTTGGCTTATTTAAATGCTTCCTATATACAGCTTTTAGGTGTGAGCTCTATAGCATGTTCACATTTGTCTTGTGACAGATGACCTTCATCATCCAGAATCACAAGGAACTGAAACTTTGAAAAAATACTTTTATTAACAGATAAAGTTTACAAGTGTTTTAAAAGCCCTCCTTGTTGGAACACAAACACTCACATGCGCTCAGAGAGCAAAGACGTGGAATGGCTTGACTCAGCTGAGAGAAGGACTTGCCCAGTGTGCGTCTAAGGGACAGAGAAGAGGAGCCCCTCTATCGGGGACATCATATTTGCTAACATGGGTCCAGCCTAGGGTGAGCAGCCCCAGTTCCTCCTGAACGAAGAACAGCTCTCCTCATTCTGCGCATGACAATAATCAGGCCCTCTGTTCCGAGTGGGGATAAGCACGTGTGTTATGATATACTCCTTTATCTCTCCTGCCAAGAGGAAACAACTCCTCACAATCCCCGGGGGCTCTCAGTCCCTCTCTCTCAGAGCACAAGTCAGTGAGGCCCTGCCCACCCCCACTGAATGACTCTTGTCCTCCCCCTCCCTCAGTGTTTCACCACCTTGGCTGCTCCTGACCTCTGCTGGGGTACTGTATAAAGGCACAGATGCTGAGATGAACCTGAGATGTCCCTCAGCACATCCCAGGTCTAGGGTCTTCCCGCAGCAGCCAGCAGGTCTGCTCAGAGATCTTGAGGTGTTCTGGAAACCACCCCATCCCTCTGCTGCCTGAAGTAGCTTCCCTGCTCCTGCCTCCTCATTTAAGGCCTAGGTGAGGTTTGTTTCACAACACTCACTGGTTTGTTTGGGAATGAGGAATGGGATCAAGCTCTCCCTTCAGTGGCCTCGCCTTCCTCACAGTTCCTACATCTCCTAGTGGACACACTGCTCAGCACTCTCTATCCCAGGGTGTCTTCCATCTCTGCAAAGGACTGCACGCTTTGTGGACACATACAAAGACCTTGGATGATTTGTATCCCCAGGCCTTCCTCTAAAGAGGAACTCAGGACAGGACACAAGGAAATGAGTTCTCCTCTGTCTAGAGGAGCTCAGAACAGGACACCAAGGGAACTGAGTCCTCCTTCTAGAATTAGTCAAGAAGCCTGTCTCCCTGCCGCCTGCCTGCCTGCCTGCTCTCTTTTCCTGTGAGACAATGCCTCACTAAGTCTGGCCTTGAACTTGTAAGAAGCCTCCCGCCTCAGTCTGCAAATGGCTTGGAACACCAGCATTGGCTACCACTAGAACGAATATTTCTAACCATCACATTGAAGCAAATTGTTCAATTCAAGGGTCTCTGAAAATCAAATACAAAGTGTTACTGCCCAGCATGGCTAGGGCTTGTCACACACTGTTCCCTCTGTGCAGTGATATGTATAGACACAGACCCTGGATATGTTCTCTGAGAATCACTGGAAGCCAAAGGGGAAGAAACCATCTCAGATCAGGAAGAAGTTTTCCTTTCTTTACCAGTGTTCCACACAGGACTCTGCGTGTTTCTATCCCTCTCTGGAATGTTCTTTCGGGCAAATGGAAGAAC
>CM053761.1:53747029-53766966 GCA_028658305.1 Pachyuromys duprasi
ACGATGCCCACTACCTGCCCCCCAGACTCAGCCACCCAGAAGCAGGAGCCAGGCTCACTCAGGTAGGACTTGGTGATGTCAGCCATGTCTGTGTGCAAACACTTGGCCACATACTCCTTCCAGGGCTGTCTGGCAAGGAGCCGCAGAAGTAGGAGCAGAAGGAAGATACATATGGTGGCCAGCAGCCAGGAGCCAGACACCAGAACCAGGGCAAGGGGCACCCCAAGTAAGAGCAGGAGGGTTCTGGGCAGCAGCAGCATGTGGCGGAAGGTGGTTGGGATGTACTCCTCCATGCCCCTGGAGAACACATCCACAACACTTTTATGGTCGCTGTCCTGGTACTGGCGGATGTGGTAGGGAGCCATGGGAGACTTCTGGGTCTCAAATCTTGGCATCCAGGAGAGACAGCTATACCTGCCTGCACACACCTTCCCTGGGTCCTGCAGAAGAGAGGAGCCATGTGAGTCTCCAGACCTTGCCCTTCCCAACCTCTTAGGACTCATGTCCACCCTGTTCAAGGGTGCATTTTTCTGCTGTCACCATAGAGTTAGCAGGACACTAACTTTGGGAAAAGGTATTATGTCAACAGGACCTGATTACTCCCTGCCTCCTCCCCTTTTCCAGCCTCTAGCCACAGGGTGCTGGGTGTCTCTCATCCTCTCTGAGCAGACGTGTCTTCATCCGTAGATCAGGAAAAAGACCATCTGGTTTTCATGCTATAACCTGTATGCAGCATGTATACAAACTGTTCCCTCTGTGTTTTTATCCAGTTACAGGCTCTTTGGTCTTTGGTTCTGAGATGACATCTTTGTAGAGGAAGACATGATGTCCCAAGAACTGTTTCCTAATCATGGTCCCTACATCACAGAGCTGTGTTTCCAAGCTCAAGTTCCAGCAAAGCCTCTTCTTTCCCGATTAGAAATACTTGATACGGTGAAAGGGAAAAGGTTGAGCCCCACACCAGCCACCCTTCAATACTGTGTATGCAGTCCCAACCCTGCCTCTCTTTCCTCTCACCTGCTACCACAGTACCAGGAGTGTCTAGAGTGGTTCCCACCTCTGAGTAGCAGTAAGTAGAAACTGCTGGCACCTGCCCTTCCTTTGGGCAGCAGACCCAGGAGGCAACTCCTTGGATGGCTCCAGAATAATTGTAAACCAAAGGCCAAGAACTGGAGTGTGACAGTGGAGGTGGCACACATCCATTTTCCTGTGACTCGACAGAATACACCCAGACAGGTGAGCCTTGGCATGTCACATTGGACCCCACCCTTATGAAGCCTTCTATCTGTTTCTTTCTCAGTGTTTTTCTCCAGTTCCCAGCCTGGTTACCTGAATGCACCTGCCAGGACAGTGTTTCTTTTCTTTTCTTTTCTTTTCTCTTCTCTTCTCTTCTCTTCTCTTTTCTCTTTCTTTCTTTCTTTCTTTCTTTCTTTCTTTCTTTCTTTCTTTCTTTCTTTCTTTCTTTCTTTCTTTCTTTTTTGAGACAGGGTTTCTCTGTGTATTCTTGGCTGTCTTGGACTCACATTGTATACCAGGTTGGCCTTGAACTCACAGAGCTCTGACTGCTTCTGCCTCCCCAAGTACTGGGATTACAGATGTGCACCACCATGCTTGGCTAGGACAATGGTTCTTAGTCTGGGGTCAAACAACCCTTTTACAGGGGTCACCTAAGACCACCGGAAATACCAGATATTTACATTTCGATTCATAACAGTGGCAAAGGTACAGTTATAAATAGCAATGAAATGATTTTATGGTTGGGGTCACCACATCAAGAGGAACTGTATTAAAGGGTCACAGCATTAGGAGGGTTGAGAACCACTGTTTTAGGAGGAACCTGGGGCCTGGCCACTTGCCATGTGCTGACACCTCTTGGCTCAGTAAGGGCCTTTTTAGCAGTGTTTAACCCTGCCTCAGCTGTACCTGTTCCTACTAAAATGGATCTGTGGCCTACACTGACCTCCCCACTCCTTAGCCATCCTGTGGAGGGCACAACTGCTGTGACTCATGGGCCCTTTTCTGTCCCAGCAGACCTCCTTTCCATATGACAGTCCCAGGCAGGATAGTTGCTGGAGTTCTGAGCCATGATCACATCTAAGGATCTTCTCACATCAGCCAGCATCGATACGACCTCACCCATATGGGCAAGAGTGGCTCAAATGGCTCTTTTCCACATCACGTGAGCATCTATATCAGTGCTGTTTACATGTATGCCTGCATGCCAGAGGCATTATAGATCCCATTATATATGGTTGTGAGCCACCACCTGGTTGTTGGGAATTGAACTCAAAACCTCTGGAAGAGAAGCAGTGCTCTTAACCACTGAGCCATCTCTCCAGCTCCAAGAATATATATATTTTAAAGAAAGTATAAGAATGTTGAAGGGGAGTAGTTGTTTTTATTATTTATTTATTTTTAAGACAGGTTCTCTTACATAGCTACACAGCTGTACTGGAACTATGTTGACCAGACTCGCCTCAAACTCAAAGAGTTCCACCTGCCTCTACTTCCCCAGTGCTGAGATTAAAGACATGTGATATCATGCCTGGTGAAAAGGAATATTTTAGATAATGAAGAATATTTGTTGAGTAAAATAGGATTTTTGCGCTGGATAAAATGACTGGACTTTTCCAAAACAAAAATGAAACCAAACAAAACAAAACGATGAGGGTAACACTAGGAAGCTGAAGTGAGTGCCAAATGGTCAAAAGTGAGGTGCAGAAAGTCTACCCTAAAAGCCAATACTGTTTAAAACAGGTTCTTATGAGATAGTAACCCACTCTCAGCATTTGCAAAAATACTTTTAAAAACCAAATTTAATTAAGATAATTACTTAATGCTTTTTGTTAAGTTTGTCAGAATTTTAACTACATAGGAAACCCAGTGTTAGGTCATTGCTAATGAAGTCTAATTTGTTTATAATAATGTCTTTAAATAACCACTTGCATAAATATTTTCCACAGATAATACCCTATGTGTGTATGGATCTATAGCTGAACTTGTTTGCAGTTAAAGACATTTAATTAATGCAAATGATCAACACATGCTTTCTTTTATACAGAATTCATTGTGGCCAATAAATTTTTTTTGTGATTTCTACTATTTCTAACCAGTACCATTCAGAATCAAAACCAAAACTAAATCACAATCTTGCCATTTGGGCAATACTGTTATTTAAAATCCCAGTCTACATGTCTTCCCCTTGACAAAAGACATACCTTCTTGCTGTGAACATAATTCACTCATTACATCTGTGTGTGATAATTAACACTATTCCCCATTACGGGTCTAAAGTTTCTTTTTAAATAGTCAGTGCTGTAGACCTGTTACCCTACCCAGCCACAAAAACCTACATTTTGCTTCAAAGACGAAAACTATAGACAGACTGATAGATAAATAATGGTGAGAGGCACTTTGGTTTTGTGTAAATCTTCCATGTGGCAATGCATTGTTGGCTCCTATACACACACATATATGTATATACATACATAGTGTGTATAGTATATAGCACGTACATATGTATGTATGCATATATACATATATATATACATTATATATAGATATATGTACTTTCAGCAGAAGTACAGCCTCTAATGGAGCTCTCCATTAGTGCTTTTGGAAATGGTAGAATATCACCAACAGGAAAAACAAAATGTAAAAAACAGACAATGTAGGCCTAAGAACCATTCCTTCTATAACTTCGTTGCCTAAAATTGGACATAAAGGGTTTATTGGCATTAATTTCTTGACATCTCTCACTCATTCACACCCTCAATATAGAATCAGATCAAACCAATTGGGACAGATTACATACCAGGAATGGAGACAGGATCAAACTACCACAGTAAATCAATAATGTCTTTAGAGAACATTTTTCAGAGATGTGCAAAGTTGCCAGAATTGGAATCAAGTCACACTGGCATGATGTTGCTTGTCCGCAATCCCAGCTCCTGGGAAGCTGAAATAGAAAGACTGACAACTGGAGGACAGTTTGGGCCTCATGAGATCCTGACCCTAAACCAACAGTAAGAATGGAGTCACTACTGTCTCACAGTAAAGCTGAGAAGTTCAAGAGCAATGCTTTCTATGCATGGTTACTGGACACTGCTTTCCAACTTTGGTTCATACTTTTATTGTTTATATTTGCCTCAGACAAAGGTATGTTTTAGAAATCCTTACTCTAAGTCATAGATGCCCCTGCTACATATGCTATGTTTTGGTGTACATCTTTATGTGCCAGAGAATTCCAGTACAAGTAAGAAGTCATTCTGACAATCAACCAGGTGTGTGGTGTCAGGATGTCATTTTTCATATGACACGATTTCAGAGTTACTATTGACAGTGAAGAATGATTGGGGACAGATGGAGACACGTCCATACTCTGTATTATGAAGACACACTTGTACTCCATACTGTAGAAAGGAACCCGAATGTACTTATTATTAACATCATGGACAAACTCTCTTTGGTTTTGAATTAATCTCCTAGCCCAACCCAGATACCTCTGAAGGAGGATAAAGCTGAGAAGCTAATTAGACTCCTTTTGAGTTTCAACAAGTACCTGAGTCCAAACATCCGCAGATGAGGAATGAGTGCAAAAAGTAACAAAAGAAACACAGACATCTTATCTCAGAAATGTGTCTGACCACTTGACCAGGAAGGCAAAACGGAGCTCCAGGATAATTGGCTGTCTTTGCCTCCAGCCCTAACTCCTTCTACCTATATAATCTGCTGGGTAAAAATGATATGGAATACATGTCTTTAGGATAATTAATCTACTTTCTCAGACTGCTGGCTCTCTCTGGATATACCGCAATTTTAGGAGTCAATCCCTTCCTCTAGTCATTGGGTGCTCCGACAGGCAGCCAGAACCAGTATCTGGAGCAGTGCCCTGGTCTTGCACACCTGCCTGAGGCCGATGGCTTCTGGGGACGGGGCCCCAGCATTCAGCTTCACTATCCTCCCGTCTGCTCACAGGATTTGCCTGTTTCCTCGTCACAGCTCTAAGAGTCCACTTGACTCTAGACCTCCAACCACCGTAATAGCTCCTTCAATGGGTCCTCCACTACGCTGCATCCCCGCTTCCTCCCGAGATACAATTGGTAAACAGGAGTCTCAAAAGCTCTGAAAAACTTTGATTCTCGTCCTGGTGAATATTTTTCCTTTCACAGAAGGAACCCGAGGGCGTTCAGCACAGGGTAAGAACAAAGCCGACACTCAACACCGTACCTCAGCTTTGACGCCTGTACAGGCAGGCGGAAGTGGGAGTCCACGGAAGTTTAGACAGCCCGAGGCTGGACCACGCCCACCAGGATCCGGAAATAGAGCGCCTGGGAACCTGTCCAGCAGAGCAAAGATTGAGCACTTCCGGAAGAGGCGAGCTTTGAGCTTTGTTTCCGAGGGGAAGATCTTCTGAGACGGACGGGAGACCGATGGTAAGTTCCGCCCGGCCCTAACCCCAGCTCTTTCCGTGCAGTGACAGTTTTGTGGGCGATGAGTGCATCTCTCTTCGCCAGCGTGAGTCGCCAGCCCTCCCAGGCCGCCGGTGGAGAGCAGTGTAGCCTTAGGAGCACGGCTCCTGGCCGAAGGCCGCGCGGCTGCGCTCGCGTGGGCGCCCCCTGCAGGCGGTGCCGGACGCTGAGGCTGGAGGAGCTGCGTGCAGACCGCAGGGCCACTGCGAGGCCCAGCGCTGAGAAGGAGGCGCGTCAGAGTTTGCCCCTGGCCCCGCTTCCCCTGGTGGGACGGCGGCGGGAAGCCCCGAGGACGGGGACGCCTGATCTCGAGGAATCAGGCAGGATCCAGATACTACACTTGGGACCTTGTGACATAAAGTTAGGGCTTTAGCTTCAGCCCTGACTTCCTCCTTAGGACCCTGTGACCATCGGGATAGGTTCAAATTGCATTATTACTGGTAGCCAGGGCCTGGATGGGGACTCTCTTGGGTGCTAATTGATGACGAGTGATGGCGTGTAAATGACAGGGATGAGTCAGAATTTAGATGTGGAGGCAGAGTCAGAACACGGACACTGGACGTGGTATTACTGGACGTGCCTTAGACCACCTTCTGTTGCTAATACCATAGTACCTCATGGGAGAGGTGTTTTGTTGTTTTGTTTTCTGCTACAAGGTTTTTCTGTGTAGCCCTGACTGTCCTGGAACTCACTCTGTAGACCAGGCTGGCCTCAAATTCAGATATTTGCCTGCCTCTGCCTTGAGCCAGGCAGCAGGTCAGGAGGCTAGGCAAACTTGCATTCGTAACAGAATCACTCAGGAGCGACAAGCCATTATTTTGATAATCATATGACTGGATTAACGAATTTTTACGTTCAAGGTCCAAATTGCTCCTGAGACAAACTATTAACTTTATAGTCACATGAGTGGGTTAATGATTTTTTTTTTTTTTTTTTTTTAGCCCTAATCACCTTGTGAAGGCCCTGCATGGCCCTTTAATATCTCACATTGGGAACTGAATTTCAACATGACTTTTACAGGTATCAAACCAGATCAATATTAAGTGATGATCCCAAAGATTTTGGTCTAAACAAGACTTAACACTAAACAAGAACAAACTGTTCTGAGGCTTTCTAAAAGTTCTTTTCTCTTACTGTTAAAAATTAGACCAGGGTTTTGATTCTCAGCACCCACTTTGCATTTCACAAAGATCTATAACTCTAGTTCTGTGGAATCCAGCACCCTCTTTTGGCTGCCACAGGTACCAGGCAAGAATGTAGTACACAGACATACATGCAGGCAAACACTCAAACTATTTTTGAAAACATGCTTAAGAACAAAAACAGGGAACATCATTTTACTCCCTGGCTGTAAGTACTTAAGTTTTGTTTGGTGACTGTAGAAAGTTCAGAACATGCACAACAAAATATTTTACGAGTACAATAAAAGTCACCTAATAGCCTCAGTACTCAAGATGTTTTTATTCTGTTATGTTTCCTACTTTTTCTATGCATGTTTTTACATAACAGCATACTAATCATATCCTACTGTAGCCTTTCTCAATATGATGCTAAATGAAATTCTAGATTAGATGTTAGATGAAAAAAGACTGTGTCAGGATATTATTTACAAAATTCTTCTTGTTCTGTAACAGAAACCCTCATAATTCTAGAAAATCAAGAGGTAGCTTCCTGTTACATTAAAGTTTTATGTTTTTTCAAAAATTTAATATTACGTGTATTGATGTTTTGCCTTTATCTATGTATGTGCACCACTTGTGTGGCTGGTACCAACGGAGGCCAGCCCCCTGGCACTGGAATTATAGATGGTTGTGAACCACCTGTGAAGGCTAGGAACCAAACCCTGGTTATCTGCAAGAACAGCACATGTTCTTAATGGCTGAGCCAACTCTCTAGCCCTGTGGTTTTTGTTTTGTTTTTGTTTTCTGAGGCAGGATGTCATGTAACCCAAGCTAGGCTGGAACTGGAGCTGTGTAATTGAGGATGACTTTGATCTCTTTTTTCAGATGAAAATGTAACTTTATACACATTTACTAGGATAAAATAGGATAGGCATTAACAAAGAAGAAACTCAGGAGAAAGAGTCAATGTAATTTTGTTTGCAGGAAGGAAGAGTAAGAAACTGGAACAAATTAGGATACTGAGGAAAACATTCCAAGACTGCCCCCCAACATAGCTAGGGAGCATAGAATTAGGATTTAGGTGCCAAAGGTATGTATTACCCACTTAATCTACACTGTAATAAAGAGAGTCCAAAATTCTATTCAGTATAAGAAATTTTACATTAAATATATGACAGTGTTTTTCAGGAAGTGAGAGGGCAGCATTTAGAAGTGGTTTCCATTGTGCAAGTACTGGAAAATCTCAAGTACAAATAACCAGCTGTGCTGTCCTCAGTGCCCTTAAGCTGATTCAAGCAAGAGTACCTTCCAGTGTAATGCAGAACTAACATTTCAGGCGTCGTTGTTTTGGTTGTGAGTCCTCTCTCCAGCCAACATTTCAGGTTTTAAAATGGCAGCAGTAATTATGTTTTGGGTTTTGTTGTATATGTACACCATAGTTTTTTGTTGTTTTCAAGACACGCTCTCACTGTGTAGCTCTGGGTATTCTGGAACTCACTATGTAGACCATGCTGGCCTCAAACCCACAGAGATCCACCTGCGTCAGCCCCCTAGTGCTGGAATTGAAGGCATGTGCCAGTATGCTTGGCTGATGCTCACCATAGTTAAGATAGCAGTTGACACACATTAAGTGAAGATAGTTGAATTTTAATGATAATCATGGTAATTCTTGAAATAATGTTTATACAGAATGACATTGGCATTTTACACACCACTCAAGAAAACTAAAACAACTGTCAAAGGCAGTCTACCCTAACTAGACTATGGTAATATATTAAAAATTGATGTTAAATGAATACGAAGAACATCATAGTTTACTCGGGGTAAAAATAGCCTGTCGGTCAGCCTGATCAGGCCGTTTTATAGGAGCATCAGGTTTCCAGGAGAGACATTATTCTAGAAAAGTCAGTAAATCTTTTGATAGTTTTTTATGTCTATAAAATCAGGATCAGGCTACATCTTGGAATCTGAAGACGATAGCCAATCCCACCATGGCAAGATTCCAGCCAAAGTGTGAGATGAAAAAGCCTTCCTTTAGCCATGCTCACTGGCTCTAGAGGAGCTTCATGTGCACAGAGTCCAGCTGTGTTTACATGTGCATGGCAGCTGACCCTCAGAAGTAGATCTTGTAACACTTAGTAATTTGCACAAATATAAAAGGAGGCGGGAGTGTAACGGTAACTGTAGTTCCAGGTATGCCTGCCAGTCCTTCAGTCCAATGATGTTCTGTGCATTGATTTCACAGAGGTTATATTGAGTGACAAAGATTGCTTCTGTCAACAATTGTGGATGATTTTTTTACACTTTTAGAGATAAGACCAATGTGCCCACTACTATCCTTAGGTAGAATGATTATCTGTCTCAAATAGTCATCTTACTAATCTTCTCTCTAAAGCCTGTTTTGAGCACCTTGTGAGCTCTGGCCTGAAGAGTTTTCGCCATTTATCTGCATCACTTCTCCAAATCTCACACCAGGCAGAGTTAGCCTGGACTAGCTGAACAGTAGACTGTCATCATTTGATTTCAGCATGAGCCCAGTTTTTTTGTCCTAACCCTTGCAGAAAGTGACTTCAGGGATCCCTCATTTAATTCCTGCTCTATGAATTCCAACATCATTACCTGATAGAGGTGTCACTGTGTAGTTTACAGGAAGATCTTGCTATCAACTGTCTCTGAGCTACTGTTCCAAGGACCAAGGCTGGGATTGCACATATTTCTTTTTTCTATAAAGTCTGTCCCATGTATCTGGAAGCACTTTGGATATGGATTAAGATAAAGATTTCCAATTGTGAATGATGGGAGCAGAAGCCTCTGTTGAAATTGCTGGGCTGGCAGGGTTAGTGGAGAAGTTAGTTTGGGCTTGGATTACCTACAGATATCCAAGAGAAGGTTAAAGATATGTTTTGTTTTGAGGCATTTTCCAGACTGTAAAGACCCATGTTTCCCTCTCCTCCAACCTTTAACTTCTGTCCTCCTCTCCTGACTTCCTCTGGACTGGATTGTAGGTGAGCACCTGGTTTTATACAATGCTCAGGGTGGAACCCAAGGTTTAATGCATGCTACTGTAGCTCTCTACCAACTAAACTGCCTCCTCAGCCCCTCTTTTCAGTATCATTTCTTTATGAGTAGCTTTTAAATTATTTTAAGACTTTCATTTTCAAGTTATGGATATATGTGCATCTGCAGATGTATATGCACATGTCTCAGCTGCCCACTGAGGCCAGAAGATCCCTGGGAGTTGGGGTTACAAGTGGTTGTGAGCCACCTGGGAAGTTGTTCTGCAAGAACAGCAAGTGCTCATAACTACTCAGCCATCTTTCCACCCCTAGGAGGAGCTTTTCCAAATACTCCACTGTTAGGCTGAGCATAGGCTAAGCATGGTGGAACAAGATTGAAACCCACTCCTTATGCTGGGGAAGCAGTGCAATTGGGAGTTCCAGGCCAGCCTGGCACAGGAAATGGGAATAATAAAGATAAAATTACACATTTAGCCACATTTTGTTTGATTTTCATTCCTGTGGTTGTGTTTAATGTTATCATTGCTCTGACAAATCAACACTGCAGCACAGATTTACGTCTATAAAACCAGGATCAGGCTACATCTTGGAATCTGAAGATGATAGTCAATCACACCATGGCAAGATTCCAGCCATAGTGTGAGATGAAAAGGCCTTCCTTCAGCCATGCTCACTGGCTCTAGAGGAGCTTTCTTTTATTTAGGGGCTGAGGCTGTTGTGCTAAAAACTGAAAACTGTCTGGTACATGCTTGGCAATTGCTTGATCACTGAGACATTTTCCCAGTCAGAATGACAGCTTTAAAAAATTTTTAAATGTATTCTCTCATACAATATATCCTGACTGCAGCTTCCACTCCTCCCATTCTCCCTCCCCCTTTCTCCTAGATCCACCCCTCCTCATCTCCTTCCAGAAAAGAGCAGGCTTTTCAGGAACATCAACCAAACATAGCACAAGGCACAGTATGGCACAAACCCTCACATCAAGGCTGGGTAAGGCAGCCAGTAGGACCCAGGAGGAGGAAAAGAGACCCAAGGGAAGGCAAAAGAGTTAGAGAGACCCCCACTGAACATGACAGCTTTTAACGACTGTTTAGTTTCAGCAAACCTTGCCATTAGCTGGATAGGTTGTTCTTAACTTTTCAAGGTGATAAAAAGTTTATTTCATTTTATAATCCTCAGGCTTCCAATTAGTTCCTTGAGAAAGAAAACTAGACATGAATCTTTATAGATAGAAAAGATGAATAGAACCTAGCAGATTAGCCCACCAAAAAATCAGTAAGACATTGGCACTGAAGATGTAGCTCAGTAGTAGAGTGTGTGCTTAGCCTTTGTAAGGCTCAAACTTCACTCTCCATCATTAAAAAGAAAAGTGATGGTTAAAATTGTTCTTAAGATTTATGTTTTTTGTAATATATAGCATATCTGTCATAGCCAGGACAACATTCACAGTAGGCGAGCCCTTGTGATGAACACAACCTGACACTTTTCTGTCTTCCTGCTCAGCTGAGATTGTAAGTGTGAGCTACCACCCAGATCAGGAATTTAGGAAGGATGTGGTAAATTAAGATCTCATTAATGCTCTGGCTGATCTGGGATCCATAATTTCCTCGCATCCTGCACCTGGTTGTCTGCCGGGGCAGTAGCTGCCCATCCTGCCAAGCAGGGCACTAACCACTTCCTTTCCCTTTCCCCAGGAACAGGAGAAGTAGAAATAGCTCAACACAGTTAGAAACACACCTTATGAAGATGCCAAACATGCTTTGGAAATGGACTTTTCTACTACAGTTTATGAAAATAATTAATTCATCAACCGTCAGCTTGACATAGCCATCAGTCACCTGAGAAGGAAGTCTCAATTCAGGGATTGTGTAGATAGTATTGGCCCATTGACTTGTGTGTAATGGACTGTCTTGATTCTTAATTTGTTGTGAGGTAGAAGGGCCTAGCCCACTGTGGGCAGCACAGTTCTCTGGGCAAGTGGTCTGGGACTGTATTTTAAAAGCTACTTAATTAAGCAGAAGCCCGTGACTGAGTAGCAAGCAGTATTTCTTTGTGGTTTGAGTTCCTAATTGTAGGCTAAATAAGCTTTTTCCTCCTAAATTGCCTCTGATCAGAATGTTTCATCACAGCAATAGAGATGAAGCGAGAACAGAAACAGGAAAGCAGAATGCAAGGGATTTTGTTAGGTTGGTTACAGCTGAGTGTGTTTTCATATGTAATTCTAGGGCTTGGGTGCCAGGGACAGGAGGACGGTGGTACAGAGCAAGATATTAGACAGCAAGACTGTCAGATGAGAAAGACAGGAGAAACTGGGTGGGAAAGATGGACACAGTGATACAATCCTTTATATATAAAACCTGTTGATTTTTCTTTTCTTTCTTTTTTCTTTTTCTTTCCTTTTTTTTTTTTTTTTTTTTTTTAGTAGAGTCCTCCTTGTCTATGAAATGCAGTTATCACAGCAGTTGGACTTGTTTCCTGAATGTAGGGTGACCCTTCTGTTATTTAAAGATGTAAAAAATGCAGGAGACTTGAGAAAAAAGGCCATGGAAGGATCTATCAATGGGTCATTGATAAACCCTAATGTGGTAAGTACAATATATGAGAATGAATTACTCATGGCAGGCATTTAAGAATATGCTAATTTTACCCTGAATTATTTTATATTCAGGCAAAAAGTGTTTGCCCATGTCACACTTGGAGTTTTAAATTTAAAACAGCAAGTAGAGTCTAAAGTGCTGTATGCTGTCTTAAGAAATAGGAAGGGCTAAGCCTGGGTGTAACCACATGTGTATTCTGAGTTTTGTGCTTCTCATATGTGCAGTGTGAGTCTGCAGAAGCATAGTGTTTTATTTACTGTTCTGTTGCTATAAAGAGACACCATAACCAAGGCAGCACCTAATTGGAGGCCTACTGTTTCAGAAGATTAGGCCATGACCAGCATGGTGGGGAGTGTGGCAGGCAGGCACTGGGGCAGTAGCTAAGAGCTTACATCTGGTCCACAAGGGGGAGACAGAAAACACAACTAGACCTACTGTGGGCATTGAGCTTTCAAAAGCCCATCCTGTGACACCTCAAACCTAGTGACACCAGTGAGACCTGAAAGCCCATCGGCAGTGACATACCTCCTGCAGTAAGGCCACATCTCTTGTGATGGCTATTCTTCGTTCTCAGCTTGACCGTATCTGGAATGAACTAAAACCCAAAAATGCCTCGGCATGCCTGTGAGGGAATCTTTGCTTAACTGAATCATTTGACGTGGGAAGATCCACTTCTAATCCAGATCTTTGAGGTGGGACAACACACCTTTAATCCAGATCTAATTCCATTAGAGATGGAAAATCCACCTCTAATCTGGGCCACACCTTCTGTTTAGAAGCCTATATAAAGGACATGGGAAAAGGGAAACTCTCTCAACCCTGGGCTCCTATTTAAAAAAAAAAAAAAAATTCAAGATAGAAGAACTAAGACACAGCCACAGCCCAAGCAAAACCAAATTCCAGCTGTGTAAATGTCTGGGACAATGTCTGCTTGACCTTCCGGGCTCCTTCACAAGGTGGGGCTTGTTTCTCCAGCTCTGCCCTCTTTAGTGCACACAGCCTGCTTTCTAAATTCAGGCTCCATTCTACTGCTGCTGCTGCTCTCTGGGATTATACCATGGTCCTGGCACCTCCAAAATGCTGGGATCTTCTGCAACTGGGCCACCCCTTCACCAATGGCCTCTCCTGGTGCCAAGCCTCAACTGCTCTCCATGACCCCTTCATGCCTGCAAAACCAGTACCACCTGGGTGGCTCTTACATTACCAAGTTCAACTGCAGCACAAGGTACAACCTTGACTCCCTCTCTGTGTGTTCTCACGAAAGATTTCCCAGAAGATTTCACCTTGGTGACAGACATGTCTTCTTAATCACTGCTTATTTCTCAGTTCCAGTTAACCAGCGTCAATTGACCCAGTAACTCGAAGATGCCTTGCTGGTGGGGCTGGTCTCTTGTTAATCACAGCTGACTCTCCAGTCCCAGCTGATCAGACTCTTCACATAAAAGGCCCTGTAGAGTCTTCCTTTCCCTCTGAAAACTCACAAGTCATCTGCACTGCTTTCAACATTCTTATCTCTCAAGCTTCTACAGAACAGCTCACTGATCTCTCAACACTCAATGACTTCTAGTCCAAAACTCATTCCACAGCCCTCCCCAAAACAACATGGTCAAATCTGTCCATAGCAGTACTCCACTATCCTGGTACCAACTTCTGTCTTACTTAAGGTTACAACTGCTGTGAAATACCATGACCAAAGCAACTTGGAGAGGAAAGGGTTTATTTGGCTTATATTTCCATATCACTAGAACTCAGACAGGGTAGGAATTTGGAGGTAGGAGCTGATAGAGAGGCCATGGTGCTGCCTACTCACTGGCCTCCCATGGCTTGCTCAACTTGTTTCTTCTGGAACCCAGGACCACCCAGGGTCATCCTAAATCAATCACTAACTAAGGAAATGCCCGATAGGCCTGCCCCGGATCTTGCTGATCTTTCTCAATTGAGGCTTCCTCTTCTCTAGTGACTCTAGCTTGTGCCAAGTTGACATAATCTAGCCAGCACATCTCCAGTCCTTTCTAAACAGTCTACTAACTGGGAACCAAACATTCAAGTATGAGCCTGTGGGCTCCATTCTCATTCAAACCAACACAAATGGCAAAACGGTTAAGAGCACACCAGGTTCCCACTTACTGCGACTGAGGAAGTCATAGCCATCTTTACAGATGTGTCCTATTCTGTGTGTTGTGCGTATCCTAACATAATCTTCAATAGTTGTGCAAGGGGAGGCATGTGCAGTCTCCCTCTGATAGGTAAGACAGCAGCTGCCTGGTTCCCCACGTGGTAAGCAACAGGGATACCTCATCTATTTCTGTGAGAAACACTGATTTCATTGAGTATGGGGATTAAAGAAAACAATGCTGTTGAAGTTAGGATATGGTCTGTTCCCTATTCACCAGCAAGAAGCATGCAGCTTTAAAGTTATATGATTTTTTTGTGTTGCAACAGCTCCTGAGGTCAGTTTTTAAATACAGTCCATAAGAATCATGATCAAATAAGCAGCTCAGGCAGGGCACAAGGTTAGGGACACTCTTGATTCTCTCTGTGCTAATTTTTATATTCTCTCTGGTAGATTGTTGATCCATTTCAGATACTAGTGGCAGCGAACAAAGCTGTTCATCTCTACAAACTGGGAAAAATGAAGACAAGAACCTTGTCCACTGAAATTATCTTCAACCTCTCCCCAAATAATAATGTAACGTGGTGACTGACTTTATTTCTGTTGGTCTTATCACCATAGCATGTGGCCAGCCACCCCCCAGTGTAAACATGCTTCCTGCCCCCTCACCACCCCTGCCGTGTATGTGGATGGGTGTGTGTGTGTGCATGCGCATGCAGTATATATGGGTATGGGGTGCATTTTCATGTGTGGAAACATGGCTGCCTGAGTGCCATGATGTACTCGTGGAGGTCCAGAGGGGGACCTCAAGTGTTGCTCCTTGCCTTGAGCCTTGTTCCAGACAAGGTCTGTTTGTGGTTTGCCACTGAGTACAGCAGGCTATCTGGCATGCGAGCTTCCTGGGTTCTTCTGTTTTCACCTCCTGTCTCGCTGGAGCAGCACTGGGCCTGCAGACAGTCCTGCAGGGCCTGCTTCACAGGGTGCTAGGGAGCTGAACCTCGGTCCTCACGCTCGTGTGGCCAAGTGCTTTACCCGCAGAGCCATCCTCCCAGCCCAAGAGTGCTTTTTATTTGTTTTTTTTTTGTTTGTTTGTTTGGGGTTTTTGTTTTTGTTTTTCAAGACAAGGTTTTTCTGTGTAGCCTTGGCTGTACTGGACTCGCTTTGTAGACCAGGCTAGTCTCGAACTCACAGTGATCCACCTGCCTCTGCCTCTCTGAGTGCTGGTATTACAGGTGTGCACCACAGTGCCTGAATCCAGTGCCTGATTTTTAAATGAAAGTTCTTGAGGCATTCTTTATGTTACACCTGAAACAGATGTCTGAACTCTACTGATAAATAATAAATGACAAGAGGAATACAAATTATGGCCTGGAAAGATCACTTGGAGACAGGTGTTTGTGTGCAGAGCCAAGGAGTCGGGGCTTGATCTAGAGGAGCAAAGTGCAAGTGTAAGCAGGTACAGCAATAGCAGGTGCTGGACAGAGATTATTGAAGGGGAAAGTACATGAGAAACTGGGAGGCTAGCTGAGCAGGCCAGGAGGTATTCCAGACAGGAGACTGGCCCATTGTCTTTTGGTTTTTTATCACAGATTTCAGAGGCTTTGAAGAAATTTGGTATCTCCGAAAGTAGCACATCAGTTCTGATTGTTTACATTGAAGAGGGAAGACAACAAATACATCAAGAACACCTAATATCTCAAGTGGAAGGCCAGCAGGTGCCTTTGGAAAGTCTTTCAGATATAACAAAGCTCTCAGAAGTCAAAAAGGTTTGTAGTACACATTTTTAAGAATTTAGTAGATGAGTTATGCTGATGCTGTTTGCTCATCATTGTTTTATGAATTTTGAACCATTATCACAGCATACAGGATAATGGTATTCACTACATTTACTCAAATCCTGTTACTACTCTTACTCATTTCTGCCTCCCTGTTTACTCCCAATACCTTTTGAGCTGTTAGGAAGTAGTGTGGGGCTGGAGAGGTGGCTCAGCAGGTAAGGGCACTTGCTGTTCTTCCGGAGGACCGAGGTCTGACCCCTGCCACGCCTCATAACCATTTCTACCTCCAGTTGCAGTGGATTGGATGTTCTCTTTTGGCCTTCACGGGCACTGCACACACATAATACACATACAAAGAGGCAAACACCCATATAAGTAAAAATTTTAAAAAGTCTTAGAAATGCTAACATAATTTTAGATACTTGGAAAGTATTTGTAAATAAAAAGAACTGGGATGTCCAATTTTGTGTGGAAAGAGAACTGTTAAGAAAAGAGATCTTTTTCAATACTAAGTGATTATATGAAATTAATAGCTAGATACTTTGAATACTTTAAACATATTTGTGATTTCATATCATTAATGCCATAATAAAATGATGATCCACTTATAAATGTTTATGTAATGGACATGTGAGCACTCATAGATTGTCATTCACTTTTACAGATATATAAACTGTCATCACAAGAAGAGACTATTGGAACATTATTGGATGGAATCATTTGTAGAATGTCAACAAAGGATGTGTTATAAGATGTTTAAAATATCAACAGAAAATCTCAGTTAATCACTAGCTTTTCTTTCCTGGTTATAAAAGTAACATATTCATCACAGAAAAATGGAAAAAGAAACCACTACCAGCCCTACTTATTTTTTACTTCTTAAAGATAACCTCTGTCACTGTTTTTGTCATTGACTTATAGTCTTCTGCTTGTATTTCAATACATTTTATTTTTATACAATTGGAATAAAAAGTGCAAGCACCTAGTGAAGGCTGCAGTGTTCAAGGCCCTTCCTTAGTAATTCACCTCAATTTGCAACTAGCCTGGTACTTCTGGCTTTTCCACATTGCCCTTCTAAGCTTCTGGATCTTGAGTGTTTTATGCCTAACAATTTCGTTAACTTTAAGCTGGGTGTGCTGTCTCACTCCTATAGGCTACTACTCAGGAGACTGAGGCAGGAGAAAGTCATAAGTTCGAGGTCAGCTCAGCATATCCACAAGTTCCAGATCATCCTAAAGTATATCAAATCCTATCTCAATAAATAAGTAGTAATTCACTTAATTCTCATAGCAGTCTTAATAGGCAGATATGTCTTTGTGCCCAGTTTACACACGAGGCAACTGAAAGAGTGTAGCAGTATCAGCTAACTAGCCCAGTGTCATTTAACTAATATAAAACCATATTTGATGGTTTATTTTTTTCTCACTTTATCTTGTATTTGATTGTATAAGTCAAGATAGCCTTGATCAAGGGTCATTAAAGCCCAGAAGAAACAGGTGAGTGCTTTGCTTCTCAAAGGCTGCCTGTTTCCTGTTGCAGTTACTCAACTCCACCTTTGCAGTCTGACAGCAGCTACAGAGGACAGGTACATAGTGTTCTCTGTCCAGTAAACCTTGACTTGAACAAGTGGTGGGTGGCTCTGGAGTTGAGGCTGTGGTCTGTGGGCTTGGGGTTGGTTAGGCTACAATGACAGTCCTTAACACCCACTGGCTCAGTACAGCAGAAGGAAACATCTTGTTATCTTCAAGGGAAAACCCACAGCAGTGTTTAGGAGCCTTCTCTGCTAGGGGCTTCTCAGCCTGGTCTTTTAGGTCACTGCACAGCTGAACAGAAGCTCTGGGAAGGCATAGTAACTTAAAAGCATCCCCATGGAAGTGACAGATACTGCTCGCCTCATGTCATTCTCACAACTTCAAATATGGTGATTCCATGTTCTTCCCACATGCACAGTGAGTTCTATCTCTCAGTCCCCTCTAGAGTTCCTAGTCTGCAAAGCCATGTGCCCTGTCGTAGTATAATTCTGGGGTTATTCTCTAGGTACCCCATACCTAGAATTCCTTTCTGAGTCACACCTCTGAGGACTCAGACAAGCCTGCTACATTGGGGAACAGGGATGGTGCAGAGCAAAGAATAAGTGACACTTGCGTACTTGCCCAAGATTGTCCAGAAAGAAGTCTTGGTTCCTCTTCTAACAATCATGGAGGGGGGTGCATGCCCCCAGCGTTACAGTCTCTCTCATGGGCTTTCACAAGGGACCACACTGAGTTTACAGCTGGAATGTTCGCTCAGGGGATGCAGACTCCTAGGGCAGATACTAGTGAGCTTTGGATGATGGAGAAGGTCTCACAGAAGCCCAAGGAGGCTGGCCTAGGTGACGATGGACAGAAAACATACTGTGGTGACCATCAAGGTCAGGGTCAAGGGGAGCCACATGTCAAGAGAGGGTGAGACATATAATCCCAGTAATCAGGTCACCTGTGTTTGGAGTTGCATAGCAAGGAGTCTCTGTATAGTTGAAGTTGGTCTGTCTATGACAAGGTTTGTCAGCAGGCCAGGGCAAGGTTTGGCTTAGCTGATTCCTCTGGAGTTAAGTTGTATCAGAGGTGATGGCAGGATGAAACAGGCCCATAATAATGCCTAAGTATCCTAAATTACTGACTCAGGGGTACCCAGATCTCTGTGTTCAGCAGTCTCTAGGCAGGGTAGGAGACATAGCAAGATAACCCACCTCTCTAATAACACCCCAGTATCCTGGATGCACTAGCTGAGAAAGAGGGACAGCCTTGTGTGTGTGTACACACAGAACCACATCTCATCACAGCCTTGTGTCAGAGGCTTGAAAGTTGGCACAACCAGGTACAAAGCACCTGAGTTTCTGAAGTTCCTGACCTTTGAACTCAGGCTGGGTCCATCCTGAATTCCAGTGGCAGCTGTAGGGCGCTTCCACCCATATATCTTTTTTTGAAATGCAGAGCTGTGTATTTGGCCTACTTAAAATGGTGCTGGCCTGTAAAGCTGCCTGCAGCAACAGCTCTGCCATGAGGTGTCTTCCTTATAGATCAGTCCTCACTCAACCTTAGCCGACTTCCTCCTCCATGACAGAAAAACAATGATACAACAGCAAACTTCTGCTGGTCCTTTTCTCAGTTCCACACCAGCTTCTGATCTGTGGCTCTACAGATCTTGTAAACACAGTCTACATTAGTCTCCAAGTCTCACATGTTTGCAGGTGACACCTGCTTGGGAAAATCTTTTGTTTGTTTTTCCTTTGCCTTAACTTTGGCTGCCCTGCAAAGTTCTTGAGCCTTGCCCAGCTGGCCTTCTGGAAAGCACGGCACACAGACATCTGGCACTTTAGTCAACTTAGAGGCTCACACGGTGAGCTGCTCCCTCTTGCCCTGCAGTAGTAGTTTCGAATACAACAGTGATATTGGGCTTAGTAAGTAATACTCAGGCTCCCCAGAAACCTAGAGTGTAGCAGAACCCCCAAACCCTCAGCCATCATATGTATTAGAATCTGATGTACACCAACAAGGAACTTTTATTGTTTATCACACTGAGATGACAGGGTTCACTGGGTCCCGTAGCAGAGTGCATAGGAGCATGGCACAGCTCCCCTTCTTAGGCAGAAGGGAAGGAGTACTTTAATTGAACTGTATAACTGTCTACTAACTTCCAGAACACAGTCATGAAGTATTGGCCTGTCCTCTGGAAACCCATGCCCAGGTAGAGGGTCATAGCACCTTGCTGCACTATAGTGGTCTCAAGAACAACATCAGTGTAGCCCTGGTCCCGTGCAAACTGGAGGACAGTTCTGACCAGCGCCTTCGCTATCCCCTT
>CM053761.1:53767466-53813771 GCA_028658305.1 Pachyuromys duprasi
ACGATGCCCACTACCTGCCCCCCAGACTCAGCCACCCAGAAGCAGGAGCCAGGCTCACTCAGGTAGGACTTGGTGATGTCAGCCATGTCTGTGTGCAAACACTTGGCCACATACTCCTTCCAGGGCTGTCTGGCAAGGAGCCGCAGAAGTAGGAGCAGAAGGAAGATACATATGGTGGCCAGCAGCCAGGAGCCAGACATCAGAACCAGGGCAAGGGGCACCCCAAGTAAGAGCAGGAGGGTTCTGGGCAGCAGCAGCATGTGGCGGAAGGTGGTTGGGATGTACTCCTCCATGCCCCTGGAGAACACATCCACAACACTTTTATGGTCGCTGTCCTGGTACTGGCGGATGTGGTAGGGAGCCATGGGAGACTTCTGGGTCTCAAATCTTGGCATCCAGGAGAGACAGCTATACCTACGCACACACCTTCCCTGGGTCCTGCAGAAGAGAGGAGCCATGTGAGTCTCCTGACCCTCTCCCTCTCAACCTTCCCAGGCCCATGTAGGCCCTGCTCAAGGGTGCGTCTTTCTGCTGTCACCAGAGAGGAAGCAGGACACTAACATCAGTAGAAAGTCGATTCAGCAACACCCGACTACACCCCTCTTCACCCTATTAGAAGCATTCTGCACCTCTTGGTACGTGAACACAGCCCAGTGCCATAGATGGACCCCATGTGCCAAGCCATTTGTTCACTGTCTGTGGACTATATTTCTAAGTGTGCCCCTACAAACTCTCCTTCCCAAAGATTGTAAAAGGTTAGGTTACAGAGTTGGTAAAAACAAACAAAAATTGCTACAACACCCCCACCCTGTCCTTGAACCCCCAGGTAGATTCTAGGACTCCAGGCCCACAATGAGACCCTCCCCATAGTGCTGTAGGTGAATCTTACCTGCTACTACACAGCCAGGAGTGCCCAGAATGGCATCAGCCTCTGGTGGCTTACAGTACAGATAAGTCTGCGGCTGCCTCACAACTGGTGAGCAGATCTGAGTTGGCACCTCATTGCCTGGCTCCTGGATATTTGTCAATCATGAAGCCCAGGGTCATACAGCTGACCAATGACAGCACAGCAGTCACACCCATTCCCCTTCTGAACTCTGGCTTAATAATTTGCAGAGAAAAGTAGGAGGTGGATTCCCAACAGTTTCCACTATCCTCATGAGAAGCTGCCACCCTGTTTACTGTTCCCTTCAGGCTGCATCCCTCTGCCCTTTTTGAAAGTCAGCCTGGTCCCTGCACATAACTGTTCAGAGTGGCCTGATGTTGAGACACGTACATTCTGGGCTCACATGTTCCCCCCACAGCAACAAAGTCCTTACCGGTAGACTTGACTGTCTATCCTGTGTCTGGTCCTGAGAAAATGGATCCTTAGAGTCCCCATGCCTTCCTCATGCCCTCCTCACCGTTAGCCTTAACTCAGCCATCCTGTCCTTTTCAGACCCAGTCATGCTGCCATGCAGATGGCATGCTCTGGACAGGGGACAGCTACGTGAGCTCTAGGGACTGCTCAGAGCTTGCGTGCCGTGCTTCTCAAGTGCATTAGCTGAGTTGTTGCTTCCCTGAGACAAGTAAGAGCAACAACTTTCTCGACAGATGTCCCTGTGGAAGGGATGCTCTGCCTTTGCCACCAACCCTGACCTGAAGGCCAGCGAGAGCTGTACTATCCATATCTTACCCAGGCTCACTGTTGCCAGTCAAGCAGGCTCTCTGAAAGAGATGGAGAAGCTATGACAGATTCATTGAGGCAGTTTTGAGGCCAGGGGAGAGTGGGACACCCTCATCCCCATGACAAGGACCAGGGGAGAAGATGCTGAGATGTCAGGGTCAAAGTAGTGAGGCTTTTCAGGAAGGATGCCCAGAGCGCCAACACCTCAGAAAGGGTTAGTCTCCTGAGCAGTGCCAGGAGAGAAGCAGGGCTGCAACCCCCTCCACGCCCTCCCAGAGGTAGGACCAAGGCACAGCCCTTTGGAAGGGAGGATCTTTAAAGGAATGGTGAACACCAGCAGGGACCTGGTCATACAGGATCCAGCACACAGTCAGGTAGTGCGGATACCCTATTCCAGATGCACATGAGGCCAGGGGTATACATCTGGCTGGGAAGCTACGGGATAGGTGTGGTAGTGGAGGCAGGTGGATGGCCCTGGCAAAACAAGGGTCCCCAGGTGTGCAGGCTGCATCCTGTAGCAGCCCCTAGCAAAGAAGGTGCTCTGAAAATTAACAATGTCCTGTCATGTATTAAGTTAGACACAAGGACAAACATGCTTCCTCATTGCTCAAATGTCGTTTGTCCAAAGAAATGTGGATATAGTAGGTTTATTGTTTGCAAGGGGTACATTGTTCCAGATTGTTTAAGGAGACATCAGCACTAGCAGTGTGCCTAAGATTCTTGTGGCCTGTCCATTATGACATAGGCCAGACAGTGAAATCTGCACTACCTTGAGGTGCATCAAGGGCAGAAATGACAAAAGTCAGCATCATTCGGGTAGAGATAAGCAGGAGGGCTTGACAGGCGGGGACCAGCCTCCAGCAGAGCATCTAATCCAGCAGTTCTCAACCTTCCTAGGGCTGTGACCCTTTAATTCGTTCCTCATGTTGTGAAGACCACCAACCATAAAATCATTTTTGTTGCTACTTGATAACTGTAATTTTGCTGTTGTTATGAACTGTAATAAAAACATCTGTGTTTTCTCAGAGTTTTAGGCAACCCCTCTGAAAGGATCTTCTGACACCCTAGAGGGGTCGTGACCCCACAGGTTGAGAACCACTGGTCTAGGCTCACTGATGACTTAAGGGTATGACTCAGCAGAAGTGCACTTGTGCAAAGCCCTGGATTCAGTCCCTAGCACTACCTTTCCATCTCCCAGAAACCAGAGCTGTAATGCAATGGACACAGGAACGACATCAAATCACATGACTGCAAAACACACAAAACACAGCTAAACCTGTGGCATTTATTTATTTGAGCAAAACAGTATTTATGAAGCATAAAAGAAAGCTCTTAGCTGCTGAAAGGTGATCTGACAGTGTCAAGTATTTTGTTGTTGTAATTCTTTGGGTTTTTTTTGAAGGTTTTGTCATGTAGCGCAGGCTAGCCTGGAACTAACAAGACTTGGTTCTTTCCCCCAAGGGCTTGGGATTATATACATGCAGTACTAACTGTAGTGTTTTTTTAAAAACCTGCACAGAAAGAAAAATATAAAAAAGAGCAAATTCCAAAAAGTTAAATTTTCATTTCTGATTTTCTGGAATTGTCTAAAACAAAAAGGGGCAGGGGACATTTGTAAATAGTGTCCTGATACACGTTCAATCTTCAGTCATGCTGATGTCAAATAAGAGGTACAGAAAGTCATTGCCAACATGGTGTCCATTACAAAAGAGGCAGAATAGCTGTCTTGTGCACTGAGATTATTACTGTCCTCCTAAAGGATTTTGTAATCTATATTCTGGTGATTATACAGTGAGCACACAAAATCTAAGTACTTCCCAACAGGGAGAGAAACTGTTTTTGTTGATTTTTTTTAACACTAGGGAAAAGAACCATTAAAATGCTTCAAAATAGTTTGCTCCTTAGTGTAATTCACTTAAGAAACCTACAACAGTTAGACATAGCTCCTATTTCTTACCATGACATTCATGTTGAAGTTTATCAGTATGAGATATCTTAAAGGTACAAAAGGAACCAAAAAAGGAACAATATGCCTTGTTGGTTAAGGTTTCTGTTTGCAGTTAAGTGACTTGTTTGTCCTGTGCAGGTTAAGAATTAAAGAATTAAGTTCCTATTTGTCTTGTACAGGTTAAAGTTTCTATTTGTAGTTAAAGAATAAGTTCCAGTTTGTCTAGTGTAAGTCCTTACAAGTTAAGGTTTCTATTTATAATAAAGTTCCTGGTTTTTAGATCTCATATAAACTGCAAAACATATTTTTTAAATTACACTAAAGTTGCAATCCCATCCACACAATGTATATCCCTACCCTTAACCCTTCCATTTCACTGTAGCTTTCTGACAATGTATTACAGCCCACTCTCTCGCCCTGTGAAGAGTTTCTCTCTCCTATAAAAGGGGCTTCAGGAGGCCAGCAGGGGCTGCTATCTCAAATCCCAACAGGGTAAGACAGCCTGATGGCCAGTCCTGGGTGCACCCAAGAACACAGCTTGCTTTAACTGGCAATCCTGGATTTGATCTTTTCTCCTTCGGGTTCTCAAGTTTAATGTAGGACCTTTGGAAGGTAATTTGGACTTTAACCTCACAAATGCCTTATTCCCTTTGTACAGCCATCAAATTAACGGCTTATCTCCAAAGTGAGTCTGTTTTTAAAACTCCTTTGGCTAGGTCTCCTATCGTGTTACCTTTCTCTTCTTGCTGATTTGGTTCTAGGATCTCAAGCCAAGATTACTAACAAAAACAAGCCATTAAAAACAAACAACCAAAAAAAAAAAAAACCCCAAAAAAACAAAAAAACAAAACCCACACCTCACCTCACCCATGAGGTACTGTGATATTAGCAACAGAAGGTGGTGTAAGGCAGATGCCTCTCACTGTAATACTATGTCCAGCGTCTGCGTTCTGACTCTGCCTTCACATCTAAATTGTGACTCATCCCTGTCATGTGCATGCCATCACTCCTCATCAATTAGCACCCAAAAGCGTCCTCATCCAGGCCCAGGCTACCAGTAATGTAATTCGAACCTATCCCGATGGTCACAGGAACTCACCATCAGCCTCCTGACCGCTTTAGAAGATCAATCTCCCTGGAAACAGATCCCTCCACTTCTGGAAGTGCCCTAATCTCTGGACCTAGAGAAGCAAGTCATCATTTTGAGTGGGCTTCTGCTGACTCCACTGGTGTGAGGGCAGACTGGATGCGAAGGGCAAGAGTCTTGTCCAGACCTTCCTGTGGAAGGCTCCAAAGGTGGAGGCTGGAAGCTGAGGTCAGGGTTTAAGTCTACTGAAGGTTTATGTTGTGGCCTTTGAGAGATGTCATTACTTCCTGTGATAAGCAAAGTATTAACCCAAATGAAGTGAGTAACCCTTTGCACTACTGCCCACATAGGGACTCAGTCTGCTTCGTGTGTCCCAGCAGTCAGCCCCCTGGACCCCAGAGCCCTCAACAATTTGCTTCCGAGGAAGTACGGTCCTTTATCTAGAGTGAGTTAGGAAGGTGATGTGTAATCCGCAAGCCTCCCAGCCAGACTAAACGTTGGCATTTGTCTTTATCAATATTTTCTTTGCATGGTAGGTGTCTGGTGATACATGCAATAAAGACAAAACAGAAAGAGGGGATGCTAGGCTGCTGGTGTTACTCTTTTAATTATGATAGCGAAGAAAGCATATCAGAAAGGGCCATTTTGAATCAGTGATTGGAGAAGGTCGGGAAGGAAGTCTTCCATAGATCAGGGAGAGCAGCGCTTCGCTCAACAGCTTAAGAATTGTGAGAAAACTGGTGTGCAGGCTTACAGTGTTCCATAGCTTCCTAGTTCTGGATTTTGTGCTAGTAGACAAACACTTCCACTGAACTACATCCTCATTTTGCTTTTAATTTTTAAATTCATTATGACTTAATAAGCCTCGCATCCAAGGCCTGTGGTGGTACAGGTCTCTCTCTGTGAGTTCAAGACTAACCATCTGCACAGTAAGGCATTGCTGGCATCTAGAGAAAGTGGTAAAGAAAACCTACTTAAGAATATATTATAAACACTCAGAGACCCAAGTTGGATCCCTAGAACCCACGTTAAAAAAAAAAAAGACTGAGTGTGATATTGCATGCTTGTAATCCCTCAAGTGAGGCAGAGACAGCGGCGCCCCCGGGGCCACTGGCTAGCTAGCCTCGCTTACCTGGGAAGTTCCAGACTACTGCAAGACCCACCTCAAAAAGAGATAGATTAGAACTGGGTCTGTACACCTGTAATTCCAGCACACAGGAGCAGAGGCGGGTGGACCTCTGTGAGTCTGAGGCCAGCCTGGTCTACACAGAAAGTTCCAGGCCAGCCAGAGTTGCATGGGTGAGCTGCTGTCTCAAATAAAATTAAACAAAAGATGGATGGTTCCTAAGGAACAATATCTGAAGTTGTACTCTGGCTTCCATATACACGCACAAACACTAAATGAAAGCACCCCCGAGCAAAGCTTGTGTGGAGCAGGTTCACCTTCCATTGGTTACCCTCTTTCTGAATCAAGTGGGACTCAGAAAACTATTCATACAATTACAGACAGGCACTGACACACCGGAGGCCTGGAATTCATTTTGAGTTGGCTTCCCAAGACTCAGGAAAGCTGCCTACAGTGGAAGAAATTTTGCCTATACTTGCCCCACTTCCACACAGTGGAGGGGGCCCAGAAGACACACCTTAGGTTTTTATAATTGGTATAATTGGTGTATGTGGCAACAGGAACCACTGGGTCAAGATGTTAGAGCCGTCTGTTACTAAGGAAGGCTGGACCAAAAGCCGTGCTGTTCTGGCATCTCGGGCTACTTATAATACTGTTACATATATCCCGTGACAGGTATGAGCTAGACATATGAAGAGTTCACACTATGACTCCATTTACATAAAACAAATGTACACTGTCACAACTGATCGGCAAGTCTTTGGAAAAGGTCTGGATGGAAAGGGGTTACAGATATGCGCTACCTTCATTGTGGTTCCCTACATAGCTAAATGTTCAAACATACTGTCTTAGTTTGGGTTTTACTGCTGTGAAGAGATACCATGAGCATGCCATCTCTTGTAAAGGAAAACATTTGATTAGGGCTGGCTTACAAGTTCAGAGGTTCAGTCCATTATCATCATGATGGGAAGCATGGCAGTGTGCAGGCAGACATGGTGCTGGAGAAGGAGCTCAGAGTTCTGTATCTTGATCCAAAGGCAGCAGAAGGAGACTGGTTTGCCACACTAGGTGTAGCTTGAGCATAGGCCTCAAAATCCACCCCCACAGTGACACACTTCCCCCAACAAGGCCATATATCCCAATAGTGCCATGCCTAAAGGGCCAAGCATTCAAACACATGACTCTATGGGGGCCATTCCTATTCAAACCACCATACATACCAAAACAATTCTAAACATGTACAGTGTGTATCAATTGTATCTTTAAAATCATTTTTAAAACAGGCAACACCTTTTTACATTGAAATAGCTAAAATTTGAGCTGGAGAGACAACTCAGGCAGTGAAAGGATGGAAAGGTGGGAAGGGTAGACAAGTAGATTTCTGACACTGGCTAGCCAATCAGCTTACTCAGGAAAGCTCTATGCCAATGGAACACCCTGTCCTGAAAACAAAACATCCCCCACCCACCCAAAAAAATGTGGAACCAGGTACAGTGGCACATACCTTCAATCCAAGCACTCTGGGGACAGAGGCAGGCAGATCTACAGAGTCCGGAACAGCCAGGGCTACACAGAGAAACTCTGTCTTAAAACACTGAATAAGAAAAAAAGAAAAAGAAGAAGGAGGAGGAGGAGGAGGAGAAGAAGAAGACGACAACACAAAAAAACCAACCAACCAAGCCCCAAACTCCCAAGGCAGGCAGTGCCTTCTGAGGACACACATGAACACACACACTCCGGCAGTACTAGTTGCTAATGGAGGTGTAACTGTTACACTTATGTCTTGTTGGTGGGATATGAAACAGTACAACTGTTTGGGAAAGTTCGACAGTTTATTGTAAAGTTAAATGTACACGGCAGCAGTTACACTTCAAAGGTAGGAGGGGGATGGAAGATGTTCACATAAAACCCTGTATGAAAAATGTTTATGGAAGAACAACTGGTCAAGGAATAAGCAAAGTACAAGACAACCATATAAAGGGACAACTCCGCAACAGAGGGAGGAGCAAGCAGCAGGTCTGGGGCATTGACCTCAAAAGCAGGGTCTAAAGATGCCCCGCTCAGAAGTCTATATACTCATTCCACCTGCACAGCACTTCAGGAAAGAGGGAAACTACATCAGCAGTTGCCAGGGGCTGGGCTGACGGAGGAGCTGCGGGTCAGCGGGGACACTGCAGAGTGGATTCGGGCTGCTGCATATTCTCTTTGTTGGAATGCACAAACATGGATACTAGAAAAGAATTCACTTTTGTTTTCTTTTTAAAAAGTTATCTCAGAGCTAATGACTGCTCTTCCTACAGATGCAAGGGAGGGCATTATATGGAATGTGCAAGTTAGCTCAAAAGGTTTGGCAGAGGGTTATGTTGTGAGATGGGCTTGAACTGTTCTTGTGGAAACTGAATATAACCTTAATCCAGAGTCTAAAATTTATCTCCATGTCATGCAAATATAACTCTAAATGAAACCTTAATTATTGACAAAGTGTTACCTTCAAGGTCACTGATACTGGTGGTCTCAAACAATCCAAGGGTTTGTAGGTATGTCAAGGCAGTAGAAGACACCAGGTGTATCAAGCATGGGTAAGGTTAAACCATTAAGAGCTTGTGCCTGCCTGATCCACAAGACATCTGAGGTCTTCTAGAAAGCACCTCATGAGGCAAAAATTAAGTCACTGTTATTTGCTGGGCACTGGTGGCATATGTCTTTAGACCCAGCACTTGGGAGGCAGGCACGCAAGGCTACACAGAGAAACCCTGTCTCAGAAAAAAAAAAAAAAAGGTACAGAGTGGTAAGGAAGCATCTTAAGCAAAGAACAAAGCCATGTTAATGTGATGTTGCACAGCTGTAGCAAGCCAAGGCTCTCTGCCACGTTATTCTTACTCTGGACTCTCTCCAGAGGGCTCCTTAGGTGAAACTATGCAAGCAACCCCTGTCCTCTCCAGCAGTGGATTTTTTCATGCTTCTGGATAAGCACCTCATCCTCTGGTAGCAGCTCGGGAACCTAGATTCCATGGCCTGGAGTGTACCACTCCCCTTTACTTGAAAGTGGGGTCATATTTTAAAAAAGACCTGGTGTCGGGCCATGGTAACACGCAGGACCAGAGTTGATGTGTCCTAATTGGCTTGGGAAACTTTTTCTTTTTTTCTTTTGGTTTTTCGAGACAGGGTTTCTCTATGTAGCCCTGGCTGTCCTGGGAACTTGAATTCAGAGATCTGCCTGCCTCTGCCTCCCATGAGCTGGGATTACAGATTTAGCTTGGGAATTTAAAGACTTTTTTGATAAAGGCAAAACAGGGTGTACCCTCCCGTCCCTGGCAAAAGATACTGTTATACTGTGCCACTCTCGACATCATGGCACAGAACCTGAATTGAATAATGACACGAGGTACAGTGTACAGAGAGAGAGCATTCACTGGGGGTAGGGTTGAGGGAGAAGACTTTATAGTGGTTCCTACAGCTGAGCATGAATGACTGGCTCAGACCAAGGGACAGCCAAAGCTAACTTGAAAGATGAGGCAGAGTGTATGGCCTATTATAGCCACAAAATGGTTAGCAAATTCAGCTTGAGGCTAGATACAGAAAACCTTGGCACAAAGAGGATCATGGAACCCCGAAGCCATATGCCATTTGGCACTTGCAAGTGGAAAGGAACACATAGGAACTTGTTTTCAGGACGCAATTCTGGGAAGCTGTTAGTTTTATAGGAAAAGACATTTAGTTAGGATCCCACATTGGGCCTCCCTCCATAATGTGAGAGTGTTAATAGTTAAGACATATAATGTAGGGCTGGAGAGATGCCTCAGAGGTTAAGAGCACTGGCTGTTCTTCCAAAGGTCCTGAGTTCAATTCCCAGCAACCACACGGTGGCTCACAACCATCTATAATGAGATCCTGTGTCCTCGTCTGGCCTGCAGGCATAATAATGTAAAAATAATAATTAATTAAATAAAATTTAAAATATGTATAATGTAGTTATTAAGATAATGGAGATAACTCTTAGAAATTAAGATTTAGAGCTGGACATGGGAGCATGCACCTGGAGTCTCATGAGCACAGGAGACGGGGGCCGGGGGCTGGCGGGACCCTGGAGGCTGCCCGGACCCTGGAGGCTGCCCTGGGCAACATACTGCGACCCTGTGTCTGTCCTTTAAAAAAGCACATATGTAATATATTTAAATATTGGGAAATATTTTTTATATTTTTATTATGCTTACATAAATCATATATAGATACATAGACCAGAAGAGGGCTGGAGGCGTGCCTCAATAACGGAGTACGTGTCTAGCATGTTCAAGACCCTGTCAATCCCAGATCTCCAACACATCAGAAAAAAAATACCAGGAATTAATGTGAAAAGGTTAAATAAAAAAATATAATTAAATCAAAGGCACATTCCAGGAAAGAAACCCAACATCCAACCAGAAGTTGCCCAAGGGTTAGGGTTAGTACTAATACAATAGCAGTAAATAACAACTTTTGCAATTCACCATATTGAAAGGGCTCACTTGCTGTATGTCACTGTGGATAGAAAACACTCTATCATCTGAGATGAAGACCTTATGACTTCAAGAGACAAATTACAGGTTACAGACAGAGGTTTGAGATCAGAAGATACAGGATTTCAACAGCCAGCAGTGACGCCCAGAACAACATGAACAGATACACTGAAAAGTGCCACCTGAAACTGTAGCTAATCAAAGTACAGGAGCAGAAAAGAATCAAACAGATCCATTTTTGATTCAGCTGTGACATCCCACCCAGCCCTGAGAAGCTAGTGAAGGACAGACATAATGATCAAATGGGAAATCGCAGTCATGAAAGTAGTACCGTGGGACCCAGGAGACATGAGGGCATTCTAAGAAATAACAAGATGGAAGAGGACTCAAGTCAGGAGCTGGGTCCGAAGTGTAATGAATAGCCAGTGTGCTTCCTATGGACGGCTGTGTTTCCTCAAATTCCTATGTTAAAGTTCTAAGCCCCATATCTGAAATAGCACTGCATTTGGTACAATCTTTAAAGAGGCAAAAACATTAAAATGAAGTCTCCAAGAAGAACCTAATGACTGGCATCTTTGAGGGGAGCTAAGGATACATCTTGGCATATCATTTAAAGAGAGAGAGAGAGAGAGAGAGAGAGAGAGAGAGAGAGAGAGAGAGAGAGAGAGATTGAGTGGGGTAGAGAGATGTATTAAGACATAGAAGACAGTGAGGTCCAGCCATCTACAGGACCCAAATCTCGCTGACCCCATCTTTCCCAGCTTCTACAACTATGAGAAATAGAAAATTTCTGTAGATTACACTGCCCCATCTATGCTACTCCACCATGGCAGCCCTAAGAACTGGTATTGGTACCTAACCAGGGCAGTTTAAGAAGCTCCAGAAAAGGAGTCAAACCAAAAGGGCGCATCGCTTACACTGAGACAGTTTATGATGCTATCAGCTGTGGAGGAGGAATCTGTGACACGGCAACGGGAAAAGGACAAATGAATGAGGCAAGAACATGAAGGGGAAGACATAAAAGAACCCACAGCCATGGAGCACTATGGCTCATGATGACTAACATTTATCTAGTATCAAGAATTTCATCAAAACCTGGGGAACAACTATGGGGTGGATAGGCTGAGAGCTACATCCTCATTTGCCAAAGAATTCATCATCACATATTATCATAAACTGGAAAACATGGAAATGGCGATCTGTAAGATTGTACACTTAAACAATGAAGGAAGATAAACAGAGTAAGACAGAAGTACTTAAGCTAGCTACCTCTGAGACCTGACAATCAGGTAACATGGAGGATGCCGTTTCATGGTAATCTCGGGGAAGCTACCTGAGAAAGTACTCATGTGTGCTTCTAAAATAAAAATAGGATTTAAAAATACTACATAGACCACTAGAAATGTGTTAAAAAGAAGCTGCTGCTTCCTTCCACTAGGCCTTTGGATGGTGTGACATGGATAGAAGCCAGAGCAGTGTGTCTAAGAATAAAAGCTATGAGGTATTCAATGATAAAGGAGGTCTTAACAAGGTGTTGGTAATCCAAAGACAGAGGAACAGGACAGGCAGCAGAGCTCATGCAATGGCTGTCCGCTGGCAGTGTGCCCCAGAGGAGTCCCTGGCCAAGGTGCTCTTTGCATCTTCCAGACTGGGTGCACGCCCGCACCTGCCCCAGCCTTGTCCTCTTTTGCCTCATACCTGTCTGTTCTCATTTCGTAAAAAGTGTATTCCAGGAGAGAATTCTGCAGGGGATGCCTCATAGCAAGCATCTGTTAAATGTGGTGAGCAGAGAAAAACTTTAAGAGCCATCGCTTGAGTGCAGAGCAAATTGGTCCCAGGCCAGGCTGGGTGAGCTGCTGGGACTTTGTTAGGGTGAGGCTCTGCGTGCACACGTGGAGGAAGGTAACTACTGTGTGGGCACTAGCTGCTCACTTTCACAATTCTCAGAACCAGAGGCTTTCAAGATAGGAGCCAAATCGCCCAGTCATTCACCAATCACTTGCTGTGGACTTAGATGTGTCATGATGAGCAACTTCCTGAGTGAGTTCTATAGCTGAAGTAATTAGCACCTCCAAGTAGCCTGAAGTGTGTTCCAGAGGAAGAGCACCATTCCAGTGTGGGAGGCCACTGGAGAGAGATCCTGAACACAGGTCCTCAGGCTCAGCCCCACCCTCGGTCTTCCCAGGTAGCCGAGAACGTCTGGTCATTCCCAGTCTGTTCAACCTTTAAAATCTAGACGTTTTCAAGCCTTCTGGATAGTTCTACCCTGTTGGTGGCAGTTACCTTGTCAGGTAAATTATAATTTAACCAGGACTCTGGTTTATCAATTAGTTTTCTCTTGCCCAAGTTGGCAATCAATCATTCTCTAAAATGTTACACTCCTCTGTGTTAGGTGCCTTACCTGGCAGTTCAGTAAGAAGCTGCTCAGATTCCAACACTGACCACCAAGGAAAGAAAGCTGATCAGAGTCCTGCAAGTACAGAGAACAGGCGCAAAGAAACTTGTCTCCTGGCTAGATTTTTAGTAGAAAATTTGAACAGTCAGGAAAAAAAGATATCCTTAAAGATTGTCAGTAACAGAACATGGTAAAGCACTATGAATCTCTGCATCTTCACACACACATTACACATATGAGCAAAGGAAAGATACAGGGAAAGCAAAAGACAATTAAAAATAGTTTATCTATTCAAAATCCAAGGAGAAAAGCTGAAGCCTGGAGTGGTGTGTTCTGGGCTTCCGCCATCGCTGTGCCTCCGCCAGGTAAAGGGCAATGCAATTCCTCTTTAAGCTTGACACACATGGAGGAGTACTCAACGATTTAAAAAAGCTAAAAAATGTTTAAAAAAAATTTAATTCATTTGACCTGATTTTATTAAAAGTCATCCAGCTGTCTTCTGTTCAGCTCTGGTCTCAGGTGGCCCCTAAACAGTCTAGCCAAGAGTGTCTCCCTGGGTCCACCCCTAGCAGGCTGGGTAGAAACGCCTCTGGTAACTAGCAGAAGTTCACTTCTTACTCCGGGCTGCTTGACTGGCACTTGGCTTCATGTTCCAGAAGAATCTTCTTTGTGAATAGTCCTCTCCAGCTGGGCCAGGAGGAGGGATAAAGCCTCTCCGGAAAATCCTCTGATTCTGTGAAAATTTTCTTAAACAAGAAGCAATAAATCAGTATCAACATTAACATATAATAGGCTTTATAAAATAAGAGATATTCGGATCCTACTCTTTCCTACCTGGATGACCCAGGCAGCAATCACTTGTCTTTCTCTTCACTTTTATGAGATGGAGCTAGGACCGGGGCGATGGCCCAGTGAAGAAAGCTCTTGCGGTACAAGTGTGAGGACTTGGGGCTGGAACCCCAGAACCCATAGAAAGCTGAGAAACAGTAGCATGTGTCTGCAATCCCTTTGACAGTACGGAGGCAGAGACGGGGACCCCTGGAGGCTCCAGGGCAGCTGGCTTAGCATGTGCAGTGGAACTCCAAGAGGCTCTGTCTCAGACAAGCTGAGAGTGTGAAGTGTGACACTGGAGTTGTCTTCTGACTTCACACGCAGGCGCGCTGTCTCTCTCTCTCACACAATCCCACTCTGTCAAATAGGATGACTTGCTTTTTTAGTCTCTATTCCTTTTCACCTTTTTGACTGTTGTTACTGTCAGTTGTGAGCAGCCATGTTGCTGCTGGGAACTGAGCCTGTGTCTTCTGCAAGAGCAGCCAGTGCTCTTAACTGCTGAGCCAACTCTCCAGCCCCTACTACTACTTTTTTACTATTATAAATAAGTTTCAGTTTCAGTGGCTTTATAAACTGTCACAGTATGGTTATGGTCAATTAGCTGTCTCCCCACTCCTAGAATCACAGGCTACTACCAGTGTTCCAACCATGATATTTTGGGGATTAGCATCTCATAATATATACTACTGAACACAGTGCATCTAGCTCTGTCTTAGCAGAATTTGAAAAGTAGTCTCAATATAGAATTGATAAGGTATGAACATCTTCATGGCCATTAAAACTAACTCAAAAGGGTAACTCCCATGCTCAGTGTCACCAGCAGCATTAAAAAAAAAAGTGTTAAAATGTACCAATTTGTTTTAACAAAAGCAGCACATAACAACCATAGTTATGGGTTGCGTGTTTAAGAATCTCCACTTCAGAGAATGGAAATTAGAGATGTGGTCTCACCCAAGATTGCACATAGTGTGAATGGCAGAGTAAAGAGACAAATTCAAACCCAGCCTGACAGTTACAACCCTCAAATACTCATAAAAACTTAACCTAAATTAGCAGCCAAAAATATCTTGCAAGCTATGATAGTTAATTTTAGATAGCATCTTGACTAGAGTAAGGAACAGCTACAGAGCTAGTGAGATGTTATTTTTGCACTTGTCAACAGTGTTTCTACTGAAGACTGACGCATGAAGAGCAGACTGAGTAAGGTGATCTGCCTTCCGTGGGGCAGGCATGAATCACCTAGATGGGACTGCAGTACAACCACAAAGGCGCAGGAAAGGCGAAGCTGCCT
Source organism: Pachyuromys duprasi (assembly GCA_028658305.1). Taxonomy (NCBI): domain Eukaryota; kingdom Metazoa; phylum Chordata; class Mammalia; order Rodentia; family Muridae; genus Pachyuromys; species Pachyuromys duprasi. The sequence continues at coordinate 53,782,307 of CM053761.1, forward strand.
TCTCCTGCCCTTCCACCCCATCCCAAGGCTTCTCAGGCCTTCCCTCACAGCTCCTACAGATTTTCCATACTCCTTGGGTCTCCAGCTCACAGAGGACTTGCTGAGGGCCTTCTCCACCTACAGAGTCATAGCAAAGGCCTCTCCTGTCTACCTACCCTCCTCTCTCTCTTCTTCGCTAGCTTTCCTTTTCTCTGGAGAATCCTATTTTGACTGAACTAAGACTTTTCTCATTTCCTAAGTGAAATACTTTTATGATTTAATCTGCTCAAACCATGTGCAAATATCTCTATTGAGTTTGTTTGCTCTTTCTTTCTTTGTTTTGTTTTTTGTTTAGACAGAGTCTCGCGTGGTCTAGGTTGACCTCAAACTCACTATGTAGACACTAATGAGCCCCTGATCTCCCTGTCCCTAGCTCCCAGTGTTGGGGTTACAGGCATCCACTACCCCACCTGGCTTTTTTATCTGTTCTTTGAATAACAGCCTTCCTTATTCCAAAAACAATGTAGCCTAAGAATTCAGAAGTCTCAAAGCCTAGGGCTGTATCTCAGAAGTAGAAGCTTGGGTCTGATCCCAAGAACGTAAGATTTTATCTTCTAGTAGCCCCATCTAACTCCTTCTGGATAAAACTAAATTTGAAAATAATAAATAAAATTTCCTTTTCTCATCTGCCTCTGAATAGCCACACATTTCCTACCTAGTATTTAATTTGCAGGGCAGCGTGACTGAAACCGATCTGGAAGGAAAAGCAACTGCTGGCCACTATCACAATGTACTTTCCCTGACTTCAAGTACAGTTTCCATCTCAATTCTAGGAAAGGGAGAAGAACAGGTACCTGAGTGACTGCTGTGAGTTCTGGGTCTGGGTATGAAAACGCCGGAAAGGTGGTGGATGGCCATCAGGCCGGTTGTTCCTAGGTCCTTGGTGCACAGGCTTGTTAGTGGTATGGACTTGCGCCATAGGATGTGCTGCATCTTCAGGGCCACCTGACTTAGACGTACTAACATTCTGGTTTCTAGAAGAGAAGTGTCCTTAGTGTCACCAGGTTCCAGTTCCAGTGGCCAGTTTAGTGATTACGTATTTTGGTTTGTGAACATACGATCTCATCTCCCCCGTTCCTATTGGTTTAGGGTTTGCTCAACAAGTGAGAATGCTCCAGGGTACTGTAGCACGTGAATTACTTCAAAGAGGCTTCCCCAACCACAAACCTTACCTAACAAAACGGAAGACTTCCTTTCTGACATGACGATTCTGCAGGTTTTCAATGTAGTTTTGTCTTTCTATGCAGTGCCCCCGACACCTGTTGAACACTGAGGGGTGGATGAAGATGTACTATCAGAAACAATTTCACAAAAGAAATCTTACCCAGAGATTGAAACCAAAGCTCATACGCACTGACTAATCATTATGCTGTTATATCTCACTACCTGCAGATATGGTTCCTTCATAAGCTTTTGGCAAAAGACACTTATGCTACCTATTGTTTTTCTTTCTTTCTTTTGGTACTGGAGATCAAACTCAGGTTTCACACATGCTAAGCAGATGTTCTATCGCTGAGCCACATCCCCAGCCCCAAGAGCTAGTTTTCCTTCCTTCTCTCTCTTCACTTTCTTTTTGGTATCTTATATTGGATCATATGAATTATTTTCCAAAAACTAAAAAGTGGATCTACCATTTTCACATTTAGCTTTTAGAAAGGGAAAAATAGTGACACCCCTCATACTTACATTCAATTGCATCATCTGGCCTCATGCCTTCTACATCAATCAAATATCTAACAAAACAACATAATTTGGGTCACTTAAATATAAGAAAAAAAATCAAAACAGGTCCAATTTCACTTACAAGTGGAGACAAACAAATCCTAAGAAAATACTAGATACCTAATCCAACAGTTACAGAATGACAGGCCATGACCATAGAAAAAGACTACCCAAAGATTGACTAAGAAATTTATTAATAAGGGTACTTATATTAATATAACAATATAATTAATAAAGGAAATGCATGACCAAACTGGAAAATGCTTAAAAAGTAGATTCAGTAGTTATTTTCATCAAAATGCTTTGTAAACTAAAAAACAGGAGGCTTCCTTAATATTACTGTATATTCATCAGGAACCAACAACACATAGAGCAACGGAGAAAAATAGTAACATAGCTAAAAATACTGGAAAACCAATTTACATGGGCCAGAAACAGGAGCTACTGTCACCCACTTTTTCCTCATTCTCACCCTCAGTCTACTACCAGGGTCCCGACGGTGATGACAGCATCCTTCCACCAAAATGGCCTCAACATCCTGGTCCAAGTGACCACCACACTTCAGTTCATACAAAAACCTGATGACGCCTTGCTCCACCTCTTTAGAACATTCTCACTCAGCAGAAATAGACGTGTTCAACACCCCCCCGCCAAAAGGTGCAACAACAAGCAGACTGAAATAACCACTTTGCATGGCCTGGTTTTGAGCCCTTCCCACACCTGCCTTTCCACTTCAATGCCATACTTACTGCACCGCCAGCTCCTCCAGTGCGGTATACCCTGTCCTACCCTAGGGTCTTGGCTGAGCCGCAGTCTCTCTTCAGTGTCCTTCCTCAGCTAGCATTAGGTTAACTATCAGGTACTGCTCAACCCTTCCATGGAAATGATGAGGTCAGAGCTTCCCTATCATTTGCTCTCATGGTACCATGGACCCGTCCTTCTTAGCACACGACAGTGACAGATCTATATTCTTTTTATTCTTTTTATTATTATAGTCTTCATTATTTCTTCAGATGCAGATTAAATCTCTTTGCCAGCACTCACACTGCGCACACAAACCAGATCTCAGTAAGGATTGTCTGAATGGACAAACATAAAGTCACACAACACAATTCCTTAAGAATCACATCTGAACTCAGAATCTGCATGTCAAGTAAGGTTATTGCTCAGTCAGTGGCATGTGGATCCAAAGATGTTCATACCACTTTCATATTTTATCATACCCCAAACTTCTGATTTGCATGTTCAGTATGCAAAACAAAACAAAACAAAACCACACCAAAAACACTGTAGCCTTTCAAATATGAGGTCTCCAAATACTTCCACAGGAAGATACCTACTGCATATTAAATTGCAAATCTGAATGTCTATCATATTTAAGCCACAGAGATGTGCTTATATCTGCATTTGTGAGCTCTGCAATATACTGCTGATGGCAGTCTCTGGGTGCAGACAACACTGTTCTATACTTTACCCATTTCCAGCTTACACTACCATTGCAACCACACAGACACATTAAACACTGTTTGGCTTTTGGCTTGGCAACTCACCTGCAAATGAGGTAGCCAGTCCTGTTTAAGCCATGGGTGCAGTGAACACCAATAAGTTTGTCTATAAAACAGGAAATTCAGAGTTAAGTAAAGGAAAGAAGATACACCAACAATAAGTTGGACAATTTTCTGAAGAGTAACACAAGTTGGTAAAATATTACTGCTATGTTGAAAAGTAAAGTGACTTTACAAACATGTCATCAAAAAAGATCATCTACCAAAAGCTCATTGTTGTGGAATTTTGCAAGTACTGGTTAAATACAATGATGTAAACTATAGAGGCACCATTAGATTAAAGCTGCATTAGACAAAACCATCTATCTTAACATAAAGAGGAAACTGGAATGTGATTGTGTATGCAATGCTGAGGTTTGAAGCTGGGACTCATGTAAGCCAGGAAAGTGCTCTGCATTTAAGCTACAGACCTCAGGCCAACCTCCAAATGTGCTAGTAACAACCACAACTCTACTCAAAATGGAAAAAACAACAGAAACACCTTCAGTATGTGTGACAAAGATCAATTCCCTAGGCCTACTTGTGCTGTTTTCCTAGGGGGCTGTATCACTCCTAACTTGTGTCTTCTGTTGCTTCTTCATGGAACTTTCAGACCCTGAGATTTTTAATCTTCTACCTCTCACCCCTTAACTACAGAAAAAGGGAAACGCTTCCATCATTTACACATTTCTCACTCAAGTTTTGTTGCGTGTGGCCAACAAGAGGAAAAACACTTTATTGCTACCAGCTGACATTTTCAAAGACAACACCGAGATGGTTTGGTGCTTGAGAGGACATCTGCTCTTGACGAGGACCTAAGTTCGGTCTCCAGCACCCATGTTGCATGGCTCACAACTGCCCATAACTCCAGGTGGAAGGAACCTGATGCCTCTGGACTCTCTGAGTACCTGCATTCACATGCACATAGCCATAAGCACACGCATATAATTTAAAAAAAGAGATTAAAAAAATAGTCCCCAAACCTATTCAAAATGTACAACAGCGTTCAGAATATAAGGAAAAAGAAACCACAAGGACTTACCATTATCTTTATTTTTCTTTAAAAATTCTTTAACTGCACATTTGAACTTAAAAATAGTGTCATTATCAGGTACCTGATGACCAACTGTAAAAATTTTTATGTAAGAAATAGTTTCTGGCAAATCCTAGAAAGCAAAACAAAGAAAAATATACATTATTTCATTTGCAGGTAGATAATGAAAGATATGAGGAGCCTGAATATAAACTGGTAATGATAACCTTACTGTGACAGCAATTCTGACTACAGAGGTAATTCTTACAAAGCTGTTTCAACTAGGAAATAACACTTGATTTTCATTAAAACTATAGGGCAGTCACGAAGTATACAAAACACACCAAATTCAATTTGAATGAGGGTGTATATATTGCGTGACTAAAAATTATATGAACAGTTCTACCTAGTTATTTCACCTTTCTGCGCCTTCACAAAGTAGTAATGAGGTGGGCAAAGGAGTTATGGATAGGGGAAAAAAACAAAGAGGGCAGGTGTGGGTCTAGAGAGAGGGCTCAGAGTTTAAGAGTGCTTGCTTTTCTTCCTGTGGACGAAGTTCAGTTCTCAACACCCATTCTGAAGGCTCACAACAGCCGAAACTCCTGCTCCAGAGGATCCGGCGCCCTCTTCTGACCTCAGCAGGCACCTACACACATGTGGCAGACACATAAAGAAGACACACAGACAAAACACACACAAACACACACATGCATGCACACATGCACACAAATAAAATAAAACTCAGGGAAAAAAGAGAGGTTACGTGAACATCTGTAACTCTGGGCTTAGGTAGAAAGCATCCTCATGAATTTTACAGTTCCTCGCTCTGTCCACAAGAAGAGCTTCTATTAACAATGAATATGCCTGACAACAGTGTCTGGAAAGTTATCAGCACTGAAAGGAAACAAGTTTTCTGCAAGGGCTGAGTCAAGCTGGAGCAGGAAACAGCTAAGATGAGCTTGGAACTTCTTTCACGCAGAAAAAGTGATCACAGATGATGAGGACGTGTCAATAGATCGGCACTGAGAAATGGCCTAGTCAGGCTGAGGAGCTACTGGCAGCTGATAGCGGCTTGGGAGGGGGGAGCCAGGCTTCTTTAGGAGTGTGGCCCTGGGTAATCGGCCATGTTCCAGTGGCATGCTTCACACACATATGCACTTGAGCAGTGCTAATTTTGGACTCAGTGGTTCCTTTTTAAAAGGCAGCATGGGGGTGGGGTGAAGAAATGGCTCGCTCTCCAGCACCTACACGAGGCAGCTCACGACCACTCGTGACTCCAGGTCTAGAGGATGTGACACCCTCCTCCACGGCACCTTCGCGTGTGTGTTATAAAAACCACATAAAGAAGAAAAGGACATGGCATTGGGAGTGCAAGTCAGGATGAATTAGCTGTGGTGTTGGGGTGATTGTGATCAAAATGTGTATTATACATGTATGAAATTCTCAAAAATATTTTTTTAAAAAGGTTTTAGGACACAAACTGAGAAGTTCCAACTCTCCAAAGGGCAGTCCTCCACCTGTGCTTCAATTGCAAAAGGCAACTGCAGGGGCATTTGTAATGACAGGAAAAATTTAATTAATTAAATAAAATCAGACTAGCCACTATTGGCAGGGATCAGGGAATCAAGATATTATTTTGAAAGCTGTACACAAAGGAAATAATCCTGTTGACACCACTGAGTAAATAAACAAGCAGAACCGTCATTAAGTAAAACATGAATGGTAAGATTCACCTGCACAGCCTGGTGAATGGTGGCGCACACCTGTAATCCTAGACCCTGGGAGGCTGAGGCACGACACTCTTGAGTTTGAAGTCAGCCTGGGCTACACAGCAAGAGCCTGTCTCAAAAAAGAAAAAAGAAAAAAAGAAAATCAACTTTTTGAGCCCTCAAAGGAATGAATAGATTAGTCATCAATAACTGCTAATACTGTAAGATACAACCACTCATTATTTAACCCCTAACACATGACCAGCTGTGAAAACATCTCAGGTCAGGCATGGTAGCACACCCTTGCTGTCTATGTGTTTCAGTAGGCTGAGGAAGAAGGTCCAACTGAGCACAGGAGTTCAAGATCAGTGTGGGCAACATAGCCAGAACCCATCTCAAAATATATAGGCATGCTCAAAAGTGCCTTGTTACAAAGAAAATCAAGGCAGCCAGAGCAATGGTTCTTAGCTCAGAGACTTTCCTGCTCTGGCAGTGAATGAGAGTTTGCTTCCCAAGACTCATATAGCCAGTCACAGCTGTCTGTATCTCTAGTTCCAATGGATCTGACACCTTGCTCTAACATCTGCAGGCTCCAGTACACATGAGGCGCACATAAACTCATGCTAGGACACAAACATACATATTAAAACAAAGATTTTTTAGAAAAGGAAATCAAGCTGGGTGTGGTGGTCCATGCCTATAATCACAGTACTCGGGAGGTAGGGGCAAGAGGCTAGGTGTCTAAGGACAGCCTGGGCAATAGGAGACACCATCTCAAAAAAAAAAAAAAAAAAAAAAAAAAGAATCAAGACAAGTGGAATGCTGTAGATCTATAACTCCAGCATTAGAGAGACCGAGGAGGAAGATCAGGAGTGTTAGGTGAGCCAGGGCTACATGTTAAGACTCTGTTTCAAATATTAAACCCAAAACAAAACAAAACAAAAATAAGGAAGAGAGGGAAGAAGGGTAGGAATGGGAAAGAAAAGAGAAACCAGGGGGTAGGGAACAGAAGGAGGGAGGAGGGAGAAAAGGAGAAAGAAAAGTTCAATCTGGAATCCGTTGTGCTAGTCCACTGGCAGACAGCAAAAGGAGTCCACCAGCACAGGGGGACACTCAGCCAACACTGAGACACTACAGCCTGGCTGGGCCTCTCAAAAGGAGTCTACCAGCACAGGGGAATGCTCAGCTAACACTGAGACACTACAGCCTGGCCAGGTCTCTCAAAAGGAGTCCACCAGAACAGGGAGATGCTCAGCCAACACTGAGATACTACAGCCTGGCTGGGCCTCTCAAAGCACAGAATTCAACAGAGGGACAAAAAGAAAATAAAAGGGACATAGACAGCAATCAGTACACTTAGTCAGATTTGGCACAAAACCAACTACAAACCAACAATGTTTATGATACTTAGGAGTTATCAGATTGCCTACCTTACATAAAAGAACTGATATTAAGAAAAAATATGGTATCTTAAATATGCATACCAAAGACGTAGAGATAAATTCTCCAACATTTGAGGGTTCCTTTAAAATAAGACAGAACATGCTGGGCGTGCTGGTGTACAGAACTGAATCCCTGAACATGGGAAGCAGGAGTGGGCAGATATTTGTGGTTGGACACCAGCTGGTGTACATAATGAATTTCAGGCCAGCCAGGGCTTCATAGTGGGACGCTTTCTCGTGAAACAAACAAACAAAAAAACAAACAAAGAATAGATGCCCCCTCCCCACATACATACACAGGGGTCGGGGAGTAAGGAAGGCAGAATGGGGTGAGATAGATAGGAGTAATAATGAAATACAGCATATACATATAACTTAATATTGAGCCAGAAAAGAGAGACATAACTACTAAAATAATTCAGACAGAAAAGACAAGTGTTACATGATGCTGGGGCTGGAGAGATGGCTCAATGGTTAAGAGCACTGGCTACTCCTGCAGAAGATTCAGGTTCAATTCCCAGCACCCACACAACAGTTCACAAACATCTGTAATTCCAGTTATAGGGATGCAATGCCCACATCTGCCCTCCACAGGCACCCAGCATATCTTCGGTGCACATATATACAAACAGGAAAACACTCATACAAATAAATAAAAATAAACCTCAAAAAATTTACTCCACAGATGAATATCATTGCTACTCCAGCAAAGATACTTTTTCCTCAGGCAGCAGAAAGATTATTACAAAAAGCCACAGCTAATCAAAATGCAGAGAACAACTGACTGTGAGGTCCAATCGCTACACCTAAAGTATAACCCTTACATATAAGGGTCAGAGAACATCTCAGAAGAGGGAGGTAGAAAGATTATAAGGGCTCAAGAACCAGGAAGTGAGCTGCAAGATTATACTTTACAGATATAACAGGGATGGCTACACCCATGAAATTTCAACTATATGGATGCTTAAAACAAGATCTGAACAGTAACACCAGTTGACAAGGCAACACAGATAGGAGAAATTGCAGAGGGCCCTACCCCTAGATGAAGAACTACAGGCAATTTAAAACTGCAGAGAGAGGGAGAATTAAATCTTCCAATAAGCACCCTAAAGTGGTCAGCCCGAAAAAACATACAAGTAAAACTAAATGGACACAGCAGGTTGCATTTGTATATTTGCATATACATGCAGCACTAGAAAGAATAAGAGGCTATAAATTTGAAAGGGGGCTGGAAGAGGTTAAAGAAAGGAAGAGGGAAATGACAAAATTATGTTTTAGTTCAATTAAAAACATTTAAATATATGTTACATTGTGCTACATGTATGAGATACCTAGATCTGGGAAATTCATACTAATAAAGCAGGTAAGAGGCTACCAGGGTTCTGAAGTTGAGCAGAAGGGAGAATTAACAGTTATGGAACTTTTGCTAATGAAAGAATTGGGTAATAACTAGTACATATTATATAGTTCATTTACTGTCTCCAAGCACTTGTGTGCGTGTGTTTTGCTGTTGCTTAAGACTTATGTAGTCCAAGCTGGCCTTGAATTTGTGATCTTCCTGCCTTAGGCTCCTAAGAACTGGGATTATAGCCATTCACCACCATGCCTGGCCTCCAATCTCATTTCACGATGAAATTAGGGAAACTATTTGCTTTTCTTTTAAAATTATTACTACCCGTGAATAAAGCTTGGTTTTCACACCAGCACCGGATGAAAACTATTAAATTACTGTGAGTTTTGTTTTCAGTTAGAGAGTCCACTTACCTCTACTTTATAATAGCGCTGAGTATATGTTAAATCGATTATCAATCCAAGTTCTTCCTTTTGTTCTTGAATTTTATTAAAAAGATCCAAAGGAGAAAAGCATTCTTCTGGCATAAGGTTTGCTTCAAATTTCTGTGAGAGAGTGAAGTAAGAGAGGACCACCTGCTTACAGTCCTGCACCACATTCACCTCACGAGATGAGCGCACGGGACTCAGAGGGCAGGCTCCGCTCCCCTGGAAGCTGTAACAATCTTTCTCCCAGTGCTGAGAGCAACAAAACCTCACTTTGGTATACATGTTTCTGTGGTTGTGTCCCCCTGCTTCAGAATTAAATAGGTGAGGAACAAACAAACGAAACACTCTCTCTAAGCCTTAAAACCTAATGCATTTCACAACCACCCAACCAACCACCTACATCCCCATCCCCACCAATTCCACTGAATTCCCAGTAGAGCAACCACCATATCAAACACATCTAGTTTAGTCAGGCGAACACAAGATACAACATACTATAATGATTCTTTATAAGACAGTTAAGGAATTACACTGTCTTTTCCTTACAATGAGATATGGATATAGATTCTACTATCTGTGGATCTTGTTTCAGGACAGTAAAGTGACATAAACCAGAAAAATGGAGAGCAACAAGGTTGAGAGCTAGTGTTCTCCATGGGAAATGTAGAGTTCTAAAAATATACTGAATTAACTTTCATTTACCTTTTGCAAAGGAACCTTGAAAGCAATGAAACGAGTCCCAGGCATCCGTTGTCCAACTGGAAGATAGTCTGTCCATCTGTGACATAGTATTTGTTAATCAAACTGAATGTCACCCTTGCCTCCCAACAGAATAAGACTCCAAGATAATGGGGCACCTAGCGCACACAAAATGTCCCTTTACTCTGCCCTGCCCTTTGTCCCTCAAACCATTCATTCTGCACAAATAACAACCTTCACTTTCCTTTTACCTGCTTCCCTGTCTTAAAAACAGATACAAGACAAGAAAATAGCACTTAGGTCTCCACAAACAAGAAATACCCAAAAGCAAGAATGGCCAGAACTTTTGTATCCCTAATAAACCCAGCCTAGCATCAAATACTAAGGTGATATATCAGACAGGAAAGCAGAAGGGGGACTGTGTCAGTGAAGAGGCCTAAAGGGAGGGGGGAGGGCAACAAAAGGCAGAAAGGGGGAGGAAGACAAATAGTGTACCTTTTCCCTATGTGGAATCTAGGTTTAAATACGTAACGAATATACATATACACATACATACATATTTGTGATAACATTGGTGAATTATGCAGGAGGAGGAAAGAAACTAGCAAAAAAGGGGGGAAGTTTTATGTGTGTATAACAGGGAAAGTATGATATACATATACAAAATATCATAATGAAACTCATATTTTGTACAGTAACCAAAACTATTAAAGACAGCAAGAAGTAATGACTACCTACACACTAGCTAAAAGAGCTCAAATTCAATACTCTCCCTGAACATAGTTTTTCATTTCCACACAAGTGGCATCAATTCAAGGTGTAGAAATTGCCCAGTTGTTACATAAATAGACACTCTGAACTTCAGTCACGCCAGGGGTCACTCTGGAGAGTCAGAACTGAGTTGGTCTCTGTCCGTGAATTATAAATAAATAAGGTTCATTCAGTAAACATGAAGCTCTGAGTGGGCAAGAGACCTGGCTGCAGACACAGCAGACCCCAGAACAGTGGAACCTACTGTTACAGGCCATGATAAAGATTGGCTTTTTATTTTTAAAGTCAAGCTTTACCTTACATCTATGAGCTGTCTCCCAACTACTATTCAATATTTAATTTAAAGAATTAAACATATAAAGGTATGTTAAGAATGGACTGGAGAAGGCTGGAGAGATAGCTCAGAAATTAAGAACACTGGCTGCCCCTCCAAAGGTCCTGAGTTCAATTCCCAGCAACCACACAGTGGCTCACAGCTATCTATAATGAGATCTGGTGTCCTCTTCTGGCATTCAGGCAGAACACTGTATACATAATAAATCTTTAAAGAAAAAAAGAATGGATTGGAAGGAAATGACAGTAGATAAATGGACACCTGTTTTCTGCAACATGACAGGTAAGTTCTACGGTGCAATGCTGAAGGAGGAAAGCTGGCAGATTCTAAAGATAACCAGCAGAGAAAAGGAAGTGTTTACTCAAGTCTGGGAAGGGAGGGAGGGCATTACGTCCATCCTGAATTTTAGGTATTGCTCATTTATGGAAATAAAAGAAGTGCTTGCTGAAGTCCGGGGTGGGGGAGAGGACATTCAGTGCATCCTGGGTATAAAACAAAGTACTTGATGCATTCTAGGAAGGGGAGAGGCCGATCTGGCCACGCCTGGTTTCAGCTAGTCCTTATTTGTGGAGATATAACCACCGACTTTTGAAATCTGGGCAGGGAAGCAAACAGTCGTAAGAAGCAAAGGGCTCACGGCACCCGTGAGCAAAATCATAAAACTAACCATTGGCGCAGGTAGGGAAAACTCCCTCAAATGACAACTCCGCCCCCAGAGACCTGGAAGCCTAAGAACCTCTCCAGCTGATGCCAAGGGCAGGGTGTGTACAGCTCACACCGGAAGCCTCGCACTGCGCCTAAGCTACCTTAAGACTGCGGCTCCCCCGCCCATGGCGGCCCTCCGCGCTGGCCCGAGCTCCAGAGACAGAGCCTCCTCGGGACGGACCTAAGACCCTAGAATGCGGGGTGGGAAGTGTGTGGTGGGGTTCGGCGCGGAGGACGCTGGGAGGCGGAAGGGCGCGCGGCCGGGAGAACACCAAGACCTAGGCCGCCGAGGCGGCCGGAACGACCCAGCCCGGAACCAAAGCGCCTTACCTTTCCGGGACGTGGTTTCTGCCTTTCTTCTTGGGTGGGGCACGGACAGCGAAGTCCCGGCCCCGACCGCGACCACTGCGGCCATAGTGCCAGGGGTTCATGTGGGCGCAGAGATGCCGCCCACCCAACGCCAGGCGTGCCAGAGCGGCCAAAGTGGCGAACTCAGAGCCGCCAGAAGACGCCGCTGGGGCCAGAGCGTCGGCGCAGGAAAGCGCCGTGTCCGGTGCCTCCGCAGTTCGCGTGCGCCTTGCCACGTCCTGATGACGTCACACGCCGGGCGTAGAGTGAGTTTTGTCAACCCGCCCTTGGTTCCATGTGTTCTGAAGCTGGAGGCCGGAATCGCAGCCCCGCTAATTAGTACATGCACCTGCAGAACTGCTCAGGACCGGGGGGACAGTCCAGCCCCACGCCTCAGATCCCTGAGTTCTTCACGACCTTGTCAATTGTTTACATTTTGTATAGTATTTATGATATTCACTTTCACACGTGTATCCTTTTTCCGCCGGGGACGGGGGATACAAAAAGTTAGGCACAACACATTTTTCCTTATTTAAATATATATTTGCAGAGGTATTTTATTCCAGCAGCCTGGCTACTCTGGCTAGAATACAGACACGCCCTTAGACACGGCAAAGAGACGAATTAGAAAAGGATTTGATAGAATGAGTCAGGATAGGATATGCCCACCTCTCAGCAGAAGAGACAGGAAAAAGAGGATTTAGGAGAGCAGCTCCGAGGGGGTTTGGGATGGGGGAAGGCCATGTTTCTGGATTAAAATTCCTCTACAGTGTTTTTCAAGCTTTGTTCTTTCCTAGGTCATGGAACCTTTAAAAGTGGGTCAGAGCTTCTGGTCTTTGGGAGTATGCAATTGAAGGGAGAAGGAGATGCAGCTCATTCTCTCTCCACTTCTCTGTCTTCCAACATGGGGTCTTACTGTGTAAGTCTGACTGGCTTGAAACTAAACGAGGCTAAACAGCGATCCACCTGAATCTGCCTCCTCAGTGCCGGGATTAAAGCGTGAACCACCATATCCAGACCGTTCTCCATCTTTTTAAAAGCAAGGGCTCTGGCAGCCCAATCAGCATTGAGCTTACTATACAGCCAAGAATGTCCGCAAACTTCCGATCCTCCTGCCTTCACATAACTTCTAGGGTTACAGGCATGTGTCACCACACCTACGATTATGAAGTGCTAAAGAGAAATCCCAGGACTCCATGCGTATTAGGCAACCCCTCTATCAACTGAGCCACATCAGCACCACTTCCTGTCCTCTGTCCAGGCCTTGAGTGAGCAGCTTGCTCTACTGAGTGTTCCTTGCAATGGCACCCTCCGGTAACTGACTGTGGGCTGAAACTTCCAGCACTATGAGGCAAAACAAACCTTTTCTATTCCTAAGTATCTTAGGTGGGTTTTTTAATGGTAAAAAGCTGACCACAATACCACCCTCCTCTCAGTCTTATTATAGCACTCGCCTTTACCTGTGGTGGATGATTTCCATAAGAGACTTGTTTGGCTTACAGAAAATGTGTTTGTATATTTTATATATGATATATATGCTATATATATTTATTAGCCTCTATGGGTATAATATGAAAGTGGGCTATCTCAAGTATAACACTGAGCTAAAAGGAAAGCAAATATTGCTGTGGATAGAAACATGTTTTTGTTTTGGTCCCAAGGGTGGGATGTGGGACTGATTCAGATGGTCCACAGCAGCCGACTATTTGCTTCATGCGGGCTCTGAGAGGAGCTCTTTGCCTTCTGCAGATAGTTTATTTTATTTATTTATTTATTTATTTATTTTTAATGTGCATGCACTGGCATTTATTTATTTATTTATTTAATGTGCATGCACTGGTATTTAGCCTGCATGTGTCTGGGTGAGGGTGTCCCCTGGAACTGAAGTTACAGATAGTTGTGAGCTGCCATGTGGGTACTGGGATTTGAACCCGGGTCCTCTGGAAGAGCAGTCAGTGCTCCTAACTGCCAAGCCATTTCTCCAGCCCCTGCAGATAGTTTAAATCGGAGGACTCTGGAGAGAGAATAAATGCCAGAGCCCAGAGAGTGTGGGAGCTCTGAGAAGGAGCAAGGCTGCCCCTGCTTCTCTCTTGCTGCTCCTGGTTGCTGCAGTGAGATAAGAAGTTGGAGATCTCTTGAAATGAGGATTGGACTGGCTCCAAGGAACTGGTTGACCCTAATCAGCAGGAAGCAGCTAAGAGAACTGCACCCCCTCTTCCACTAACCCTTTCTCTTTCCTACCTGGTGTTGGGGTATTGGAAGGGATTGGGGTGGAGGAGGGAGAAAGATAAAATAAATAAGAGAATTTTAAAAAAAGCCAACAATATACTTTTTAAAAAGTCACTGATTTAGGCCATATATGTGTACTGCCAAATCTTCCATATATAATCACAGATAGAATTCATAGTTCAAAATAAGGGGACAAGGGCTTTCAAAGTATGCCTTTTTCTCTAGGGACACCCGGAACCCTGTATGCAGAGGTCATATCTCAGGTACTCATTTGGACCTTTTCTGTACATCCTAGCCACTCTGATCTTTTTCCTTGAACTCCTGATTGAGAAACTATTGAAATGCAGCAAATGTTGAACAGCTGTCACCAGTGCAATGAGAAAGAACATCCTTAGTGTGGGTTGACTTTATCTCTGTGACTGACCCCGGGCATTGGGCAGAAGAGAAGCTGGTATGGCCTCCGCAGGGCAGCAGAGAGGAGCAGGATGGCAGGGCATGGGCTCGTGTTATGAGTCATTGCCGCCTCTCCCAACCTGTCGTCTTCCTCTTTTTTCTGACACTAGAACTCTTCCAATTCTCCATTTCTTTTTGGTATCTCAGATTTTAAATGTCATTTTCCCCAAAGCTAAAAACCTCAAGAGCCATTTTCTGCAGAGGTACACCAAGGAGTACAATAGCACCTAGCAGACAAGGTCAGTGTGAAGGTAACAGAGCAGGAGGATTATGTGTTGGCTGCTGAGCCGTGCTCTGAGACTGTGCTGTGATGCCCCCATGAAGTCAGTGGTTTTAATGGGCGAGTTCATTTTGAGGGCACAAAGGCCGGTAACTCAGAAATGCCAACCACCAGTAGTAATATGGCGGATTCTCACAGGTTGACCTTATGTGTCCAAGAGGACGACTTGAGGACAGAGATTTGTGACCTTTGTGCCATATCTACACAACAAGAAACCTGACCACATTGAACATTCTCACCAGAACATAAGGTGTTTCAGATCACAGGGGTGGGATGTTTGAATCCTGTACTTAACCCTAAAGCTTTGTTCAGTCACTGATCTTCCCAGCGGTATACACTGGGTCTTGTTGGGTACAGTTAGTTTCGGCTCATGGAGATGATCCAGGGTTCTGCAGTGTCCAGTGTCAGCCAGGGATGTATGCTGGAGTCACCTGCACACTGCTGTGTGTCTATCCGCTGGGCTGTTCCTGTGCTGGTGTTGATGGTCAGCAGGGGCTGAGCTACTCTCAAACTTTTCTAAAGCACTGGGTGAAACGAGTTCATTACATGACATCTGTGTTGTTTCAAATGTCACTGGATTTAGGTGATCTTCAGAAACAAAATTGGATTATTTTCAATCCAAATTCACTAGAGACCACCAAAACAGTTGGTGTAACCTTGGAGCTGTTTTGACTGTTTAGCCTTGGCTGGCATACAGAAAACACATGTTGGCGAAGCTATGGAGTAGAACTGTATATGACAGGTTATCAGGTACTGTGAAGACACATCCAGACTTCAGGAAAGAATAAAGAGTAGGCCTGAGAGATTGTCAGTCCATAGAGTGCTTCCCAGATACTTTGAAGATCTGAGCTCTGGGCCCAGAACCCAAGTATCAACAATGATAATGATAATAAAAATCTAGACAGGGCGGTATATATGGGTAACCTCAGCCCTGGGAAGGTAGAGACTGTCAGCCTGGCAAATGGTGTGAGTTTCCAGAACTATGAAAGACACTTTCTTAGAAAAGAAAATGAGGTAGGCTACAGCTGATGATCTATACTGAAAGCTGATGGCAGACATCCACACTCATTTTCAAGCACATGTGTATGTATGTACATGCAAACACACACATGCACACACAGTTCTGAGAAGGTTGAGACTAAAGTGTGACTGAAGACAAATATGTAGTAACTCAGGAAGGGGGTAGCAGCTGTGTTCTATGGCTCCAGGGATATCCAGGTAAGTATGGATTGTGAGCTGGGAAGTCAGACCTGAACAGAACTACAGTTTGGGCATCTCCATGCTGACAAAGCTTTTTCTTCCAAGATGTAAAGTATCAGCCTAAATTCTTCTTTTCCTTGAAGGAGAAAGAAGTGGTGCAGAATGTTGCCTTCTGGCAAGAAATCAAAAGCTTTCTACAAAAGGTAGCTAAAGATTTGGTGTGGGAAGAGCACTTGGGTCAAACTGGGCTAGTGGTTGCTGATACAGAAAATGCCTGTGAGAAGGTAGGCCCTGTGGAATCATAGTCATCACAACTGGCAACCCACTGTTGGCGTGTGACCTAGAGGAAGCCTGTGGGGACTTAGCTCCAGCATTGTCATCAGCCACTCAGCCTGGGGACAGTTGACGGTAACAAGGTAAGTCATCACTGGTGGAAGTGGTCCCCATTGCATCTGCGTCAGCCACACAGGAGGGAGACTGAAACTCACCAATAAGGGAAGGCAGAGCTGGTAGACAGGTATCTGAAGTCTGGGGCACCGAGCACCACAGAGAGTGCTGCATCCCCTTGCCCATGTCCTCGGTCTCGTTTGCTTCCATGGTCACATACTGCTGTGGTACCAAAACCTCATGTTGTAAGTACTGTCCTTTGTGTCCTGATACCCTGACTGGCTTGTAAAAATGACCTTTAACTTGGGTTAAGCCAGGTCATTTTCCTGAAAACTTGGATTTCAAACCCTTACCTTTTAAGAGTTCTGTAGAGATCTGAACTAGAGGTCAATGGCTGCACTTCCTAGAAAGGTTTAAATGTTTCGTGCCACATGCAAAACAGCAGTTGGCTTTTACAAATGCCACTGAATCATCCTGCACTAACGGTGTCCCTAAGGAGCTTGGTCAATATGAATACTGTACCTTGCACATGGTTACTTGGTTCATTCATAAACCGGAGGGTCCCATCTTCAAATGCCTGTGAGAAGGAGTGAGGGCTCTGCTCTGAGGCTTGGTCTTCAGATCTCTGCCCCCGACCCCATTCCCAAATCTTCCTGTACTTCTTCCTGCACATATTCTGTTCTGGGGAACACTTTCTTATTTCTTACAGGTCTGTTAGCTTCTATCTAGATTTGGCTTCTGCCTTCCCTATTTTCCCAGTTCCTGTCTGTTCAGTCAGATTGATTCAACCCCTATAAAGCTCCCAGAGGTCTTCTTGGTATTTAAAAAATCATTTCCCTATAGTGTCATCGTTTGTCAATAACTAGATTCTAACTTCCTCATGCCAGGCATCGAGTCTTTTTCCTTTGTGTTTCCTGTGGGCTGAAACATGCCTTCTGAGAGTGGACTGAGAGATCACTGGGTTGGTTGGAAGTTTGTGAGCTGTCAAAGTGCTGTTGCTCAGCCTGCAGGTCTGTGCTGCCCTCCCCAGCGCTTTCTTACAGTCCAATATGTGGATGTAGCACAAATGCGTTACTTGATTCTTAATATGAAGTTCCTTCCTCCCCTAGCTTGCTGCATCTCAGACAGCTTCTCTGTGGAGTTCATGAATGGCTCTTGACATCCTGGATAGGTTTTACAAGCTACTTTGGTAATGCCTTTTTAGGGGACAAACTGTATTTTCTTATGAGGGAGGTTGGAACATAAACTGACTCCTAAAAGACTAAATCCACAAGAAAGATTCTACTCAAATCACCTCCCATCATAAGGAAGGTGTAAGCTGTTATTCTCTGAAAGCCAGACTCTCAGATAATCTTAGGACATAAAGATGTGGAGTCAAGAGAATTTCAGTCACATGAGATCGTGTTTCCAGCACTTGGTCGACCTCACAGGAAATTCTCACATAGGGCCAGGGAGGTGATGACTCGTGGGCAAAGCACTAGCAGTGACTGTGTCAGGAGCTGTGATGGAGCCTCCAGAGAGCACGCGGAAACCGGGTATGGTGGCCGCCTCTACCTTCAAAGTTCTAAGGAGAGACAGGATGTGGAGACAGGAGAAGCCCTGGCTTCTCACATCCCAGCTAGCTGGGCAGACACAGCACCATGGAAGAGACTTGGTTGGACCAAAAGGCCAGGGAAGGACAGCACTCTAGGCAGTGTGCTCACCTCTGCAGGTGTGCTGAAGCCCCTGTGCATCCCTGCACACAGGTGGATGTGCACATCTGCAAAGTACACCAAGGTTATAGACACACACAAACACACACAGGTCATAGACACAAATATATGCACACAAATCATAGACACACACAAACACACAGGTCATAGACATACACAGGTCATAGAAACATAAAAATACACACAGAGATCATTACAAGGACTTAAAAGGAGGAATCCACCAATATTTCAGAAAAAAGGAGTTCTCAGATATCTCAGCCGATTTTATTTTTCATTTATTACTTCTGGCTTTGTAGCCTGAATAGGTCTGACTTGACACACCCAACTACCTCAGCAAGTAAATGCTGAAATTCCAAGTGTGCACCAACAGGCTTGGCTTTTTGGAAGTTTCTGGAGTATTGGGTTATCTTACTTTGCATGAGTCAAAAACCTTTTTGGAAGAGGAGGAGCCTCTCTACTCTCTCTCTCCCTGTCCCTCCCTTCTTCCCTCCCTTCCTTCTCCTTCCCTGATCTCTCCACCTTATTTGTTTTTGTCTCCTGGATGTTGTTCCACAGGGCTTAGTTGGACTCTGTTTTTAGCATTCCTCTTTTGTTTCTGTGTATTCCTGGCCCAGAACCATCTCAACAGGCCTAATTCATTCCTTGATTTCTTTTTCCTTTTGTTGTATTTATCTGGGGAAGTTTTCATTTACTTGGGATCTTGATTCTTGTTTTAGGTCCCTCTTTCTTTGTTTCTTTTTTTTTTCTTTCTTTTCCTTTTTTGTTTTTGTTTTGGTTTCTTGAGACAGGGTCTCTCTGTATAACCTTGGCTGTCACTTGGTAGACCAGGCTGGCCTTGAACTCACAGGGATATGCCTGCCTCTGCTTCCCTGAGTGCTGGGATCACAAGGTGTGTGCCACCACGCTCATCTGACATTTTATTTCTTTTAATTCTCTGTCTGTGTGGATTTGTGCGTGTGAATTCAGTGCCTGTGGCTATCATAAGAGGGTGTCATAATTCCCACAGATCTGGGATTAAAGGCAATTGTCCACTCTCAGAGGAGCTCAAGGGTGAGATTTACACCTGATTCAGGCAGAGAGGCTCCTGTGCCTGCTAGGAAATCTCTGAGTCGCCTACAAGTGGAAACAAAGGACGGGGCATCTTAAGTCCGAGCAGTGGCCTGAGTCCCAGCCTAGACGGTGGATATTACGGCAGCCATTAAGAAATCAGTTATACACTAGTCTGTCATTTCTGAAGGGACCTCACAGCCACTGCTAGAATATGTACAGCACCTTAGAGCTGTGTAAACTGGCAGGAAGGTTAGAGGTACTGAGTGAATGGATAAACCACACTAAATGTTGGCATATTTGTTTATGCTACTTTTTTGGGGTTCTTTTTATCTACCAACCTTCTCCACCCCAGTCCTTTCCAACACCCCAACACCAGTAGGGGTGGTAGAAGGTTAGTGGGGAAGGGGGAGTTGATACCTTTTATACTACTTCCTGCTGATTAGGACCATTGAGTTTCTTGATTTTTTTTTTTTCATCAGGATATCTCCAATTTCTTATTTTTTTTCTTTCAACCACTTGATAAACCAACAACAGCCACAGCCCTCTCTTTGGGCTCTGGTCTTTTTATACCTCTTCTAAAGTCCCCAGAACTAAAGTATCTTCGGAAGGTAGAATTCCACCCTGGCAGAGCATATATGAGGCACATAGTCTGCTGCTGTGGACAATCTGAAACAGCCCCACATCCCACACCTGGAATTAAAACAAAAGCATGTTTACATAACATAACTAGGTTTTTAAAGAAGCCAAAATTCTCCCTACATTTAGTCTTTTGCGGGATAGTCATATTTTAGTAAATTTCAAATCCATGTGTATTTACCATTCTGAAAATCCTCCCATAATGAAAAAGAGATCAATATTAGTATTTTGCTAGTTGTAAAGAGAAAAGCCATAAATTAACAGCACAAAGTTTGTTTACAATTAAAAAGATTGTAAACAAACTGGGAGTGGTGGTGCTGTAATTCCAGCACTGGGAGAGGCAGAGGCGGGCAGATCTCTGTGAGTTCAAGGCCAGCCTGCTCTTCAAAGTGAGTCCACAACAGCCAAGGCTACACCCTGGTTTGAAAAACAAAAACAAAAACAAAAGACTGTAAACATAAACTAGGCATATTTCAAATTGTCTTTTATAAAATCGTTAGCAATGTGCAGAAAATGTGAATTTCTGGGAAACTCAGTCCTAACTGAGATGTTTTCATCACATCCCTTCCCCATGGCTCAGAGGACAGTTTGGCAGAAGAGGGTAAAAGATTGCAAGAGCTAGGGAGGATGATGACACCAAGGAGACCCAGTCCTCCTCACACAGCGGCCTGACACACACGCTAACACAGGGGCTGGCAGCGCGCACAAGACGGCACAAGTCTAATCCAGATGGGCCCTAGCACCAAACAGGGAAGTGGACACAGTCCCTCATTCCTAACCAAGAAGCTCCCCCCAACTGACAACCACTTATAAAGGAAAAAGGTCAGTTTTATTCAGTGGACAAAAATCCACAGAACCAAATGACTGGACTGAAACCTCCAGCACTGTGAGCCAAAGTAAACATTTCACTTTATAGTAGCCCCTTGCTGTTTAACATGACAGAAAGCTCAGTACAGGGCCACCCTCCCCCTCAGTTTTATTGTATTACCTACCCTTAACTAAGAATGACACAGTTCCCCCAAGGATTCATGTCTCACTTCCTGTCTTTTGCATTCCCAGTGGGCTCACAGCACACTGGCTAGTGCTGAGACCAGTTTGTCTTTAGAGTGCATCACACTTCTCACACACATCCTAATCCCCCCAACAAAGTTCAAGACAGACTTGTGCAGTGCTCTGGCTCATGAGTTTGCAGCTCTCAAATGTTTATTTCCTTTTGCTGCCTCTCAGCCCTAGATCCAGACATTCTTAAACAATGGGACCTGAGTTTTCCTTCCTCATTGTCCCTCAAATGCTGAGACAAACTTGAATGTGATGGGATGTGATTGTCATTACTAAATCAATGAGGTGCCTGGCCACGATGCCGTTGCTTCTAGCTCTGATAGCATCGTAGAAGGCAAGAGTTGGGATCCTGCCAAGCCGAGTTGCCCCAATTGCCTTGGTGATATCATAAGCCTATGTACATCCCTCTGAAGTGTCTCACTCTTGGCTACTTAGTCTTCTAGTGATGACCTCAGTATCTCGGCTGTAACTCCCCTCCTCAAGCTCAGCTCCCCTCAAGAGCTGTGTTGCATTATGTTCTGTAGGAACAGGCATCCCAGGCGGCTACGCCACTACTCTGCTTCCTTAGTATCAGTGTCCCTGGTGGACTTGTTCACTAAATTATTTGTTACCACCATATGTGGTGCTGTTCGGATCATGATGCCAAAGGTGAAGAATGAGCAGACACCAACAGTTTAGGACCTCAGAACCTCAGTATCCACACGTGATGCCCAACTTGGCCATTTTACCTGGGCACCATGAAGGTGGATCCCATCACTGATGTGTCTCTTTGAGCACACCCAGGAAACATGCCTCATCTACTCTAATATCGTGAGGAGAGGTCGGTGAGATGCATACATTCTGTGCTAGACCACTGGCATGGCTGGAACAGAGTTTAGATGTTACCTCTTTTCTCTCATTTTTCTTTTTCTCAGAGTGACCCAGTGTCCGTCTCCCACCACAAGAACGAATGAAGAATTGAACTGAACTTGGCTACACAATCGAATTCAACAAAGACTTTCCTTGTACTTGCTTTGTCAGCTGTGGAAATACCATCATCTGCATAGTGTCAGCCATTAGAAAGGGAAGCACAGAAGAGGACTTCCTCTTATATAACTTATTTATTTATTATTTATTCATTCATTTAAACTTTTTAATTGATTCTTTGTGAGTTTCACATCATGCACCTCAGTCCCACTCATCTCCGTGCCCCTCATATCTGCTTTCTGCCCTGGCAACCTTTCCCACCCCTAAATTAAAAAAAAAACAACACACACACACAGGAAAACAACAGACCAAACAGACAAATAAAACAAAGCTTAGCAAACATCTCACCATGGAAGCTGTAGTATGTCACAGTGTGTCGCACAGTATATCCCTCTGTCCACAAATCTTCACTTGCATAAGTTCTTTGTAATGAGTCACTGTTTAGGTTAGAGGTCTCTGGTTTCTGTGTTGGATCCTTACTAGGACTCCTCCCAATTATCCTGTTGTTGCCCTGTGTCATGGAGATTCTGCAGTTTTGGATAGGCAGGGCTGGCTCTTTCTCATCCTCCAATGGTTCACAGATGATGTAGATTTGGGGGTAGGCCAACTCAAAGCCCTGGATCTGGGCCTGGTGGCAGCTGAGTCAGTCAGTCCACAAGCTCTCCCTTATCCATACCACCAGAGCGAGTTCTCCAGTACTCTCCCGACTAGGCCACCCAATACTGCCATTGGCAGGAGGCAGGCTGATCCCTGGTGCTTGATGGCATCAACAAAAGGGTGATTTCAACACCAATGAAAGATTCTTTCCCAGAAAAAGTAAAGTAGGCCACAACTGAAGATGGACACCTAAAGGAGATGGTTATGTGCTATACTACATGCACACATACATGCGTACACATGCACCCACATGAACACATAAATGAACACACAAAAGTGAAGTAGTTATGAGGAATGTTAGACTTTGCTTTTCCTAAAGGCAACTATATGGTAATTCAGTAAGGGTGAAATGACTCTCCACAGCTCTAGGAGTATCCAGGGGAGACCAGAGAGAACTATGCTTTTAAACTTTCCATGAGAAGACTGCTTTCCTGAGATATGAACTATGCATGTAAATATTTTTTTCTCTGTCTACACAAACAAGAAGAAGAGATGACCCAGAATGGTGCCTTTTGGTATGGGCTGAAAATGTTAGACAGTTGTTTAAAGATTTCATTGAGGTAGATTCAGGTCTGACTGGGCTAGAGGTTGCTGATGCAGAAAAACACCTATGAGGAGGCAGGCTTCCACCATGTCGTGGTCACCAAGACTGAAGCCTGTTAAATAGAAACCCCACCCACCAAGGCACTGTAGGTGCATAGCCTAGAAGATGCCTTTGAAGGTGTGACTCATGCTGGGGAATGTAACCTTCAAAAAGATATGACCCCAGTCTACCAGCATCAGCCACTCATGCTGTAGAAAGTACCACTCAAAAAGATATGACCTCCAATCAGCACCAGCCACTCAGGGTGGGGAAATACTATTTTAAAACATTTGGCCTCCAGCATATGAGCATTGTCCACTCAGGCAGGAAATGTGTGATGCTCACAAGGCCACACAAATCACCTCTGGTTCCTGAAAGGCCTGTGCAGTGGTGGTCCTCAGTTCATGTGCCAGGCTGTGCAGTCATCAACCCACACACTTCCAGATACAGGCGACACAGTCTGCCTTCTCCAGCTGTGAGCCTGTGCAGTCAGCAATCCACATTTCCAAAGTACAGTAGAGGAATAGCAGTAAGATGTTCAGTTCCATTCCAGAGGGGAGAAAACATGGAAGGGGTGACTGAGCCTAACTATCTAGAACCTTGGTGATATGACCTTGCTAGGTTCTTTCTACCAGCTGCTTATAGTTGGGGGGGGGGGTCTCAGAACTGCAGCTTTTCCAGAATGTAGGTATTCACTGACCACCCTGCAGTCCTAGGGTCTCAAGAGGTCATCCTATGCCTACATTTCCATCGAGAGGACCCTCTATGTAGTTCTCCCCTTGAGACAAGTCTCTGCATGGGTTCACAGAATGGCAGTGAGATCTTTGGATATCTAAGTTCAGTTCTTCAGGACTGCACTTAGAGGAAGTGGCCTATATGGATGACCATTCCTGAAACAGCCTTTCTCAAAGGTGGAGACTCTGGACAATGGGTAGCTTGGCTCAGTCTTCTGAAAGGTAGAGGCCATGGAAGCAACTTATGTATCATTCTGAGGCCAGAGACCAGAGGACTCAGGGAAACACAAGTCCATAACCCAGAGTCCAGGAGACCTGGTTCTGATGTCTAAGGACAAAGGAGTACATGCCAGGCCCTGGAGAGACACAGGGGAAGTTTCCTCAGCCTGTTGTCCTGTGCAGTTCTCAGCTGGCTACATGCTACCCACCCATGTTGAGAGTATACCTTGCCCACAAAGTCCTTGCATCCACATACCTTAGAAACACCTCATGGTCTCATCCAAAAATAATGCCAAAGACTTTATTAAAAATAAATTTAAAAAGAGACTCAGATTGGAAATTGCTCAGTGTAGGGCAAGCAGAAGGGGATTTAGTAAACATAGTAGGTTAATAGACCAGGAAATAAACAGGTTGGGACAGGGTGTGGCTAGGAGAACCAGCTTATCAGGAAAGACACCTTTAGTGTTTGCTTTTCCTCTACTGAGAGAACACTGGTGATGCTTGACACTTACAAAGATGAGCATCCTATAAATACATGTAGTAGCAATTCTTAGCTGAGTGTGGGGCTCATGGGTGAAATCCCAGCTCCCAGTGGCTGATGCAGGAAGATTGGGCACTGGTTTGTGGCAATTCTAGGACAAATTATGAGTTACAAGCCAGCTCTGCCCACAAAGTCAAAATTATTCCTGGGAAAGAATAGAATTTTTTTGTGCCCATGCTGCTGACTGGGTTATAAGGGACTGAGAGACGGTACTAGGTCCTTCACTTTTCTCTGATGTTGGGAGAACACAGGGATTGTAGAAATCAAGGCTGAACCTGAGTCCTTTTAAGCATCTCTCAAGCTAAGCTGCTTTCTCATCTTCACAGTCATTTTCTTCACAAGACACCACTCTAGAGTCTTGGTCAGGAATTCTAGAGCTAGAGGGAAAAGACAGGGACTTAACAAAAAACAGCTCCCACTTATGTAATTTTTTAAATCTTTTTTCTTTTTTGGGGGGTGGGGTGGGGAAGTCCTGGGTTAGGGATACCAGTGTAGCTTTATGATATCACTTTCTGTCTAACCCAGTCAGCACCTGAATGGTTCTGGGGTCCCTATGATGCTGACAAACCCAATTCCCATCAGTGCCAGCATCTCTGATCCTGGACATGGGGGATTTTTACTTCCAAAACCTGTGTTCTCATCTCTTTACCTGATTCTTGTTACTGTGTTGATACTACCCTCCTGACAATATCTGGCAAAGAAAAAAAAATTTAAACCTTTTTAAAAAATGATTTATTTTTATTTTAGGTGCATCGGTGTTTTCCTGCATGTATGCAATGATGTTGAATCCTCTGGAGCTGGAGTTAACGGAGAGTTGTGCACCGCCATGTGGGTGCTGAGAATTAAAGCTGGGTCCTCTGCAGTAGCCAGTTAACCTCTGAGCTATCTCTCCAGCCCCAAATCATCGTGTTTTTGTCTGTTTTTTCTTTTTGAGACATCTTTCTCTGTGTAGCCCTGGATATTCGGGAACTCTCTGTAGACCAGATTGGCCTCAGACTCAGAGACCTGCCTGCCTCTGCCTCCTCAGAGCTGGGATTAAAGGTGTGCACCACTGCCACCCAGCTCAAACGTTTTTTTAAATTTAATTTTCCCATACATTTTGAAAAGCTCAGACGGTATGGAATCATATGGGGAAAGTACTGAACTAGCATCTGGTACCCTATCATCAGTCTTGGCTCTGTTATATCCTGGGTTTGTAACCAGCCAGGACTGGTCCTTCAGGTGTGTCACCTCAGCACTTGGGGATGAGGCAGCTGGGTCACCCCTAGTTCATGACTAGCACTCTCTGTTGTATGAGTTCCTGGCAAGCATGCCGTATGAAGTAAACCCTGTCATGATTTAGAGGGATCTTTTCTTCGTGTTAAAAGTAATTGTAAATTTGTGTAAAAGAGACATTGATTCAATCCTGTTTTTCTTTTTTAATTAAAATTGTTTTCAAGTGTCCACTCTGTAATTCAGGTGACTACCCTCCTAGCTCAACCACCAAATTGCAGGACTAAAAGCTTGTATGTCCATGGCCAGAGCGGTCATTACTTTAGCAATGCATTCATTAACATAAATTCACAGAGAAGCCAAGGATCTGATTTCCTGTTTATCTGGTGACAGGCAGTGGCCTTAGGGAACCCTGGCGCTCAGACCACCAGAGCAGTGCAGGTGCTCCAGAGTCTTTCACAGCTGGAGCTCCAAGTGAGCCAAGTCTCGCTGCAGTTGAAAAGAAAGGCAATCTGCATGCAGCCACCTGTGGCAAGTGTAAAGCCCTGGTGTCCCTTTCTGTGTTTAAACCAGTGAACCTCACATTTATTCACCCAAGTGGTCATGTTTTTCACCTTTTCTTTACATTGCCACTGAGGTCACAGAGATCAGGTCAATACTGTGGCCAGTTTGTCTTGAGAGTGTATTGCACTTCTGCTCTCAAACACCCCGACTCCCCAAAAACATTCATGACAGTGCATTGTACAGTGCTGTGGTCCAAGGAGCTCTCAAAGGTTTATTTCCTTCTGCTGCTTCTCAGACCTAGTCCCTGACATCCTTAAACAGCAGGAACTGAGTTTTCCTTGCTCATTGTCCCTTGGATGCTCCTGAAGACTCGCGCATCATAGATATGTATTAAATTACTGAGGGAACCTCATCACAAAGCCTTTTGTATCTAGCTGGGATTGCATTATGGAAGACCTGAGTTGAGTTCCTTACTTGTTGAGGTGTTGTTAAAAAATATACTCCATATCTTTCAATTTTATCAATGAAGACTCAGGAGCCAGATGCTGGGATAAAAACCTACTAACTTAGAGAAGCAGAGAAAGCACCCCGCTGATCTTCCTTACTCAGCTTACCTCCCAAAAGGAAAAAGCCAAAAAGCCAAAAGCCAAAGAACTTGCTAGCTTAGCTGACAGCCAAGGAGGAAAAGACCTGCTAACCCACCCAACAGCCCAGGGAGGAAAAACCAAAAGCAAAAAGACCAAGAGCCCAAAAAGCTTCTTCTTTTTCTCCACATTGTCTTAAATATCCTTCAACTCAATGCCCCTCCTAATTAACCCTGTCAGCTGGTTTCTTGCTCTGCTTCTTGACCTAGGGTTAACTTTATTACATACTGATTAAAGGTGTATGCTAGGGCTGAGCCACACCAAACAAGAAACAGTTCACAATATCAGGGTTAAAAACATTGATGTGCTCTCTAACTGCCTTATTGGTATCAGGAAAAGCCCATATGTGGTGACTGCTGGGTTTATGCTTATGCACAACCCTCTGGTGTGTGCATAACCACTCATAACTTCTTAAAGTCTTCTAGTGATGATTGTTAACCCCAAAGATGCAAGGAGAAAGACCACTGACCTAAATCATCATGGCCAAATTCATTAAAGCAAATTCATTAAAGCAAGCTTTTCATTCTTATACACAGGGTGCCTCCCCCTAAGGCGGGGCTCAGTAGGTGAGCATTTGGACAAGCCAAGCTTAGGGCTTTTATAGCTCAGGGTAGGGGATTTCCAAATGGGAGAGTTGACAGACTACTAGGAGGGTTTACAGAAGCAGCACTTAACTAGTCATAACAACTTCTTTTGAAACAAAGACATGGTTACAAGGTGGCCATAACAAGGTAGTCATCGCAACAGTTGGTCATTATAACCTTTTAAAGCAAAGGCGTAGTTGGTAGTCACAACCTGCATTGCAGTGACGCATTTAAAAACAATTTTACTTTTCAAAATGGGATTAAATCACGCTGTGTGCTAGACCACTAGAATGGCAGGATTGTAAGGCTGCAGCTGAGGCAACCTGCCACCCCAAGCCCGCGGCAATGCCCACTGCAGTGGACGCCCCAGGCTGAGGCAATTCTAAGCCTTAGACGTCCCAACCCACCACCAAGCTGAGGTAGCAGGCCCCCCAAAGCCATCCTGACGCCTCACAGGCTGTGGTGATCCACTGCCACCCCTTTCCGCTTGAGGCAGCAGGAATCTGAAGGGCCCACTGCATCCTGCCAGAGCTATGTGTAGAGGCTGATTAAATGCATAGTAGCAAGTGCTTCCCTGCCAGCTCCCCTCCTGCCTCAGGGCAGTCAGTGCCTCCTTCCAGTCTGGGACTGCAGAGGCAGGAAACCAAATGGTGGGCAACCAGAGCTGTCCATGGTGACTCTTCCTGCCTCAGCCTATGGGAACCGCACATCTTTCCTGCCTCAGAACGCCTACTGCCTCAGCCATGGGAGCTGCTAATGATAAGGACAACCTTCCCTGCTTCAGCCTACCGCCTTCACAGTGGACTCTTTGTAAATTCTGGACACTTTTGTATACTTTATAATCCCTCAAGGCAGAAAAGCGGCCAGGCCTCTGCCTGAGGAAGCTCCAGCTGCCCAGCTCCCCCTTCCCAGACCCCTGTGACCTTCTTCTCCAGTAGGACTCATCTCAGATCATGAAAAGACTGGACAAAACCGACCAATCTCTGAAAAGGAAAACTGACCAATCCCTGAACAGGAAATCCCACCAATCCACACCCTAGCTGCCCAGAAAGCTCCACCCTCTAAGAATTCCTATATAAAAGCTGTGTTTGCCCCTGCTCCTGCCTTCTGAGAGCAGAGACAGCCACTCTAGAATTGGTCCCTTCAATAAATCTGTTTTAAGAGATTTACTGCCTGCTGTGACTCACTTGTCAGAAGAAGAAGAAACAAAGAAGGAGCAGAGCTCTGATCCTTAGGCTCCTTAGCTTTAGGGGTTGGGGAAACTCTCCCCTGTTGAGGAGGCCTCCTCTTGGAACTGTGAGGTTCCTGGACTCCCGTGCCTCAGGATGCCCTTGGGACTCTGTCCCACCTCAGAGCGAGGATACCTTTTAGCTGTGACTCAGCTTTGCGGCCCTCAGATCTGGACACCTTCCCACCTGATCAGGAAGGCAGGCCAGAACACACAGAACAACCACAAGGATGGCAGAAGATGAGTTTTGGAATCCACTGTCTTCGCTTTTCCCCATTCTTAGACATGAACATAGCAGTCCCCAAACCCAAGAGTAATCCCAAATTTTAAGTGATTTTGGCCAGAATATCGAAATAAACAGCAGAATTCCCCGGCTTCCTACATCGGCCTGGGGAAAAAAGCAGCAGCAGCCCCAACACAGACACTGACATCTAGACGAAGCCTTAATGCTGTACCACAAATTTCTCCCATGAAAATCTCAAGTTTCTCTCTTTCCTGTGACTGAGCCCTCATTCATCCTGCTTCGTGCTTCTCACTTTTGCTGACAGTACAGAACTTGACAATGTCATCTTTCACTAAGATTTCTGGCAGCTCACACATGCTTGTCCTTGCCCTTCAAAGACATGGGGACTGAAGGTGGTGGTGTCACAAATAAGGGATTTCACGAGTAGGAGATTTAGTTCTGTCTGTGCCCACATGGCCTAATCCCCAGAGGACTGTGGACCACCTGGGGTCCATGTGGCCTGTTCATCATACTTGGGTAGGCAGAACAAATACAAGATTACAAAGCTGTCACCAAGAAATGACTCCCAAAGCCCCAGTGACAAGAGTGTTGTGTGGCTGATGAAGGGAATGGTGGTAGAAGTCTTACCAGTCATGTGTAGCCCTGAGTTTGGTAAAGCGGAAAGTAAGGAGATGCACGTGACACCAAGGAGCTTAGGAGCTGGGAGGGGTTTCCTGGGCATGACTTCACTGATCTTCAGAAGGCTGTGTGTGCTGAGTGGGCACACCACCTTCCTGTTCCACAGAGGAGGAGAAAACTCAGGCGTAGAGACCAGCTCAGGTTCCACAGTTTGCATTTCCCAGGCTGTGCAACTCTTGGAACAGGGGTTATTTTTGTTTCCACTGTTGGAATTCTGTAAGGTAAAGACCTGCTCTTGAAATCTCCTCTCATCCTCTCCCCCATCCAAAGACAAACCGCTCTCACCAGGGGCTCATGTCCTCCCAGACATGAGCTTGTCACACTGAATTTCTGGTCACACCCTCCTCTCAAGCAGAGTTTCTGACATGGCCCTGAATCCTCCTGGGTTCCTGGACTGATGTCAGGGTTGGAGCAGGTTAGCAGCACCCCTGGGTGAGGCATCCCACAGGTGCCCACACACAGCTGCTCCTGGCTCTGGGCACCCTGTGTCTCCCGTCATTATCTCTCTGAGGTGAGGCTGTGCCCTGCTGGGAGGCAGTACACTAAGGTGCTGTGTGAGCAATGGTCCACAGGTCCTCGGGAGCAGAAGAGCGCGGTGTCCTTATTTTCTCTTTGAAGTTAAGGAGCATGGCCTGTTTCCTCCAGTTCCATCCTCTGTCTCCCGAGTGCTGGGATAGCAAAGGGATGTGAGACGCTGAGGAGACTGAGACTTAGCTGTGACCGAAGACAACCATACAGCAGCTGAGTAAGGAGGTGACGGCTGTGGTCCATGGTGAGCCTGGAGTCCATGCTAAGATGTCAGGCCTGAACAGAACTGCACTTTGTTCATCTCCATGCTGACAAAGCTGCTTTCTTTTAAGATGTGAAATAAAAAGAAGTATAAGTGGCACAGAACGCCACCTTCTGGGAAGGGGGAAAAATCTACCAAAAACCAAAACAAAACTCAGAAGGATTTGCCATAGGGGGCTCTCATCCAGCTGGGCCAGTGGTTAGTGATGAGGAAAACAGGAGTGGGGAGGGGGCCCCCGTTCAGCACGCTCACCTACAAAGGCTGAAGCCTCTTCAGTAGGAACCACACCTTTCAAGCCAACCCTGGCGTGGAAGACTCAGTTCCCAGCACATTGTCAGCAGCCACTCAGCCTGGGGAAAGTGTAACGGTAACAAGGCCAGGTAAGTCACCACAGGTTCCTGACTCGGAAAAGACTTGTGTAGAAGTGGTCCCCATTGCATCCGGGTCAGCCACACAGGAGGGAGACCGGGGCTCCCCGGTAAGGTAGGGCAGAGCTGGTGGACAGGTGTCTGAAGTCTGGGGCGCCGAGCACCACAGAGAGAGCTGTGTCCCCTCCCCCATGTCCTCAGCCTCGTTTGCTTCCATGGTCACATTTACGCTGCTGTGGGACCAGACCCTCGTGTGCTGAGTGCTGTCCTTCGTGTCCTGCCACCCTGTCTTGTGAATATCTCCCGTGACATAGGTTCAGCCAGGTCAGCTTCTGAAAACTTGTTGGAAGTCAGACCCTCACCTTCTAAGAGCTCTGTAGAG
>CM053761.1:53814271-53853271 GCA_028658305.1 Pachyuromys duprasi
CGTTTGTTAAGGCTGAGAGGCCAAAATTAAGGTATCAGAGGTTTTTTTTTTTTTTTTTTTTTTTTTTTTGCTTAGTTTTGAGACAAGGCTTCAGAATGAAATCTCTAGCTGGCCTAGAAATCCCTGTGTAGCCCAGGCTGCCCTGTAATTTATGGTAATCCTGCCTCTGCTTCCTGGCTGATTATATATCAGGGTTCATTCTGTGTATTATACAGTCTTTGGGTTGACCAATAAGATGACACCTATTTACCACGATGGCATCATCTGGATAGTCTCATCCCTATAAAAATTACTCATTTATTCATAAAATTCTCTGCCTGTTCGTTCCTGTTTCCTTCCCCCTGCCTTGTGCCAAGCACTGATTTCGTTTGCTTCGTTTTGATGTTTTAAGATGTGTAGCCTTGAGCACCCTCAGGCTTCCAGTGGTCCGCACACCTCAGTGTTCCCAGTGGTAGGCTTACAGGTGTGCACGTGCTCCTTCCTGGTCATTTTGCTGTTTTGATAGCGTTGTCTTTTCTTGACTGTCATACCGCGGAATCTGTGAAGCCTTATCAAATTGACTTCCTTCTTTTCCGTGTTCACAGCTCTTCCTGTGGCTTTTCATGGTTCTGTATCTCTGTCTTTTGTTTATCGTTGCACAGTTCCACTGTCAGCGCTGGTGTGTCTATGCCTTCATCTGTTGAGGGCACCTTGGCAACTCTCAGTTCTGGGCTGTTGTTTACAAACTTCTGAGAGAGATTTGTCAGTGAACACAGGTTTGTACCTCAACAGGTAAAAACCAAGAAGTCCACTTGCTCCTTTCCTGGCGACAATATATTCAGTGTTCTGAGAGGTGCAGAGCTAAGTAGGCGTGGTGGTGCACACCCATAATCCCAATACTTGGGTGGTGGAGTTCAAGGCAAACTGCAGTTAGATAGTAAGTTCAAGGCCAGCCTGCTGGTCTCTAAAAACAAAAAACAAAACAAAGCAGAGACATCCTTCTTCACACATGTGACCATTGTGGCCAGAGTAGGACTTGTCTCAGTGACTCCCTGGGGAGGGCGTAGCTGAGGCACAAGGGCTTGGAAGTGATGAGAACCTGCCTCTGAGTGTCCCTTTCCTTGCCTAGCTGATGTTCTCAGTTCAGGCCTCACCTCTCCGTTTGTAGAACAAGGAGATGACATCCTTGGCAGGGTGGGAGTTAGGGAGGAGGCACCTTCCCCCAGCTCTCTTGCTTCAGGTTTCAGGCATGCCCGTTTGTTCCTTTTCACAGAGGTGATCTTGGAAGGACTTGTGGTGAGTCAGTGCATGGGTGAGGCCTCGGCCTACAAATGCTAGTGTCCTAGGACTCTGTGTGTTCTTTTTGGTGGTTCAGAGTAGGACCTGCTAGGACTGGCCAGAGGAGAAAATGTGAATAGGATAGGGCTGTTTATAGGGCCTAGAAACAGGGCATTTCTCAATAGGCCCAGCCTCACCCTTTTTGGCTTCAGAGTTACAGGTAGGGGGTGATGAGGTTTTGTGGGGTCTTTGAGCTCTAGGAAAATTACTTGTTGGGAGGAACTGTGGCCTGGTCACTGCTGCTCTGCTCAGTGGCATCTGAGGAGCTTTCTAAGTCAGGACATGGTTTCTCCATTGTAGATAAGCTTGTGAATTTCTCAGCTATACTGGTAGTTCCAAATCTCATGCTTGTGTGCCAGGGTGTGAGCTGGTGGGGTAGCGGTGTGTCTGGGAAGTAAAGAGGACTCTGGGGTGCCGGTGACCAGAGCTCTGTCCTGCTTCTTCTCTCAGGTGGTACAAGCTGCACTCCAAGCCGGGCAAGAAGGAGAAGGAGCGCGGTGAGATCCAGGTGACCATCCAGTTCACACGAAACAACCTGAGCGCCAGCATGTTCGACCTATCTATGAAGGACAAGCCACGGTCCCCCTTCAGCAAGCTCAAGGACAAAGTGAAGGGCAAGAAGAAGTACGATCTAGAATCTGCCTCAGCAATTCTTCCAAGCAGTGCCCTGGAGGACCCTGAGCTAGGCAGCCTGGGCAAGATGGGCAAAGCCAAAGGTTTCTTTCTCCGCAACAAGCTACGCAAGTCCTCGCTCACACAGTCCAATACCTCGCTGGGTTCCGACAGCACCTTGTCCTCCGCCAGCGGTAGCCTGGCCTACCAGGGCCCTGGGGCCGAGCTCCTCACCCGCTCGCCAAGTCACAGCAGCTGGCTGTCCTCCGAAGGGGGTGAGTGAGGGGAGGGGGTGGTGAGGAAGGCAGAGAAACAGGGCTCCTCTTTCCAAGTGCTGACACCCTGTTTCCTTCCCAGGCAGGGACTCCACACAGTCTCCCAAGCTACTCACCCACAAGAGGACGTACAGCGACGAGGCCAGCCAAGTGCGAGCAGCTCCTCCCCGGGCGCTTCTTGAGCTCCAAGGCCACCTTGATGGTACCTCCCGCTCTTCCCTCTGTGTCAATGGGAGCCATGTGTACAGTGAGGAGCCTCAGCCCCCCTTACGACACCGCAGCTCCATCTCAGGCCCGTTTCCACCCTCAAGCTCCTTACACAGTGTCCCACCTCGGTCCTCTGAGGAGGCTCCTCGGTCCTCAGATGACTCTTGGGCCAGGGGTGGCCGAGGCACCAGCAGCTCAGAGGCAGTGCCTGGACATGAGGAACCAAGCAGGCAGGCTGGTGGCTCTGGAGAGGAAGAGGGGACCCAGCCTCCAGAGGGAAAGCCAGTTCAGGTTGCCACACCCATGGTGGCATCTTCTGATGCTTTGGGGGAGAAGGAGCGGAAGCCCAGGATGGGGCTCTTCCACCACCACTACCACCACCAGGGGCTGAGCCGGAATGAGCTGGGGCGCCGGGGCTCAGTTGGGGAGAAAGGGAGTCCTTCCCTGGGAGCCTCCCTCCACCACTCAGCCACCGGGGAGGAAAAGGCCAAGAGTAGCTGGTTTGGCCTGAGAGAATCCAAGGAACCGACTCAAAAGCCCAGGTACATACTTAGTAAGACTGCTTTTGGTGCTGTGTGAAGGAGGTCGGGTGTTTGCCCCCTGAGGCTTGGGGCTGGGAGGGGCAGGGAGCAGGCTGCCTGGGCTCTGGCTTTGCATGGTTAAGTGGGGTATCCTGTCTTCCTGAGCCAGGGCTCATACTGCCTACCGACACAGGTGAGTAGCAAAGGCACAGTGCCACGAAGGTCCTGTGGGGCAAGGTGGGCCCAGGCCCTGATGTTTGAGTTGGTAGTGCAAAGGAAGAGAGGGGACATTCATGTGGCTTCTTGGTTTCCTGATCACCATCTCTTGCTTTCTCACCTCAAGTTAAGGAAGCCTTGAGACTGGGAACCGCACCTTAAGACACTGTCCCCTGTCTGAAGCTGGATGACTTTCCCTGGCTACCTGGCTACCTACCTGGCTCTGGGATCTTGTCTCCTTGAGGGACAGGAGTTAAAGACTTGTCACTGCATCCTTCCTCCTCACCCCTAGTTGTTTCTTAGCCTGAAAAGGGGCCGTGGCAACTCCCTTGAAATAAGTCCTCTCATGAAGGCCTACTGTTTCTTGACCTTGATGCATACTCTGTTGGGAATGCTGGTGACTGCTGTTGGCAATGTGCCCAGACCTATCCCCTGGTCCTGGGCAGAGCCTCCGACCCCCACCCTATTTCCTTATTCTGAGACAGAGCACCTGCTGTATTGTTTGGCAGGGCTCTAAGGACAGTCTCCTAGGGCAGGTCACAGAAGTCTGTCTTGCTGCCCAGCACTGCTGGCAGTTCCAGCCAGTGTCTTGAGGCTGGTTGTTTCTCCCCTCAGCAAGTCTCCCTCTCCCGTTCAGAAGACTGGGTCCAGTTGTGATGGTGCTGTACCTATTTCTCAGCAGAGGGGAGGGGTGGGACCTTGCAGCTCTAGTTTTACTTCTGGTGTGCTTCCATTTCCCTTGTGCTTCTCTGACTCCTAATGGCCTCTCAGAGTCCGGAAAACTCAGGGCAGTGATGGACAGAAGAAGGAAGGGATTTCTGTCCTGCTCTCATTTGAATTTGGGTTTTCATCACAGGCCAGGGTGTCTAAGTACTCTGCCTGCTTGCCCTGGGCCCATTCACAGCAGGCCCTGGGCCAAGCATCCAGGTAGCATAAGAGGGACCACCCTCAGGAACTGAGCAGCTGCGCTCCAACCTTGGGTGCCTGCCGGAGGAGCAGTTATTGGTTGGAATGCTTGCGTAGAGTCCTAGGGAGAGTGCTGAGAGACGAGGCAGCTCAGGACAGCACCCAAAGGTTAGAATCAGAACAGCTGGACCTGGAGAGCCAGTCCACAGGCCTCAGGGCTTGGGAACCCAGTGCAGAGCCTGGAAGTTTGGTTTGAGTAAGGGCAGCAGTGCCCTCTAGTGACGATGTGGCACTTGTGCTCTGTTGAGAGGCTTGAGGCGGTGTTGCCGAATTCAATAGCTGGCAAGATGATCCTCCTGGCCCTCCTGACATGGTGTGCCTCTGTTGACGTGTGGCTGTTACCCTTGGTTCCTACTTATGCGAGGCTGAGAGGAGTCGGAATGGGACTGAGCTTCATCTGGGCCTCAGGACCTGCTGAGCTCTTGGTGTTCGGCTGTGGCCCGCTGTCCTCTGAGTGAAGTGCATGTTAGCTACGCCAGTGCCAAGGAGCCTTGATTTTTGCTCCTTCCTCCCACAGCAACTTTTGAAAATGGAAGGGATCAAATATAAATGTGAAAATATATTTAACTGGGGGGGCGGGGGGAGTAAAACTGGGGCAACAGAGAGCTTGGAGCGTAATTAAATGGCCTTTAGCACTTCTGTGCTTGCCCAGTCCCTCCTGAGGGGTTTAGAGAGATATTGATGGTTGCAGAAAGGGTGGGTCATCTCAGGTGCCCTCTAGCTAGCTTTAGCATATTTAGCATATTTCCTGTGGCTGTTTTCCCAGAGCAGTTACTCTGTTAGTGCCAATCTGGTTTAGAATATAGATGCTACGGTCTCTGCCTAAGCTTAGCAGGTTGCTTGTCTCCTCATTGTGTCCCAATAAGAGGATAAGCACACCTATGTTTCCTGGGAACTGGGGCACATCTTAGAGGATGCCAGGAGGGATGGCTGGCTGAAGGGCATGTTGTCTACAGGTGGTGTCTTGAAGGCTGGCCTTAACCTTTGAGGACTGGCAAGTAGCCTTCATAGAGCCACTTCTGTGACGAGTGTAAGGACCACGGAGCTCATCTCAGCCCAAGGAAGCTGAGTAGTGAAAACTTCAGCTGGTAGTGAAATTCACTTCTTTCTACAGAGATGGCCCCAGGGTGTGGCTTTTAAGTAGAAGAGCAGCTAGGAATGGTGACACATGCCTGTAATCCCAGCACTCAGGAGGTCCTGGCCGAAGGATTGTGAGTTTGAGATCAGCCTGGACTCCACAGAGATACACTATTCAAAAAACTTTAAAGAGGAGACACATTGCAGTGAATTAGTGAGTCACACATCAAGTGGCAGGTTAAACCAATTGTCCCAAATTTCCTGTAGGCCCTGGAGGCTTCCATGGGTTGAAGGGACAGAGTTACTTTGACTTCTCTTCCCAGAATTTGGCCCCAGAGAGACAAATCAGCATATGTTGTACCCTACTGCTCGGGGGAGGGGTGGGGAGGATATGTTAAGCTGGCGTGGTAGGATCCTGGGTGCCGTGGTGTTCTCAGGGCACAGCCTGCACAGAAGACCACACAGAAGAATGGGCTTCTGCTGCCTGTGCCGTGTGCACTGGTAGGGCAGGAGTTACCAATGACCTTCAGAATGTGTGCTTGGTTGCTGGAGGGTTGGCTCAGCTGCGACTCACAACCAAAAGAGTGTGTGCTTTGTATGGATCAGGGAGAGTGAAGATGGAGGGGTTCTGAAAGCGAAAACAGGCAGGATGCTAGCAAGCCCTGCTGGCTCTGGAAAACCTGCTGGGCCTGCTGCCTAGAACCCTAGCCTCAAGAGAGAGCCCTTTGCTGCTTCCATACCAACCGGTTTGTGTGCATCTCCGGGGAACTGTGGTGGGGAGGAGGCTGCGAACAGAGCCTGGGCACCTAGTCTGCTTCCCTGGTGCCCTTCTCCCTGAAGTCTGACTGGCAGCTGTTTGCTGCAAGCCTGAGGGTGAGTGTGTGTGTGAGGGTAAGGGGGGTCATACAGGGCTGAGCTTGTTGCTGTGCAGTGCTAATAGGGCCACAAGGGCTAGTCATCCTGAGAGGCCTAGAGAGAGGCTGTGTCATCTAGAGTTCAGAGTGCCCCAGCTCTGTTCCTGGATGTTTGGATGCTGTGGATGCTCCAAGCAAGGCTGTGACCCAAGTGGTGGTTGGTGTGTGGCTTCTCATTCCCTTAACTCCTGGGGTAACGCAGTGCTGGGAACGCAACCCAGAGCTTTTTGCATGTTGGGCAAACATGCAACTGAATTACAGCCCCAGCCCGCCTTAACATTTTTGGTTTAGTAAAACAGTGTGTCATGTGGGTGTCTTAGTCAGGCTGGCTCTGTAGATGAGGATGACATTGTACTTCTGATCCTCCTGTTTCTACCGTGTTCAGCTTTGAAAGCTGAATCCTTGTGTGAATCTAGCTGTGTCCTGCTAAGGAGGCGGACCTCCTTCTCCATGCTTGTTTTTGGAGCCTCTTTGGCCTCTGGCTGACCTGGGCTTTCTTGTGGCCTTGCCTCTCAGTCCCCGTGTACAACCTGTTTAGTCTAGACCTTGAGTTTCTGGAAGAGCGTGGCAAGCTCCTGCTCTCCTGCCACAACCCACCTTCCTTTATGACTGGCTAGCAGAGCCTGGCTTCAGCTGCCTCAGTTTACCACCAGTATTTTCTATGAAGTTGCTGATTGAATGGGAAAGATAGATAGGAGGAGGTTCCCTGGATGCTGTCATTTAGGTAGGAGGGGTGAAATAAGGGCACCGTAGTAGCTGCTTGTGAGGAGGGACCCTGCTGGATGGCAGGGGTCTGACTGCAAGGTCAGCCACAGGCCACTGGCAGCCTGCCCACACTAGAATGTTTGGTTCACTTTTCTCTTTTATTGTGTTCTGGGTTCTGTCTGTGCCCTGGGAAGTGAAGGCTGATTTTAGTGTGTATCCCTTTATCTCATTTTGAAAGCTGGCCCAGAAGAGGGGTAAGATGAGGGTGGCAGTAGGAGATAACTCCTTCCTCCCCATGTGGTGAGCTCTGTTAGACACCTTGTCCTGCCCAATGACAGTTGCATCCTTACCTCTTCCTGCAAGAGCTCAGTAGAACATAGTCCATTTCAGTTTGCAACCCCAGGTCCCCTACTTGGTTCTCTTCCTGCTGTCTTTGTCCATGAGCTGTCCCAGCATCCTTCCCTTCAGCACCCTTGGGTCCCCTGGGTCATGTGGCTGCATATTGCCCATGTGGTGGTGTGGCACCTGGCCTGCAGGTGGGGGTAGGGATGGTACTTGGCAGGGATCTCTCCAGTCTCAGCATTAACCAGGAGGCTCATGGTTTTGTCTTCTCCACAGCCTGGACGTGTCTCCTCAGGTAGAATCTGACCCAGCTGCTCCTCACCCCTGCTCCCCCCAGGCTCTGGCCCCCCCTACTCCTGCTCCCGCTGCTGCTCCCATGCTAAGCACTAACCTTTTTGCAGCCGCCTCCCCCGCTGCTGCCGCTGCTGCCACCATTGTCCCTGAAGCCACCCCATCTGGATTCTTGGGGGTCACCAACCCGTTCCTCACCTCCTTGCAGAACAATCCTTTCTTCGAGGAGCTCAAAGCCAACATAGCACTAAATTCTCCTTCACCTGCTCCCTCTCTCCCCAGTGCCTCGAGGGCCAGCCTGGCCCCCCTGGCCTCCCCTGGGAAAGCCCTGCCTGAGTGGGACGACACCTTCAACATCTTTGCCGCTGGCAGGCTGCAGCCAGAGGCCAGGAGGGAGATCCTGGCCCCTGAAGGAATGGGGCTGGAGGAGGAGGGACTGCAAGACCCAGGCCCTGGGACCATGGCAGTGAAAGCAACAGAGCCCCAGAGAGAAGCTGGGGGAGGAAGAGGTGGAAGCAGCATATGGCCGGAGCCCAAGGCTCCTGTGGACTCAGGGTTGGACCAGCCACGCTCAAGTATGTCTGACACAGGACCCCTTCAGGGGGCTTCCGGGACTGGCCCATCTTCCAGAGCAGCCCAGCTGCACCTGCAAGCTTCAGCCTCAACACCAGACCGGGAGCTTCCTGCATTGGAAGGGGGATCCGGGCAGAGTCCAGCAGATAGTGGGGCATCTCTGTTCAGCTCCCCAGAAGTGCTCAGTGTGTGGGAGAGACTTCCTGGTTCAGATGACACTCCTGGGGTCCAGGATGAGGAGGCGCCCCAAGATGGAAGCCAACTTTTTCAGGAACTAAACACAGTAGAGGATTCCTGGCCTTGGGATGTGATCACCATTTCTCCTACAGCAGACGCTGCTTCACCTGTCCTGCAGGGAGAATCGGATAAGGTGCTTTCTCCCCAGGTGCAGCCCGAATCACCAGACACTGTGCACCCCATGGGAAGTGGGGGGTTCCCTGTATTGCAGCCGGAGCCAAAGCATGAGCAGGGTTTGGATGAGGGGCCATGGCCTGGCCCACCACCTCCCAAGCCACCACGCCTCTTCACACCTTCAAATTCCCAGGTGGTGGAGGAGGAAGAGGACAAGGACAAAGAGGAAGAGGAGAATGCTACAGGGAGGCTGAGTAGCAGGGGGCCAGATATAGAAGAAGACACCACCCCAAGTCCATTGGTTACTGGTCCCCAAAAGTCTAAGGAGAAGGAGGTAAACCCAGAGTTGGAGGATTTGCACAGCCTACCATCTGGGACCCTGATAGGTGAGCCAGAGCTTGAAGAGCTAGTTGGAGAAACTGGAGCTCCTGGGTCTGGGACTGCCAGCTGTCTCGACGGACCCAAGCCCAGAACCCATAACGCAACTAGCTCAATTCTGCTGAGTCAGAAGGTCTGGGGGACTTCAAAGACAGGTGAGAGCCTTGAAACCCAGAACCAGGAGCTAGCCAAAGAGGGGTTTGGGCCTCTCTCAGTCACCCCCCAGCAGGCTGATCTGTGGGCCTCAGACGAGGAGGAGAAGGAGGAGGCCTCAGATCCCCCCAGCCTACCATCCACATCACCACCAGGGTCAAGGGAATCCTCTGTCCACTCTGGTCCAGATCAGTTGCCCACACCCCCAGAACCTGCCTTCCCACCTCCCCCTCTCCCACCCTGGGCCAGCCACCGCCATGGGGTGCCAGGCCCTCCATGCCCTCCCCTGCCTATAGCCTGGCCCCTGACCTCTTCTTCCTCACCCCCCGAGGAGTCAGCCTCATCCCTTGGTCCCCCTGAGCTCTCCCCCACTGGGGGCTCCCCTACACCATACGGGGAAGACCACGCTGCAGCCTCCCCAGCCTCCCCGCTTGTGCTTCTGCCCTTGGAGACACGACCAGCTGAGGAGTCCCAGCCCAGCGGCAGGTGAGAGCCCACCCAGAACCCTTCCTGGAGGAAAGTGGGTGGGTGTGGTGATGCTGGAGTAGATGTGTTTCACGGTGCAGCTTCATCTTTGCCAGGGGTATGTGGGAAAGGCTCTCCTTTATTTGGAGGCAAGTGGTGGAGGCTTTGAAGCTCCGAGCTTCTGTAGAACCAGCTCTGATGCTCTTTGCACATGGGACCTTGCACCATCAGGGTAGCCCTACAAGCTGGGGGTTTGGGAAACAGCGCCTAACAAAGATAGTGGTTGAGGAATGAGGTTGGAGTCAGTGAGCTCTGGCAGGAAATGAGGATGTGCTACTGGACAGAGATGCCTTGGTTGGGGGAGTGTGGTTCCATAAAGGGGTGATTCTTCTTCAGGCCTTGGGGCTATTCACAGGTAGCAGTGGGCCCACAGCAGTTTCCTGTTCAGGCAGGGTGAGGAAGCAGAGAGCTGGCAGAGAGAAGGTCCAGGACACAGAGAGGAAGCTGAAGACGGGCTCAGAGGAAAGGAAAGGAAGTTTTCCTCAGAGGCTTTCCACACCCACAGCCCTTAACAAAGACTCCCCCGCTTCGCTGGCTTGCCTTCTCACCGATTTTATGGGCTGGGCTCCCATCCATTTAGGGGGAGCTGAGTGGACAGTTGGTGCCTGTGTGGCTGTGCTCTGTACGGCATTAGGCCTTGGGC
The DNA here is from genome assembly GCA_028658305.1 of Pachyuromys duprasi. Lineage (NCBI taxonomy): Eukaryota > Metazoa > Chordata > Mammalia > Rodentia > Muridae > Pachyuromys > Pachyuromys duprasi. The sequence goes on from CM053761.1 coordinate 53,824,338, forward strand.
AAAATGGAGCGGCTGAGAGCTCACCAGTGGGTGATGAGGGTGAGGAGAGCAGAGGTCAGGAGACATAGGATCAATCATCAGTGAGCATGAGTCAGCACGGGCAGCAGAGTCCAGAAGGGCAGCAGTACTCTGGGGGGCATGAGCAGAGGAGCTGAGGTAGGGGATGGAGAGACTGCGCAGGATCTAGCCCTGGCATTTGTGAGGCCCCCAACCTGCTCAGGCACCTGCTGGCTCATATATCTTGTTGCCCAGAATTACTGAGCATCTGCTTTGTACCAGAACCAAGGAATGCCTAGTCCAGGTGGGCAACCAGGGAGATTTCAGTGAGGGCAGCAGTAGTAGACTGCTTGTGACACCCACTGGTGGGTGGGGCTGTGACCCCCAATAGGGAGAAGGAGCTGGTGGTTATGGTTTCCTCATTTCCTGATGACAGTGTCCTCATCTGTCCCATGTCTTGCGGTATAACCTCTATTTATACTCAAATGTACAGGGTTTCTTTTCAGAATTGGTTGCATTTCATGTCTATATGGAACATGACCTTACATTGTAAAATGGTGGTTGCATAGAGCGATCCTTGTTTCTCAGATGAGTCAGGTATCAGGCTAAGAGCTAAGCACTCTAGCTGCTTTACCCTCATGCCTTGAGGGTGGCTGTGCAGACAGGTGGCCTTAGAACTACTTACATACCACATCTCCAGTGTAGACTGCTAGGCAAAGTCCTAGTGAAGTGACTTCTAGGTGAAGTTCCCCTGTGTGGGGACTTGATACGCTTTCCTGTTTGTGAAACTAAACACCTGTCCTGTCCTGAAGAGCAGTGTTGTTTCTTGGGGTTGCACTGAGCCTGTGTCAGGGTGTTCAGGGACAGGACTAAGTAAGTGGCTTTGCTTTCTGTTCTTTGCCTGAAGGCCTGAAGGCCCTGTAGGGTAAGTGTGGACTTATGAGGTCCCCAGGTTAGGTTAGCTATGGGCCTGCTGCTTACAGCTTGTATCACTATTGCAGGTGCTGTGTGCTAAGGCATCCAGGAGAGGGTTATCTTCTTAGCTCAGGGAATCACTAGGTTTCCTGGAGAAGGTGAGCTTGTAGAGCCTTGACACAGAGTAGGAACTAGGTTAATGAGAGGAAGGGAAGTACCCCAGGTAGAAGAATATTTTTTCTTTTTCTCTTTCTTTTTTTTTTTTTTTGGTAGAGGTGGTTTTGAGGCAGAGTTTATCTAGCACAGGCTAGCTTTGAACTCCTGATGCTTCTGCCTCTGCTGTACTGTTATTATAGGTGTGCACCACCATGTCTAGCTAGAAATAGTTTTTGTAAGGGTCGAAAGATTGTTGTTGCTGATGACTGGGGTGGGGGTTGTGGGCCAGGAGGCACAGGCAGCTATCCTAGCTCCTGTGACCTTACCTAGAAAGGAGCCAGTAAAGGAATTTTCAGGGGTGGAAAGCCACTAACTCTACTTTGGCTGAATAGGGATTGGGTGGCTGGAGAGCAGGTGCAGCTAGCAGAGGGGGGATGGTTCAGGCTGAAGGGGACAAGTTGGAGGGTCTCCCAAAGCTGTACACCTGGAAAAGGCATGTGTGAGGGGAACTTGGTACATCTAGGAGGGCCCCAGGGAAGCAGCTGGCCTGGAGGTAACAGGGATGGGCACTTGATGCAGCTGGCACGATACAGGGTGCCCAGGAGAAGCCAGGGAAGCAGCACCTTAGACCGAGAGGAGGCTGGTAGGGGTTAGGACGCCAGCTGCAGGTCTTGAAGAAGGAGAGAGGTGAAGGAGCAAGTTCGCTTGGCCTGGTCTAGCAGCACTGAGGTCTTGGCCTGAGTACTCAAAGAAAGTGAGATGTTCAAACAGATGTTCTCGAGCTCTGGGTGGGGTTGTGGGACGATGAAGGGTCAAGGTCAAGAAGCGGTCTCGCAGGCCTGTCTCAAGGCTCATGATAAGCCACCAGCAGACAGGGGTGATGACGAAGGAGCACACTGCAGTCTGTGCAGCTCTCTCCAGTTTTTAGCCCTGAAGTTCTTGTACCCACAGTCACGACACTTGGGACACTGAATGTAGAAGACAAGTGTAGAAGGCAAAGACTGGGCACAGGTACAGGAGTTTGTAGGTCAGTTATCTGTGCTGGGTTGAGGCTAGTGGGTTGAGGAGAGCATGCTGTGCCCTGGAGACATAAGGCAGAGACAGCGGCTCTACCTTTGTCCATCTTCCCTCCGTGCAGCTCACCTCCTGTTTGTCTTTGCAGTCCTCATCCTGTGAAACCTCTCAGTGCTGCCACCGCAGAGGCTAGCCCCGACAGGAAACAGCCTCGCACCAGCCTGAGCACAGCCCTGAGTAGTGGACTGGAGAGGCTCAAAACGGTCACATCTGGCAGCATCCAGTCTATGGTCCCAGCGTCCCAGCTTGGCTCAACTGTGGACACAAAGAGGTTGAAGGTGAAGCTCAGAAAGGTGTTAGTGGGCACCTAGAGAATAGGTGATATGATGGAGAGAGGCCAGGTGATGCGGAGGGCAGGCAGACAGGGAGCTGGTAGTTCCCCATGCCACAGCTCTGAAGTGAAGAGGATGTCTCTGACCTTATGTGGGCTCCTGCAGACTCTGCAGGTCCAAGTGGGGAAACAGGCTTGGGTGGGTTCGCTGGTGGAAGGTCTGGACCTCCCCTTCTTATTCTATCCTGTCTGACCACAGGACTCTGCTCTGCTGGACCAGTCGGCCAAGTACTATCACCTGACTCATGATGAGCTCATTGGCCTCCTCCTACAGCGTGAGCGTGAGCTGAGCCAAAGGGATGAGCATGTGCAGGAGCTGGAGAGCTACATTGACCGGCTGCTGGTGCGGATCATGGAGACCTCGCCCACACTGCTGCAGATCTCCCCTGGTCCCCCCAAGTAACCCTTCATTCCATCCCTGGAGGGTTGGTGAGGACCTGTGTAATGCCCTCCACTGACGACTCTCACCTGAGTAGGGCCCAGCCTGCTCTCATGGCCACTCTCTGCTCCCCTCCCCACCCTGCCTCTGCTGGAAGGGGGCCCTTTGAACTCCTGGGGGAGCCCTGGGTCTTTCCTACCTGCCCATTTTCACAGTCGTAGTTTTGGGGTCCCTTAGAGAATTGTAACAAGGATGTTAGCTGCTGTCAGGTGGAGCGGGAGTGAGCTGTGGGTTCTGGGGTGAGCTGTGGGATTGAGGGCAACACTGTTGACATCACAGACTTAATCACCCTGTGAGGTTGGTTGGTCAGTTGTTTCTTCTCTTGGCTGACTCTCCATCTTCATTTCCCTCCAGCACTTGGAGGGCCTCCTAGTATTGACTGGGACAGGGATGGGCACTAAGCTGCTTGCTTGTCTGTGCACCATAGACAACCAGGGCATCTACACCTCAACCTTGTACCTGTTTCCTAAGAGCAGGGAGCCTGTTTGTTTTAGTCTCACCTCTCTTTCTGTGTAGGGCTGTGTGTGCAGCATGTGTACAGTGTGGGGTGGGGATGGTGGTGGTGTGGTGGTATGTGTCTGTGTGTTCTTCAGCAGCTCCCTGTCTCTCTTCAGATCCCCCCCCCCCACTCCATGCCCTAGTAATGATAGGACTTGGGGCTGGGCCCAGAGAGAATGACTCCTTGCTCCTAGGTCCTCCCTACCTTTCTATCATGAGACCCTCCAGGTTGGGGCTTTGGGCTGCTCATGTTTTGTGGACCAGGCCTCCATGTCTATTGTCAGCAGTTGTCCAGATGCCAAAACTGTGCTGCTGTGGGGTCACAACTTTTGGAAACCAATTAAAATGTGCCTTTTGTGGGTGAGGACAAGAGCCTCTGGGTGTGGACCTCTCTCTGGCCATGGCATCCCCTCCCTCCTGTTGAGTACATGAAAATGGCTGTTAGGGTCCTGAAAGGGGACTGTGGACCAGGCTTTCTGCTTCTCCGAGAAGTACCTCAGCTAAGGATCTGCCAACCTGCTGCCACTTCCCAAGCCTTCCTCCCACTTCCTGTTCCTCCCTTGCCCCCTATTTGGAGCATCCTGGGATAAAAATCTATCACATAATTGGCCTAGGGCTATCCTGCACATCATTGCGTTTTGCCTTGGGTCCAGCTGTGCTGGACCGGTGGGCTTATCTGGAAGTAAGAGGCTTCACTCTGCCCTAGGAGACACTTGTACTTAGGAAAATGCCCGGTGGCTCTTCATCTGTTCTGTAAGCTGCCGTGCACCCTCCCTCCTGCTCAACCACCCTCCTGCCTTGCCTGCTTTGGCTGAAGTGCATTTTGAAGCTAAGTATCTTCCCTGTGGTCCAGCTTCTAGTTTGCTTTGTGAATACAGCAGGTCTCCCCGTGGCATCAATGGGGGGTGGTGTCTTTGGTGGCTGTGCATTAGCAAAAGGATGTGTGAAGGAGGGGAAATGCTGGGAAAAAAAGATGCCTTTGGCCCAGTGGTGAGGCAACAGTTTTCTTCCCAGCTGTCTGTTAATGACAGGGTCAGGGGTCATGGGTTCACTCAGAACTCCTCAGGAGAATATGCTCTGTGGGTGGTGTCAGTCTTCTGCCAGCGCCAAGTAGAGGAACCCCACAATGGGGTCCCCCACAGTGCAGTTACCAACTCTGGGTCAACTCAGAGATGAGGAAAGTAGCCACCAGTTTCCAAAAATGGGGGGTGGGGTGGCATTGGATGTTGCCTCTTGAGGAAGTTAGTCCCTCTGCCAGGTGTTCCTCTGGGCTTTAGTTAGTCCCAGCCCTGTCCTTCCACTCATTCCTGCTGTTTGGCCTCCCTGTGTGGCCAGAGCAGGGTGTCTTCCGGAGAGGTTCTGAGCTGAGGCCAGGGTTTCGCGTGTGTCTGCTCCTGACCACATACTGCGGAGTGCAGCCGGGCAGGCATGAGCAGGCACAGCTCTGCTCTGCCGTTTGTCTTCCTAGTTGAAACTCTTGTCTATAAAGAGCTTGTTCTTCATGTCTCGAGCACTGTATGAAGAATAAAAAGTTCGTGTACCGCAGCCAGCCTGGTGTGTTTCTGTTTTGAAGTGAGTGGGCAATGGAGCCTGCTTGTGGGAGAGGGCAGTGTGGTTCTTGGGTCACAATGCTACTGCTCTGGAATCCTGGGCAATGCTGCCTCATGGCCCTCCTGCCTAGGATGCCTGTGTTCACTGGGCACTGATCACAGACATATTTAGTGAGTGCTGGTGGGGAATAAAGAGGGCAAGTTTCACGATCTCTGTTCTGAAGGAAGCCACTGAGTTTAGTAAGGGGAGGTTCAAGCTACAAACCAAAAATCAAATCTGTTCTTTGTTTACCCACCATCTCCTTCAGCTTTAGGATCATTTGTGAGTTCAGTTCCTTGTGGCTCAGCTATTAGTGAGTGGATGAACACTTGGGCCACCAATGGCTCATAAGCGGGCAACCCCAAAATGACCTCTGAATCCGAGATGGAGGCTTCCCTAGAGTCAAGTGGTTATGTCTTAGACGAAGCCACATCTCCTCACCATCCATGCCATGCAGCTCACAACTAGCTCACTGAGCTGGGGTGGCAGTTGGCATTTGGTGCCATTCTGCAGGAGTTCATGCTGTCACCCGGTGTTCTCTGCAGCTCCCAGGGTGGTTCTTGATAATCAGGCTTGGGAGGGAATCTCCTTGGGTCAAAAGAAGTCGGGTCTCAGGATGCTTGACCTCTGGATGTTTAACTCAACACATTTGAGTTTCAACGTGTGAGCTCTCCTATGCCTGCACTGAAGATTCACCCAACCCAATCCCTCCCTCCTGCTCCCCTAGTGCACACAACACCAGAGTAGCTTACACCTGTAATCCAGGGACTTGGGAGGCAGAGGAAGAAGGATCACAAGTTTGAGGCCAGTCTATGCTACAAAGTTCCAGGCTAGCTTGAGCTACAAGCAACGGAGCAAAAGAGAGTGCCGTGTGGTACAGAATCCTGAAGCAGATTTTGTGGAAGTAGGGTGTTGGAATAGAATGCTTAGGTGAAGCCTAGAAAAAGAACCGTATCAGGCCATGATAGAAGTATGAGTAGAATGTTCAAGGGTCACAACAGCTTGAGCATGGCTTGTTTCAGCGAGTGGCAGAATGGCTGTAGGCAGGGTTATGATAAAAGAAACTAGGAAAATCCCGCAGTGCGACTCCTTGCAGAAGGCCTTTGAGTTAACCCCACTCTGCCTGGAGTCCTGGCTTATCTGATCCCGGGTCGGGCCGGCGTTTGTGGGTTCCTGGTCCTAAGGCTCAGGCCTGCACGCACACCAGCGCATGCACCTGCACACATTCCCAGAACTGCTGACGCCTGCTGCTTTGGCGGCGGGAACCTAGACCAGGTCTGCGTGGGAGCAACTCTCCGCAGTCTGTTATCGGCAGGCTTAGAGCTGGGAAAAACTACACTCCCCAGAAGGCCCTGCGCACCCAGTTCGCTGCGGTTGCTCACGGCCAATCCGGAGAGGCAACTGTGGCGGGGGCCGAGGAGGGACATTTTAAAAGGGCTGGAGATTGCGGGCGTCAGTGGCCATGGCGGATACAGCGACCACAGCCTCGGCGGCGGCCAGTGCCACGAACGCCTCCACCGATGCGCCCCCTTTCCAGCTGGGCAAGCCCCGCTTCCAGCAGGTGAGGCCTGGGCTGAGGCCTGCGGGTGGGAGGGAGGCACGGGGAGGGCACTGAGCCAAATCTTCTGCAAAGTCACTTCAGCCCGAGGGTCCCCAACCCGCGGCCACCAGAGCCTACAGCTAGTGCAGGCACCTCGGCTGTAGCCGCTCTTTCCCCATTGGTCAACCGGATGGGCGAGGTCTACTACCGTGGTGTCCTATTGGCGGGTGGCACAGTCACTCCGCGGATGCCTGCGCCCTGCCACCGCCCCCGTCCGAGTCGAGCGGTGATTGGCCACGCGGGTCGGGTCTTGGGTCCGAGTGGTTCTGAAGGGTCCGTCTGTCAAGTGCTCCCTAGGCGCAAAGTTCCAGTCATGCGCTGAATGGGCAAGTGGTGTGGCCCGTACGCTTCTCAACTTCTCCCCGAGTGGGACTGACCTTCCTTGTGAGGTGCGGGACAGTGGCGGGGCAAAACTCCCCGGTCACGCCCCACTGTCACGTTCCGGTTCCTCGACCTCCAGCTGTGTGCTGCGTGCGCCCCAGGATGAGATCGGGTGCAGGGACCCGATCCCTATCCACGGGCCAGGGCTTCAGCGACGAGTCCAGGGGACCAGCTAGCGTGCTCCTTGGGGATGCATCTGGGACGCAGAGAGAGCCGGGTGCGGGGAAACGCTGTGTCATCCTCCGGAGCCGCCGCTCTCCTTCCGAGGGTCCCAAGCGCTCCCTAGTCCCGCACGCGCCGCTCCCCGGTGCTGCGCAGCGCTAGCCCCCATCCGCACTCGCTTGGGCTCTTCGGGGTGCACCGTGGCTATGATTAACCTCACCCCGGGACACACAAACCCAGGAAACCGGTAGGGCATCACTAACTCGGCCATTGAACCGGAGATCCAGATCTGTGAGCCGCGAGCCTGGCGGCGCAGTAATAATTCCACAGACCCACTGGCTGCCTCCAGAGTTTAAGTAACCCTGGGCTTGCCCGGAGCGGGAGGTGAGTGGGGGGAGGTTTAGCAGATGTGCTAGAGCAAACTTTAAAGGAAGAAAGGAAATGCTACAAAGGTAGATGGAGTGGCTTTTTTTGAGGGGGGCGAGCGTGGAGGTGGGAATGGGTCCCAATTCAGCTCCCAACTTCGCTGAGCTGAGCTTTCTGAGAATATGTCCCCGGAGTTTTTAAATGGGACTTGGTTTCTTTTAAAAATAGACTGTCTCAGTATGGAGGAATCTGGAGTGATTTAACGGCCCAGCTAGTGTAAAATGCCACCTATGGCGACGCCACCAGGGGTGCCTGTGCCTTGGACTTGAGTGACCCTCCGTTTGTCCCCACCCTTAAGCCAGAGAGGCACCCCCGACTGGGAAACACTGCAGTCTTTGGAACCACCACCCTGTGGTCCCACCAGAACGTCAAACTCCCCCATGCTTTCCCACAGGGAACCTTACACATTACTCTTCTCAAGTATTCGCTGTGGTCCTTGAACCCTGAGAAATGGGGTTGATCTTACCCCGAGGCAATTAGGCTTTTAGTAACATGCCCTGAGTAAGGGATCCTTTCCCGGTGTCTGATAACTGGGTGGCACTTGGGACATCCATCTACCCAGCAGACGTTTACTGAGCACCTTGTGTTGGCTCTTGGCTCTGGGCTGTTTGCTCTGGTGGAGTGTGTTTGAGGAGGTTTGGTTCCTGCAGCTGTTCGTATCGGTTGCCTTTAGCAGTGAAGTATATAGTTACCTCCGCTGAGGCGCCCACTGCTAGCAGCCTAGTGGCCTGTTCAGAAAGGGCGCTGAGCAGGTCTGATTCACCCACGCTGAGAAGTTCTGTTTCTTTCACACCTGCTCCCTCCTCTGCACACTGCTCAGCCTGCCACCCAAGTGGCATAAATCTAGGTCTGTACTTCCTAGCTTTCCCAGTCCAGCCCGAGGCTGTCCTCTCTTCTCCACGACCACTCTATCTGCTGGCTTCTCTAACGCGAAGGCGGGGCGGGCTTCTGGGCTTCCAGTCTTGCTCTGGCCCTCCTCCAACCCTTCCCTTTCCTCTATGGCACAGCCCCAGCTATGCAGGTCTGATCAGGTGGCTCCTACACACCTTCAACACCCTGCAGTGGTTTCCTCTTCTTTTGAGATACAGAGCTCACATCTGAAGGGAACCAAAGTTTTGGCAGGGCCCACTCCTTGACACTTGACTCCAGACTTGCGCTTTTCTTTACACATTGGTTGGTTTTCAAACCCCCAGCCTATCCTGTTCCCTCCCACGCCTGGGCCAGCCCTGGCTCTCAGTTCCTTTCTGCTCCGCCTCACCCCTACATTATCCACGAAGCATCATTTCCTCGAGGGAATCTCATGCCCCTGCCTTCTTTATTACCACGTTTCCCCCCTTTTAATCATAGATTCTATGGGATAATGGACTGTGGCTACCTCCTCTCCCCCATTAGGCTATCAGCATAGTGACTGGATGCTTGAGGGGTGTCAGAGAGCTTTGTGAATGAGCGAGGCTCTGCAGCGGGGTTTGTGAACTTGACTGAAATTGACCTACAAGTCTTTGATTGGGATGATTGGCCACATTCTATCTAAATTGTTCCTTAGGAATCTTGTAAAATGGCAACATTGTTCCACTCTCTAAGAGGTAATTCTGAAGGTACAGTCATTTGACACATACATTCTGAGTTGGACAGGTTCCTGCCGGGGTTGGTCTTAAAAGTCTGTGTAGCAGAGGATGACCTTGAATATCTGACCTTCCTGTCAGACATGACGTTTATGTGGTACATAAATGTACATTTATGTGCACATGCTAAGCCTCTATTGACTAAGTTACATATCTTGCCTGCGGCCAGCCTGGGTTCTGTTCTCAGTGTTTGGCACACAGTAGGTGTCTAATGACTGCTCATAGTAGCCTGTACAGGCCTGGCAGATGTCTGCTGACAGTGATTCATAAACCATGGTCCATTCCCAGAGCGTGTCCCCCGCCGCCAACCCCACTCCAGTCTCATGTAGACTATATTGTCCTCAAGCTCACCATGGAGCCAGGGGTGACCCTGAACAGAAGCTCCTCTTGTTTCCACCTCCGGAGTGCAGGGATTATAGGCCTTTAACACCACACCTAGTTTTATGGGGTGCTAGGGGCCAAGGCCAAGGCTTTGTGCAATGCTAGGAAAAACACTCTGCCAACTGAGCTACAGTCCTAGTCCTAGAGCTTTCTGTAAGATTGGGAAGTGAGGTCTTCCTTGCTGTCTGGAGTCCCTCCCTCCCCTCACCCTCCAAAGGTCTCTCTAAGAAGGAGGGCTGGGGTGAGGGATGACGGGGCAGAGGCAGCGGGGTCAGAGGGCAGAGAAAGGGGAATGATTGGCTTTCTCTATGGCTGTTTTTATCACCATAAAATGATGATAATGGCCAAGCATTCCTACCCCCTTTTATGAAAAAGGACTTATGGAAACTTATGGCCCTCTAGTTTTCAGGTGAGAAAGTTGCAGTTCACAAACAGATTCAATGGCTTCCTGGGAAGCCTAGCTCCAGAGTCCAGTCTTATTTACTGTCAACTTTTTTTTTTTCTGAATTAATGTTTTATGGCCTTCTGAAGCAAACTAAAAGGAGATTCAATGGGGGAGGTCAGTGCTGCACATTGCCCTGTCCCTGTGGGCAGGATAAAGAATCAGGAGAGATCTGTTTACGTCAGTGTTCCTCATTCTGGAGGTTTTTAACCTCAAAAAAGTAGAGCCTTTTGTCCCCATCATTCAACTGCAGCTTTGCCAATTTAAAGCCAGCTTTATTTCACCTGTATTCTTCCCCACTCTCAGCCAATGAAGCACTTTGAAGCAAACCTGAATGAACATCCTGAGATTTCGTTTACTAACTAGTCAGTGGGTATATCTAAAAATAAGGATTAGTGGAGGTTGTGTGTGTGTGTTGCATTTGTGTACCCCTTTGTGTGGACACCAGAGGACAATTTCAGTGGTAGTTCCTCAGATACCACACCCAGCTTGGTTTGTTTTACAAACTTAAAAAAAAAATGGGGGAGGGGGCTGATGCTTTTAGATTTACAGAAGTTAAAACAAAGAATTCCTGCACAACTCCCACACAGGTCCTTTAATATCTCACAGGGCCAAGGTACTTTTGGCAAAAATAAGAAATCAGAATCTGTGGCTGGAGAGATGGCACAGCAGTTAAGAGAGCTTGCTTGCTCTCATAGAGGACCCAAGTTCAGTTCCCAGCACCCATGGTACATGGGTGGCTCACATGGCCTGTAGCTTCAGCTCCAGGGGATCTCACAGCCTCTTCTGGCCCCCGTGGGCACCCACACCTGTGCGGCACACAAAAAATTAAAATAAATAGGTGGCTGAGGTGGTGCATATCTTTAATTCCAACAACTGAGGGGTGGAGGCAGATGGATCTCTGTGTATTTGTAGCCTGGTCTTTCTAGAGAGCAAGTTCCAGACCAGCCAGAGCGACCTGTTTCACAAAAAGGGGCAGAGGTCTGTAGAGACGCATGGTTTGAATCCTAGCATACACCTGGTGACTGACAACTATCTGTGACTCCAGTTCCAGGCAATTTGGTGTCCTTTTTCACTTCTACTAGCCCTAGACACACATGTATACACACATACATATCCAGGAAAAAGATTCATACACATAAAATAATAGTATTTTGTTTGTTTTTTGAGGTTAGGGTTTCTCTGTGTAGCCCTGGCTGTCCTGGAACTTGCTCTGTAGGCCAGGCTGGCCTCAAATTTAGAGATCTGCCTGCCTCTGCCTCCTGCATGCTGGAATTAAAGGTGTGTGCCACCAATGCCTAGCAAAGTAAAAATTTAAAAACAAATAAAACTAAAAACTAAAAATCTATTTAATGTGGGAATAATAAAACAATAAATAGCTAAGAATCACTGCACTCCAGGTTGACTTGTATTTTTATTTGTTTTGTTACTGTTTCTTCATTTCTAGTCTTCCAGGTTACTGTTGCATAGCATGTCTTTCTTTTTAGTATCCTTTGGTCTTTGAGTGTCTCAGACTTTCTTCATTGTTTGACTTTGCCCTTATTGGCAAGAACTGGTAGGATATTTTGTAGCATATCTTCAGTTTGGGTCTGCCCACTGCATTCCCCACAGAGAGACAGAGTTGTAAGCTTTGAGGGAAGCGTGTTCTAGAAGTAATACGTCCTCCACATTGCAGCTTGTTACAGAGGTTTGAAAACTGGAGGCTAGAAAAATAGGTCAGCAATAAGGGTGCACACTAATAAGGAGCTGAGGAGCTGAGTTCAGATTGCTCAGTTGTTGCCTGCACTCACGTCAGGGGACTCAGCTCCTGGGGATCTGATGCCATGCCCTCACCTGGCCTCCAGAGGTACCTGCACTCATCTGCACACACCCCAACACCTTACACACACACACACACACACAAACATACATACTGAAAAATTAAAAAAATAAATCTTTAAAAATTATTAAAACTAGTGTTAATGTGAGTGGAATATTCCCCGTCACATTAGCCTGCCCCCTTAATTAATTTTATTTATTTATTTGCTTACTTGTGTTTTTGAGACAGAGTTTCTCTGTGAGTTCTAGCTATGCTGGAACTTGCTCTGATCCAGGCTGGCCTCACATTCACGAGATCTGCCAACCTCTGCCTCTCAAGTGCTGAGATCAAAGGCATGAGCCACTACCACCGAGCTTTTTTTTGAAACAGGGTTTTATGTAGCCCAGGCTGGCCTTAAACTTGCTTTGTAACTGAGAACGACTTTGACTGAGCTTCTGATCCTCTTGTCTTCACCTCCCAGTTCTGGGGTTACAGGCACGTACCATTTTGCTCCCTCATTATTCTTAATTTCAAAATTTATTCTTTTATTTTATTTGTCTATGTATATGTGTCTGTGTGTATATATTCACACATGTGTGCCAGTGTCTCTTGGAGCTGGAGTTAGAGACAGTTGTGAGCTGTGTGACATGGGTGCTGGGGACAGAATTCAGTTCCTTTGGATGATCAGCAATTGCTTCTAACAGCTACTTCTTCTCTCTAGTCTCTCATTATTTTGTTTTGTTCTTTTCTTTTTAAAAATATGTATTTATTTTTATTATATGTGTATGGGTGTTTGCTTACATGTATGTCTATGTACTGTATGTGTGTGGTGCCCTTTGAGGTCAGAAGAGGACATCAGATCCCCTGGAACTGGAATTATGGATGGTTATGAACCACCAAGTGGGTGCTCGGAATCAAACCTGGGTCCTCTGCAAGAGTGACAGCGCTCTTAACCACTGAGCCATCTTTCCAGGCCTCATTGTTTTTTACCATTAAGTAATGAGTCACTTCGCATTTCCCTGATTGTTACTGCTTTTTTGAAATTGTTGGTTTGTTTGAATCACGCCCCCCATCAGTCCCGCTGTTGTTAAAGCTTCTTCCCTTTGAGAGGTGGGAACAATGCCTGCCCCTGTTCCTCAGGTCCCAAAGGCAAACTGAGGTGTGACTCCACTAGGTTCACTCTGGGGAAATGAGTTTATGAGGCTTACTACAGAGCATTGGTGAGGGCAGGGACATGGGCAGGGCCGTAATACTGCCACACTGGAAGAGCTGTGCCCAGCATGGAGGAATGACTTCCCTATGGCCGTGTGGGTGAGGCTCCCTCCCCTAGTCTTTCCCCATCTGTACCCTCTAACCCCAGGTCAGGTGTAGTTTGGACAGAATTGCATATGACTGATTGGGAGGAGAAGTAACTGGTGATGGTCCTAAGACCCTTCCTACCCTTCCTTCTGTGAGGGAATGTCCACAGTCAATAAGCTCAGCTGTGAAGGTCTTTTTCAGGTAGTCACAGCTGATCTGATGAGATGGTGGCAGCTTGGCTGGAAGGATAGTCTTGTGTGATGGTTTGGAGATAGGGTTTGCCTATGTAGCCTACCTTAGCCTGGGACTTGCACCCTTCTTCCCTCAGCATCTATAGCATTGTTTATTGGTTCTCTTCCTCCTTTACCCTTTATATATGTTGAAGAAACTGGGGTTTTTGTAGAATTTTCCCCATTCAGATGTGGCTGGTGGCATCTCTGGCCTGTTCTTTTTTTATTTATTTTTAAAATTTATTTAATTTTATTTTGTGTGCAGTAGTGTGAGGGTGTCATATCCCTTGGAACTGAAGTTACAGACAGTTGTGAACTGCCGTGTGGGTGCTGGGAATCAAATCCAGGTCATCTGAAAGAACAGCTAGCTCTTAACCACTGAACCATTTTGCCAGCTTGGTTTACTCACTTCTTTAGTGTTCTTTTGTTTGTATTTTTGTTTTCGTTTATTGAGAGACAGTTTCTTTTTGTAGCTCAGGCTGTCCTGGAACTCACTCTGTAGACCAGGCTGGCCCCGTACTCACAGAGACCTGCCTTCCTCTGCCTCCCAGGTGTTGGGATTAAGGGCACATGCCACCACTACCAGGCTTCTTTAGCATTCTTGCTTCTTCAGACATCTCACTTACCTGATCAGGTGGCTGGGGTCTGAGATGGACCCGAACTAACTGGGCCTGAGCAGACCCAGGCTGCCTGCGGGATTCATAGAGACTCTGGGTGGCAAAGCACATCTCTTACATCAAAGTTGAGAGGCTGATGTGGGCTGAATCGTGTGGCGGTGAGCCTATTTCTCATATAATTTGCTTGGAATAAACTCCTAGAATCCTAATCCCTTGAAGCCAGTTCTGCCTTTTAATCATTTATTTTGCATAAACTGTTGCCAAAATTAGCAATTCCCCAGAGCCCGGGGCAAATCTCTTCTTAAAATTTTTCTTTTTAACTAAGTATGTGCCTATGCTTGCACACATGATTATAGGTGCCCCAGAGGGCCAGAAAAGGAAACCAGATCCTCTGGAGCTAGAGTTATCAGTAGTTTTGAGCCAGTGTGGGTGCTAGGAACTGACTAAGGTTCCCAGAAAGAGATGTATTCACTCCCAACCTCTGAGCCATCTCTCCATCCCCTAGGTAGCTATCTAAATAGATATTGGTGTCTGAAGCCTGCCCCAGACTAATGGAATCAGCATCCTGGAGATGTGTCTGCCTAGGAAGTCCCCAGGTGATTCATGGTGCTGATGCAGTGAGAATGCCCGGGCTGCTCACAGATTCAGTGAAGGGTCATGCCAAATGCTCACTAGCTTGATCCCGTGCAAGTAATTCCTGAAGGATGATTTAGAGGCAGGTCTGGGACTAGTAGGACTTCTCAGGCCTTTGCTGGGCTGTACCTGGGAAGGGGGCAGGTTGGGGTTGCTGGGGCGGGGGAAGGGGCGGGACGCTACCCACAGTGAGCTGACTCACCTCGCTTGTGAAGGGAAAGGGAAGGAATAATTTTGTTGACTCATTCTTCCAGTAAAGAAAAAGGGAAAGAGAAAAAAAAAGTGCTGTGTGGTTGAGCAAAGATGGGGCCAAATGGGGGTGGTAGAAGATGAAGGGATGACTATACATTTCAAAGTACTGGGAAAGTAAAATGAAATCAGACTGAGAAAGTAAAAATTGCACACTACTCAATAAGCAGAGAGGGACAGTCGCAGATAAAGTGTTTTTCTGCAGGGAAGCAGTGTTTGTTTTCTGTTGCTTTTTTTCTTTTTTGGGGCAGAACTCTCGAAACACTGTTTCTAACAAGAACTGACACCAGCAACTAAGTACTGAAGTTACTTCGTCCTCCTCCTCCTCCTCTGTTCCTCATTTCTCATGTGTATGGGTGTTGTTTGCGTGTATGTATATATATGTTTCTGCATGTATGTGGGCATGCATATACATGCATATACCTGCATGTGGAGGCCTGAGATTGATGTCAAGAATGATTCTCCATCATTTTCCCATCTTACTCACTGAGGTAGGGTCTCTCAGTTGAACCCAGAGCTTCCCTGTCTGGCTGGTTTTGCTAGCCAGTCTGCTTTGGGATCCCCTACCTCTGCTTTTCAAGGCTGTCATTACATGTGAACCTGCATGCCTACCTAACATATGTGCTTGAAGGCATTAGTGCTAACTGCTGATCCATCTCACCATCCCCAAGAATTCTCTAAGATCATGAGGGTCAGAAGTTTGCTGTTCTAGTACTGTGTGCAAAAAAATGAAATGTGTGGCTGGAGAGATGGCTCAGCAGTTAAGAAAGCTCTTGCGTAGGTCCCAGGTTCAGTTCCCAGCACTTGCATGGCAGCTCCAGTTGGAGCTGTAACTCCTGTTCCAGGGCATCTGGGCTTTTTGAGCATCTGCACACATGTGATGCATATAAAACTCGCGCAAGCACACAGACATACACATAAATAAACAAGCGCATATATGTGCACATGCTTAAAGAAAGAATGAAACATGCATTTTCCTTCTGTAGTGCCTCTACCGTGGTAGGTAAGCACTCTACCACTGAGCCAGATTCTCAGGCCCAAACTATTCATTTTGTTTGTTTGTTTATTTTGTTTTTTAAAATAGCACTAGGGATGAAATCATGGCTGTTATACATTCTAGGCTCGTGTTCTACAGCTTAGCTGTATCTCTAGCTCCCATGTGTACCTTTCCATTGGCAGAACCAAGCCACTTTGCTTCATAAGTGTCAAGCATTTAGTGTCAAGGAGTTTCTGGTCCCTACACTGATCTTATCTTTGTAGTTTCCGTGTAAACAAGACCCCATGTCCAGTCTCAGTCTAGACCTAGGTCAACCCTTGTCCTGGCGACCTGACTTCATTGGGAGTGGTTGATGTGTGGCTAAAGCACACCTTTAGCAGACATCCTGTGGGAAGCATTCTTGTCTTTTTCTTTCATACACCCTATGGTTCCCCTGCTATATAGCCTCCTTGTCGAAATGAGTCAGTACTGATTGCCAGACTCAAGAGCAGTCCCCTAGGGATCTCGGGCTGATCTGTGTGCTTAGCATCCCAACACAGGGCCCCTTTTGTGAGTCTCCAGCACATACTTCTAAGCACCTTTTGAAAAGGTGTGGAAGGCCTTCACATATTTCAACTGTAATTGATCAACACAGAATTTTTATATTTTCAGTGAAAATAACATGTTTCTTGCTTTAGTTACCCTGGTTAATGGCCTTAGACTGTTAGTAGAACACTAGGCATCCCACATGTATTCTTCCTCAATCTCTTGTGGTCAGTGAGCTCGGCTTTCCACTAATGCTAGCACAGTGTGTAACACACAGTAGGCTTTCAGGAGGTATTTCAACAGTGAATGAGAATCTGAGCACTTTCTGACCTTCTCCTTGGGCTCAGTAAACTATGTCATCTCTGGGCCCTGGTTTCTTGGAAGAAACAAGAAGAGATCTGGGTGTCTTGGGTGTGCTTTGTGACACCTTTTCTGATCACTGATCATGTTATTTTTAGCTCTTTGTTGTCTCATTTCTCTGTAGTCAGTTATTGGTGGCTCCAAACAACTGCTAGGTGTGTACAGTGTGCTTTTCTCCAGTCCTGGTTCAGCAGCCATTTGCAGAAGTCTGTGGGGCAGATGCTTTATCTGGGACACCTCCCTCCTCCTTCCCCAGTAGCTGTGGTAGAGAGAGACAGAGGACCTTTGGAGGTTTGGCACAGATCCAAGACCTCAGGGTGAGTCGGAAAGTATAAGTCATCTGGGGCATCTTCCAGAAGTCACTTCACTCGAGCCATTCCCTTGATTCTCACCCGCACCCCTGCTGGTCCTCATGTCCCTTGAATGGCTATTCATTCTAATACTACCTTCATTTTGAAGCTTCATCAGCCATTGTCCCTTCAGGAAGCCCCAAGGCCATTGGCTGCATGTCAGGTCTGTCTGTGAGTAGAAAACAGGAAACAAAGAGGAAGAGGAGGGAACAGCTAAGCATCCCCTAGAGCTTATTATCCAGTGTATTACTCAGGGACTGATGGGAATGGCTAGGTGGTTAAGATTATTTGTTGTTCTTGTCAAGGACTCAGGTTCTGTTCCCAGCACTACATGGTGGCTCACAAATACCTGTAACACCCAGTTCCAGGAGTTCTGATGCTCTCTTCTAGCCTTGGGTACCCAGGCATGCACATGGTACACATACATACATTCAGGCAAACTGCTCATACACATAAAAGAAAATACATTTTCCAAAAAGAAAGCGTATTGCCTATCATACCAGCTTGTACTTTATATTCACTAAAAATAGGATATTATTATTTTGTTTTTGAGGCAGGGTCTTGCTATATAGCCCAGGCTGGCCTAAAACTCTCTATGCAGGCCAGGCTAGCCTCAAACTGAAAGAAATCTGTCTTCCTCCTAGACATCCAGTGCTGGAATTAAAGATGTATACCACCACACCTATCTCATCGTAGTCTATTCAAGTGACTTTGTAGTTCCTGTCTGAGGGGAGCAAGGGGTACTTGTAGCCACCATTGTCTAAAGATGACCAGAAAATCTGGAAGCCTAGCAGAGATACATGCTACTATTAAGGACGTCTTAAGTCTGGAAGAAAATAAAAGCAGTAAGACCTGCTTGTTGGGTTTTGTGGCTGCCCTGTGCATTTTCTTTTTACCTCAGCTACTTGAGAGTTGTAAATGTTTTTATTTCCTTAGATAGGGGATGAGGTGAGAGCTGTCTGTACAAATACACAGCTTGGGCTGAGCCCAGAGTGTTTTTTTCTCTGTTCTAACTATCCCTAGGCCAAGGTCTGGGAGCTTCTCACCTCTGTACAATCTAACCTTCTGTAAACCCAAACTTTGAAGGCTTCTGCTTCCAGCCTCCGTCTGCTAATCTAGGCTTAGAATGTTTCAGCCTCTGAGACTTACTGCTGAATAAACTCACTCTTTTTAGCTCTTTCTGGACTCTTGTTGGCTGATTCAACTCAACTGTACTGGCCCCAACTCCAAGCTGACTGGTCAATCTGGCTTCTCTCAGCTTCTCACTGACTTGCTCTACTTGGCCCCATACTAACTTTGGCAATACATGTTCTAATTTTCTGGGTCCTTCTCATTTGCTGGCTCGTTCTGTCTTTATCTGTGTCTAGCTTGTCCTCTCTGCAACTTGTCTCTGTAAAACTGTCCTGGTAAACTGCCACACACACTGCAGCTCCTATTTCTTCCTGTACTGCTCTTAAGTAGTCCCCCTCCCATTTCTTGTGCTGTTCATGTGACAGTTGAACATATCCTATCTCTGACTCATTCTGTCAAATCTTTCTCTGATTGGTCACTTTGTCTGCTCCTCAATTAGATGTCACCATTGCTGCTTCCTTCTATCAACTAATCTTTTTTTCATTGTTTGAGATTAAAGGGCCTGTCTGTATTTCAACCAGATCCTACTGTAATCCAGACTATGTCTGCATTCCAGCCAGATCCCATAGACCTAGAAGATCTTTAGATGTGTTTCCTTGGCAGAGCATCCATGTTGCTGGATTAAAATTCCTCTACAAAGAATAGGTTACGTTCACTCAATGCACCATGCTTCAGTGCCAGGACTCTATAATTCATATGATTTCTATGCTCAGGGCATTTAACATAGATACAATATTTTTATTATTTTAATGTGTGGGTGTTTTTTCTGCATGTATGTATGCACTGTTGGATCCCCTGGAACTGGAGTTATGGGTTATGTTGGTGGAGGGATCCAAATCCAGGTCCTCTGCAAGAGCAACAAGTGTTCTTAACTTCTGAGGTATCTTTCCAGCCCCAATCTCACCATTTTCTTAGAATCACAAAATATATTGGTTTTATCTTACTGCTTTCTGTCCCAGCCTTGGAATCAGCCTCTTCTCGGGTGAAACCCTGGTTCTTTTAGGGACTGTGTCTTGAGTTGTATCTTAGCTGATAGAAGTACTTGCTTAGTATTCATGATGCCCTGAACTCAATCCCTGATACTACAAAAAAAATATCTAACTTCTTTCTGTCTTCCTTCCTTCCTTCTTATCTTACCCCTGACCAGAGTTTTTCTATATAGGCTTGGCTGTCCTGGAACTCACTCTATAGACCAGGCTGGCCTTGAACTCAGAGATCTGCCTGCCTCTGCCTCCCAAGTGCTGGGATTACAGGCATGCTCCACTACTGTCTGACTATTTCTCTGTCTTCTTGCTTCCTAAGTTGGACTCTCACTGATGGCATACATTTTATGAAATCATAATCACTTTTATATCACAATTGTTGCTTGAAAGCATGAGTTGACATGTTCACACTATGAACCATCACTCCATTCATGAACAGTGCAGTGGGGACCCTTCTTGTATTCTTAGGGATGACATTTTGTGGGGACAGTATGTTTGAGTGTGCATCATCTATGTGTGTCTTAAGTGGAGACTAGTTACAGCCCTTTGGGCTATGAGAGGTTAGGAAAGAACATATTGGCTTAGGAATGGCACTGAGCCTTAATCTGACCTCTGCTCTGAAGTAGGGGTTAGGGGTGCCCCATGAAGGCACGACAGGTAGGCAAGAAATGGAAATAGAAAATAGGCTTGGCATTGAAAATGGGCTTGGCATGTATGGGGACCTTGAGATCTCCCAGGGGGACGTTGCAGAGTCTTTACTGGGAAGGGAAGGGACAGGAGTTGACTGTAGTGTGTGCTGCCCTAGTAAGCAGTGAGGATGATAGGTGACAGTCAGGCCTTCTCTTTCCTTCACTGTGCAGAAGCTGGTACTTGGAGAGCTGTGGGAGGACTTTGGGGCCTGGCCCAGAGTGCAGTGAGGCATGAACCCCCAGTGTTTGCATCTTGCACCTTCATCTTTTAGCCAACACTATCTCTGTTCCCTCCCACCTCAGTCTTGCCCTGTTAGCCTTGTCCTCAGGCAGAAGCCCAGCAACTCTGTTGCTTGGTTTCCTTTCATTGTGCTTGAATGCCTATGGCCTGCTTAGCACAAAGCCCCCCTTTTCCAGGTCCTCTGCTCTTGGGCAAAATTAGGGGAGCTGACCCTTTGTTCTGCATTTCACTGTGGCAACAGGGCAATGGACTGAAGGAGAGTCTGGGCTGTGCGTTGGGCCTGCCATACTTGGGCTCTGCCTGTGGGGTCCTGCTCTCTGGAGGTGGAGTAGAACCTCAGAGAGGGGCCCTGTGAAGGATGGACAAGCTGTCTTTTTGAAGTTCCTGAGCAAGGAAAGTGCCTATGTACCTAGGGATGCCTCAAGGCTTCTGAAGTGCCTAAACTTCAGTGGGAGGGAGGGGAAAACAGTGAGGATACATGGAGAAAGAATTGGAGAAGTCATGATGTATATGCATTATATACATACATATATACATACATACATACATACATACATACATACATACATACATACGCACGCACGCGCACACACACAGTGAGCAGATGTGAATGCAGAGACCTGAAGAGGACATCGGCTCCCCTGGAGCTTAAGTTACAGGCAGTTGTCAGCTACCTGATGTGGCGGCTGTGACTCACACTCAGGCTGAATCACCTCTTCAGCCCTAGTCATGTTGTAACTTGTTTGTTTGTTTTTGTGTTTGTTTTTGAAGCAGGATCTCTCTATGTAGCCCTGGCTGGCCCGAAACTCACTATGTAGACCAGGCTGTCCTCAAACTCACAGAGAGCTGTCTTCCTTCTGAATGCTAGGATTAAAGCCGTGTGCCGCCATACCTGGCATCATGATGTACTCTTATTTTTTGCTTTTTATGATGTGTTCTTAATCGTGTTTGAGTTGATTTGAGGAAGCTCCCAGCCCTGGGATGAGGACTGAGGTCTCAGTGACCTCCATCACCCTCAGGGGGAGCCCTGGGGACTGTGGGCGAGGCCTCCAGTGTTCTGAGCTTGCATACAGCTTCTGACCTCCTCTTTTCTTCTCTTCCCGCCTTCTCAGACATCCTTTTACGGTCGCTTCAGGCACTTCCTGGACATCATCGACCCTCGAACACTCTTTGTCACTGAGGTGAGTCACAGGCACTCTTGATGGAGGCTCCCTGGCCTTTGTATCTTGTCACTTCAGAATGTGTGGGCCATCAGAAGGGAGGAGGAGGGGAAGAGGGGAAGGAGGGTGCATGGTGTGTTTTCTAGCTCAGTCAATCAGAGGGCATTCCCACTTGTGCTATGAGTTTTCTCCCATTGGCTCCCACTGTATCCTTTCTAGAAAAACATCATATATTTTTATTATTGAAAACCTCAATGACATTATTGCCTCTTATGTAAGTTATATACTCAGCACAAAAGTCCAAACAGGGCCCAAGGTGTGGCTCAGTAATATAGTGCTCACCTACATATGCAAGACACTGGATTAGATCTCCAGCATGGTGGGCGCCGGGGGAGGGTGGTGGTGGAGGGCATCAGTCTAGATGTGGTTAGCAAGGCAAAAAGTATCTTTCCTTATCCTCCTTGCTCAGTCTCCCCCTCCCCTAGGTAACCATTGTCCATGACTTTCAATGTCTGGGTTATTAAGGGATTATTTGCCTCTAAAACTTGTACAGTGCTATGAATTTTGACAAACACATTCAGCCACGTATTCACAGCCATGATCATGTGAGAGACAGCTCAGCAGATAAGTTGCTCGCCTCACAAGTGTGAGGATCTGAGTTCAGTTGCCAGCACCCACATGAAGAGCTAGGCATTGTGGCACATAGTTTCTAATCTCAGTGTGAGGGAGGCAGAGACAAAAGGACTCCCCCAGGCCCCACTGGCTCGTGTATCCCAACCCCTGAGCTTGAGGCCAATAAAAGACCCCATTTCAAAGGTGGCAAGTCTAAGGATGACACCGGAAGTTGTCCTCCAGCCTTCATTTGCTCACATATGAAAGCACATGTGCACCTGCATGCACAGGAACACCGTAGACACATGCATTAAAAAAAAGCCAGGAGCAGTAGCCTTCCTGGGTAAGCTCTGAAGGTGGAGGCAGGAGGATCACTGTGAGTTCAAGGCCAACCTGGCCTACAGAGTGATTCTAGGGCTACACAGAGAAACCCTGTCTCAAAACAACACCACCGCAAAGGTGGAATGTGATTGGGAAAGGCACGCAGTACTCTCCACACGCACTGGGTGCACATAGAGCACATGTAGCTGCACGTGCAGATATGTATGCACACACAGGGTGTGAAGCACTTACGTCATTCTCACAGCTGGCTTGTGCTTTGTTGGAGCCGATCCTCCCCGTTCCCCGATCCCACCAGTTTCTCTCTGGTTTTGCTGTTTCTAGACTACACTACAGTATTAGCGGAATTCTGCAGCCACCTCTTCCTTCCAACGCCATGCTTTGCTCTTTACCCATGTTGCTGTGTCTGTTAGTCAGTTGTTTCTTAATGCTGAGGAGTATACCACTGAAAACGTGTTCAGGGGTGTGTCCATTGACTTACTAGTGGACTTCTGGATCTTTCCCAGTGACTGTTATGAATAAAATTGCTATGAACATTCATTGTGTGGTGTATGCCTTTCTTCTTTCTCTGTCTTGTTTCTGTGTAGCCCTGGCTATGTTGGAGCTTGCTTGGTAGACCAAGTTGGCCTTGGGAACAAGATAGCTAGCTTGTGAGGCAAGTGTGGAAAATATATGTCTAACTT
The DNA here is from genome assembly GCA_028658305.1 of Pachyuromys duprasi. Lineage (NCBI taxonomy): Eukaryota > Metazoa > Chordata > Mammalia > Rodentia > Muridae > Pachyuromys > Pachyuromys duprasi. The sequence continues at coordinate 53,847,248 of CM053761.1, forward strand.
TTTGGGAAACTATCACGTTGCTTTCCCAAAGTGGCTCTCCATGTGACATTCCCATCAATGATGTATGTGACATGTCTGACGGCTCTACTTCCTCATGTGACAGTTGCTATCAGCTCTTGATTTGAGCCAAAAGGCTAAAGCAATCAGTACTATTAAATTAAAAAATAATAATAATTCTTTGCAGGGACAGCCCAAGAAGTGTGTCTTTTCATTTGGATTTGAGAAATGAATGTGGAAGCTCATATCATAGAAAACAACACACATTTATTAAACACATGCTGAACAAGACAGTTTGTGATTTTAGTTTTATTTATTTATTTTTAAAGATGTATTTTTATGCATGTGCGCGCACGCGTGAGTGAGTGTGTGTGTTTATGTGTGTGTGTCTGTGAATGTGAGTGTGACATGTTGTGTTCTGGTGCCTGTGGAGGCCAGAAGAAGGTGTCTGAGACCTTAAAGCTGGATTTACAGGCAGTTGTGAGCTGCCAAATACAGGTGCTGGGAATTGAAGCTGGGCCCTCTGTAAGAGCAGCCAGTGTTCTTAACTGCTGAGCTGTCTCTCCAGATCTCTCATTTTTATTTTGTATTGCATTTATGTATGTATGTGTAAGTATGTCAAGGGGTGTGAGCTACAGTCTGAGTTGCAGGGGGTGGCAAGTGACTTTACTCGCTGAGCCATCTCACCGGTCCTGCATTTTTAAATCGACACTCAGCACACATACCTCTGCAGTTCCACATTATGATTCTACACCCATGTACCTCTGTACCCATGTTCATAGCAGAGTAAAGATGTTGGTCCCTCTCAAACATTTGCCAGAGTTCTGTGGTGACAGCAAACATTTCACACCCATTAGCTTATCAGAATCACAAAAATCTGCCCCACTAGAGGCTGCTGTTACACATCCCATTCTACAGACGAAGCGTGGAAATCCAAGGCTCACTGTGCACGCAGTGCTGCCCCGGGGCTGGATGAGAGCAGGTACACTTGCTTGCAGACTTGGTTTACATACATGTTTAGAAAATCTGAGCTTTGGCAGCTTGGCCAAGATCACTCAGCCAGTGGCGGAACTGAGCTCCATCCCTGAATGCCTTGCTCCCTCAGCTCCTCACTGAGCCTTGGAGGCAGCCTCCTGAAGGACAGAACTGCCCTGCACCTCTCTGCCTGGCAGTGACCCTCAGGTCCCTGGGTGGACTTGGCTTACAAGCCATGCCTTCAAATCTTGCTTTTGTTGTAGTCATTTGTCTCAAACCCACAGTCTTCCTGCCCAGGTCTTATATATTGCAATACCCCAACACATTTGTATATCACTAACCCAAAGGCATGGAGGAAGGAAGTACAAGGCTTTCTGAGCACATGGCATTGAACACCACCTAGTGTGCCTGGGTATCACCCCAGAGCATATAGTGTCCCTACACTCTGACATGTGGTTTCCCACTATACCTCAGTAAGAACATAAGGCCTCAACATTTTGCTGTCTGGCCTTATTGACCCTGGTGGGCTACCATCCCTAAAAGTCTAAGTCTGCTGCATGCCTAGGCTTTGTATGGATTCTCCTATAATGAAGGTGACAGCATAAACATATGGAAGAGCACCAAACTTGAAAAACTACTTTTCCAGCACAGTAAGAGTTCACCTTAGAAAGTTCTAGAACTGTCCAAAACTGGATACAATCATAGTTCTGAAATCCCATCAGAAATGACACTTGCTTGGTGAGGAGTCAGTGGAGGCCAGTGATTAACTTAAGGCTGGAGATGTTGATGGTGGCCTTAGAGGTCTGGGGGGGATGGAGGGGAAGGATTTGAAAGGCTCTTCAGTGATCCTCAGATGACCATGAGCAGGGAGACTTTGAGGCAGAGGAGGTGCTACATGGCCAGATGCTATCTGTGCTAGGACGATCCCTCCATCCTCCAAGGGTACCCTCCTCCCTTCCACAGTCAGCATTTCATTTGCTATTGTTTTCCATCATCTATGTCTGTAGGCTTAGAATTTTCACCAAACCCACTTTATTTAGGGTTCTTAAATGCTTCTACCTCCCTTCCACCTATTGACCAGAGGTAGGGGAGGAAGAAGGTTGTTAGGTAAAGGGTGCTGTAGACCTTTTTAGAAGTAGTTCTTTGGGATGAATCCACTCTTCATTGTCCAGATACCAGCAGTCCAGTACAAAGGCCAACACCAAGCAGTGACATGAATTCAGCAACGTGAATTCTGTGCAATTCAGAAGATCAGGACGAGTCAGCAAAAGCCACCTGACTCAGTTGGATTGCCCCTAGAAGTTCTCTGGAACGTTTCTTTCTGCAAAGTCAAGTGTTGAAGCACGAAGATCAGCACAGCCATGGTGGATCCAAAAAGCAATGACTCACTGTCTGTGGGCTTCTATATATCTCCTCTCCTCAGAGTCCACCCACAGATGTTCTCAGCTGACCAAAGTCACGCCCCTCGCACGAGACAGCTCACAGCAAAACATCACATGACTCAACTGAGTCTTCAAAAAAACCAAAACTTCCACTTCTTACATCTTGCTTCAAATCTTGCGTTTTAATCATTGTTGCTCATTTTTGTTTTATTTTTATTTTTTATTTTTCTAAAATAGGGTCTTGCTATTTAGTCTACGCTAGAATGTACTAGGTAGCCCAGGCTGGTGTTGAACTAACTGTAATTCTCCTGCCTCAGCTTCCCAAGTTGTAGGGATTACAGGCAAGCATTAACATGCTTTCATTAACATGCCCAGCAGCACCCTTGCATTAGAAAGACCACAACCTACTTATATAATACCAACCCATTTGGGGCTGGTTTCTTATATTAATTAATACTAATCAAACCTCATAGTTTCCCTTCCCATTAGCAGTTAAAATGTCAAAGCAACGTAGATACTTACTAATTAGAATTAACACAGGCAACAGCAACTTTCAAGTATTGTTCAGATTGCCACATTCCCTTCTATCCCTCATAGATACAGGTCAGGCTTCTGGTGGCTCTGTCTTTCCGGTCACTGCCACACTGGAGTTGATGTTTGTTTCCAGAAGCACCTGCTGGCCTCTTGGGAAGTTTATTGCCTCAGAAAATCTTGAATCCCTCTGAGTCTGCAAGGGCCCCATGTGGACCTCCGGGCCAGCAAGGCAGCAATTGAATGCTCACCAGAAACAATGGTAATGAGAGGAAAGTCTCTGGTCTTCACGTGCTCTGCTGGGCTGGAGGACACATGTCGTCCCCCGTATACTGGAACTCATGTCTACAGGACCCTGCTTTACTCGGCTTATGACTGGTATCCTGGAAGGCAGGGTGGGGTGGTGACTGCTTGGTTGGAGATCTGAAGGAGGGAGGAGAGAAGAGGGTGCGAGAAGGTGGCGGTGCAAGCTGGAGTCCCCAGAGAGGCACCATCACAGGCAGCTTGGGCCACCTGCAGCCCCAGATCTGAGGCAGTCTTGAAGTCTGTGGATAGAATCGTCTTCAGAAGGTTTTGCAGCTGTTGGCTTGCAATTTATAACTGGCCAAGCTTTAAAAAGATTCCAACCCTTGTATGTGTAATGAGGCGGAGGCAATTTTATCCACCGTAATTTCTCTGAGGAAGAAGGCTGTCTTTGTGTCTTTGTTCTCAGAATGCCTTGAACAAGGCTTTAGAGGAGGAGGTGGCTCTGCCTGACAGTGGGAAAGAATTGTGCTTCTTGATTCTAAGAAGGGGAGAAGGAAGAAGGGGAGCAAACAGTGGGAAAGGGAACCGGAAGGCAGGTGAGCTGGAAGATTAGCATATGTAGTGCACAGTGAGGCTGGGACCTCCTGAGCTCATCCCACACTGGAGAAAGTTGTAAATGTGTATGATGGTCCCCCCCCCCCCCCGTGACTGTTGCAAGGAATCCTTGGCACAGTTCATGAAACCGCTGCAAGTAGATTGTTGGGGAGCTTGGAGGACTGAGTCTCTTGTCCGGGGTACAGTGTGCAGCGTCCACCCCAGCCAAGGAGGCTGAGAGTTGCCCCACCCTTCCATTCAGGCCATGGGATGTAGACTAGATCCCTGAAGGCGAGCCTGTGTGCTACATGGCACCTGTGTTTTAGTTCTATTTGGGGAAGAGGAGGCAGGCAGTGGCCCACATTCTAGGCCAGGTTAGCTTGGGACTCACTTTAAAGCCCAGGCTGTTCAAAAAAACTCACAAGGATGCTGTCCTGGAACTCCTAATCCTCCTGCATCCACTTGCAGAAATTTAGGACTACAGACAGGCATCTTCCACCATTCATGGTAGATTTTTGTTATGTTTTTGTTTCTGAGACAGGGTTTCTCTGTGCAATCTTGGCTGACCTGGATGCACTTTGAAGACCAGGCTGGCCTCAAACTCAAAGAGATCCACTTGCCTCTGCCTCCCAGAATGCTGGGATTACAGGCATGAGCTACTGTGCCCAGTTCTTCTTCTTCTTTTTTTTTTAAAGACAGTCTCTCACTTTGTAGCATAGGCTATCTTGGAACTCATCATGTAGCCCAGGCTGGCCTTGAAAACATGATGATCCTCTTGCCTTTTCCTCCCAACATGAGACAATATACCTGGGTTTAAGTTCTTCCTAATTTTGTTTGAAGGTGGCATGAATTGACCATTTAAAGGTTAACAAATGATGAGCTTGAAAACACAGAGTGCTAACTGAAATAATATGGTTTGTGTGTGTATATGTAGACATGTATGATTGTGTGCTCCTGTGCATGCACATGCACAAGAGTGTTTTGGCTGCATGTATTTTTATGCACAGTGTGTGTGCTTGGTGCCTACAGAGGCCAGAAAAGGGAATTGGATCCTCGGGAACTGGCTGTACAGACAGTTGTGAGCCACCATGTGGGTGCGGGGAATTGAACCTAGGCCCTCTGGAAGAGAAGCCAGTGCTTTTAACTGCTGAGCTATCTCCCCAGCCTCAGAAATATTAATAACACCCACTCAGCACTGATTTTGATGTAGTAATTCAGAACTATGTTGAGGCATTATAGGTTAGAATAAATAACTGTAGTGGGGGAACGGAGTGGTGGTTCATGCCTGTAATCCTAGAACTTGGGAGGTGGCAGCAGAAGGATCAGGACTCCAATCTAGTCTCAGGTACATAAAATCCTGCCCCAAACAAACAAACACTGGCGTTGGAGAGATGCCTCAGTGCTTTTCCAGAGGTCCCAAATTCAGTTCCTAGAACCCATGTAGGACGGCTCACAACTGCCTGCAATTCCAGATCCAGGGAATCCAATGCTCTCTTCTGGTTTCCATGGGCATAGACACACACATGCACACACACAGATACAAGTACATACACACAAATAAGAGTAAACTATTAAGTACAAAACATCCCCAAGTAACTGCTGGCGTTTGGACCCAGCGCTGTCACTGTGAGAATAGGGAGATGAGAGGAAGGTGCTGTGTCAGTGCATTCGAGTCACGGGCATCAGTGCAAAGCCAGGGCTTCAAACCTGTGTGCAAACACATATCTCCAGTACATTTCCCAGCTTTCTGGTTGTGCTCCCTGAAAGGGCTGAGACATGATACTCTCGTACCTTTGAACACGCCAGCATTTAGGCCTGGGCTTCTGAATGTCAGTACACAAAAAGACACAGGGCTCATTGAGACGTGGCGAATCCTGGTCTGAGGTGGGGACAGTCACTGTTGAAAGTGAGAGACTGATATGGAAGTGAGGGATGCGCACACAGGAACTGGCCGTGCCGGGCAAGTCTGGCATTAAGAGGACAGGAATCCACGGGCTGGTGAGATGGCTCGGAGCCACAGCACTTGCTGTGCCAGCCTGGAGACCTGAGTTCCATCCCCGGAGCCCAAGGGGAGGGGGAAGAAGTGGACCAACTCCACACAGCGGTCCTCCGACTCCCACACATATGTCACAGCATGTGCACACAGTGATAATAAAGAAAAACTCTGCAAGTCCACTCATACTAAAATGTGGGCTTAGTATGGCCCACATTGAGGGCCGTCGCTGTGATGCTATTATGAATAGCTTCAAGGGAAGTGTTGCTTTAGCTCACAGCATCAGAGGCTTCAGTTCATGGTCTG
>CM053761.1:53853771-54052168 GCA_028658305.1 Pachyuromys duprasi
AGTACATTTACACACACACTCACACACTTGCCTGCAGGTTGCTTAGTTGACAATTGCAAAGAAGGAAAGCCAGCTGTATGAGGTGGTTGGGTTACATCCTTAACTGGGTGCCAGCTTTTACACTCAGGTGTGACCTCCATAGAGGGAAATGAATGTGGAGGTTCTGAACATTTTTGAAACAAGAAAATTGCAAAAAAATAATAATAAAATAAAATAAAAATGCAAAAAAAAGAAAATTGCAAACGTGTAATTGTGAACGTGTAGAACACCAAACTTAATTCAAAAGCAAACCTGAAATGACTTTAGGGTGTAATTGCCTCCGGCACCTTTGCTGCAACCTCAAGTCTCACCACCAAACAGGTGTGCTTTGTACAGATCACACCTTCACACTACACCACACCATCAAACGCTGCCCAGCACCTCAGCTCAGACTCCAGTCTGTTGTGAGAATCACCACACTTAACTTCACTGGTTTCTGTCTTTGGAGAATCAGTGTAGTCACAAACACAAAGACCTCACATTTCCTGCCTTCACTCCTTGGCATGTGAGTGGCGCAGCACGGTCTCTGGGTTGCATTAGAACGCTGAGCTAAAAACTGCTGTCTGAGAGCTGGGAGGGTGGCACAGTTAGTAAGGTACTTCCTACACAAGCTTGAGGACTGCGCTTGGGCCTGAGCACCCTTGTGAAAAGCAGCCAGGTCAGCGGCGTGTACCTGTGAACCTGGCACCAGGGAGCAGAGTCAGCAGATCCCTGAGGCTCGCTGGCCAACCAGCGCAGCCATCGCCAAGATCATTGGGAAACTGCCAGAAACAGGTGGATGGCTCCTAAGCTGTGACACTCAGTATGGTCCTCTGGCTTCTACAGCCGTGAGAAGCATGCGCTTCACTCTGGAATCTGAAGACGTTCCACATTTTGCAATACTAGTTGTCTCACCAAGACTTATTAGTATTAGAAGTTTGTTTCTTTGAAAAGAGTTTCACTATGAAGCTTTATCTGACTTGGAATTTTTTATACAGACCAGGCTGGCCTAGAACTCACTCTGTAGACTAGGCTGGACTGCAACTCGCAGCAATCCTCCCGCCTTTGCTTCTTGAGTGTTGGGATCACACCCGTGCATGCTGTACCCCCCTGAGATTTAATTATGTAAAAATATACACCTTCATCTCCTTAGGGTGCAAATTTGTTTTCATTTTTAATAAATGGAAAATTTATATTTATGTAAAATTGTTTTAGAAAAATTTCTTTTTAAAATTAACATTCTTAACATTTTATCTTGTCTGTGTGTTCTGCATGTATGTCTGTGTACCACACATGTGCAGGTGCTTTCAAGACTAGAAGAAGGCACTAGATTTCCTGGGAATTGGAGTTAGGCAGTTATGAATCATCCTTTGGGTGCTGGGTGTGTCTTCTGGAAGAGCAGCAAGTGCTCTTCACCACTGGGCCATTCCTCCAGGCCCTCTCCTGGTTTCCCTCTTGTTAGACTTATCCTATGGGGTTGGGTGGGAAGCGCTCACTTCAGCAGCACATATGCTAACACTGGAACTTTACAGAGATTATCGTGACTTCTGCACAAAGATAGCATGGAATTTGTGAAGCATCCTATTAGAAAGAGTGAAAGAGGGTAAGAAAAACGCATGCTTAGTCACTACATAATAACATCGAATGGTCATGCTATACATTTAAAATTATTTTTCTATTATCAGTCGTCAGATGGTTTCAGGTCTGTCCTTAAAACATTAAATTACATTTTAATGCCACGTGTGTGTGCAGGTGGGGAGTGGGGGGGGGGAGATTGTGTTTATGTGCCACGGTGCAAATGTGAGGTTAGAGAACAGCTCTTGTCTGTTCTGTCCTACCACGTGGGGCTTGGGTGTATCATGTGGTCAGGCGTGGAACTGCCCTTACTTGCTGAGCCAGCTTAGTGGCCCTTGAGAGGGACTTTTAATTTTAAATGCCTAAGAGACTGGAAAGAAGAGTCACTGTTTAAGAGTGCTTATTAGACAAACATGAGGACCTGGGTTTGAATTTCTAGAATTCATGTAAAAAGACAGATGAGGACTGTGTACCAGCACTGTCAGAGGCAGAGATAGGAGGGGCTTGTTGGCCACCAGCCTAGCACCAGGTTCTTGGGGCTTGTTGACCACCAGCCTAGCACCAGGTTCCGTGAGAGATTCCGACTCAAAGGAGTAACGGGAGAGTGGTAACTCAGGACAACTGAGGTCTTCCTCTGGTCTCTGTACATAGCATGCACGCACGCACACAGCCCTGTGAGGTTTGTGTCTATTTGCATGCATTTTTGTCATACCTACCATACTGAACATAATACTTGCTGGGAACCGAACCCAGGTCTTCTGCAAAAACAAGTGCTCTTAACTACTGAGCCATCTCAGCAGACCATTCCACCCCACTTTTAATACAAGTTAGGCCACAGTTGGTTTTTAAAGCTCTCAGGCGTATGACTATGGTTTTCCTACAGGATGTACCACCAATCCCTCACCAAAATTTACCAGTTTACTTGCTTGGTCCTAAGATGACTGGTGGCCAGCTTTGGGGAAAACTGTATGTCTCTGGTTCTTTCTCCCCTAAAAGTCCTTGCAGAACTTGGCTCATTAGCCTTTGAGAGACAAGGACTCAGCTGACCAAGTTTAGCCTGATCTCTTGGGAGGGCAGGAGAAAAGGTTTAGGATGATGTCCCGGTGAGCTTTAATTATCAGCTTGACATAGCCTAGAGCAAGGTTTCTCAACCCATGTGTCTCTCAGTTCTCACAAGGGTCACATATCAGACATTCTGCATATTAGATACTTATATTTTGATTCATAACAGTAGCAAAATTACAGTTATGAAGTAGCAATGAAATAATTTTATGGTTGGGGGTCACCACAACATGAAGAACTCTATTAGAGGGTTGTGGCATTAGGAAGGTTGAGAACCACTGTCCTAGCATCATCTGAGAGAACTTCAGGCAGAGACGGCAGAGGGGGAGAGAGAAAGAAAGAGAGAGAGAGAGAGAGAGAGAGAGGAGGGAGGGAGAGAGAAAAGGGGGCCCCTGGTGTGGGCTTTTAAAACCTCAAAGCCTACTCCCAAGGATACATATCCTCCAAAAACGCCACACTTAGTTTTTCCAAAGAGTTCACCAACTGGGCTCCAAGCATGCAAATATATGAGTCTATGGGGGTTGTTTTCATTCAAACCACCATATTGTATATCATTAAAAAGCATAACCCACTGATTCCAGTCCATGCTGTGCAGACACTCATAGAATACTCACTGGAGCATGGTCAGCTTACAGGGGCCACCTCCTTAAAGAAAATGGACTCTCCCTTTCCGAGAAAGCATCAACTATCAAAATTCCCCTGCTAGGGGTCGGGGCTCATGAGTTCCTTCCCACCTCCATGCTGTAATGTTGATTGGCTTGATCTTGTACAGATCTTGTGCAGCCTACTGGAACTGCTGTGAACTCGTGAATGCAGTGGCCTGTCATGTCAAGAAACCAGTATTTTATTTCCTTCCTCCGTAACTTCTGGCTCTTCCTGCCTCTTCTTCAGTGATAGCCCCGAGCCTTGAGGCTGGGGGTTGATATAGCTGTCCTAGTTATGTTTGAACACTCCACAGATGCTTATCTGCCCTTAGACCAGTTGTGAGCTTTCAAGTTAATTAATATCTGATGCACAAAGAAACTTCTCTGGTGAAATCTTAGAGCTGTACTAGTCTACAGGTAGAGAGATAGGAATTTAGAAAATATCTTGATACTATGTTCACTTAGCAAAATAACAGTAGTTTCACCCATAAGGCATATAAGCTCCCCAGCCACATGATTCCGGCCAGGTTTATGGTACCAGACATGGGCTTCCTTCTGAGAGTGAGCCTTAAATCTAACCAGGAAGCAGTTGGTTACCCCCATAGCATCCACGCCACTCTTGCACTAATGAGCACATTTTGCCATAGGAGTTGTTATTGTAGCTTCCCCAGCAGCCCGCCTGTCACCTGTGGTGCTGTGAGAGCTAGCCAGCAGGGAGGAAGCTTCGTGATCAGCATGTACTTGATTGCCCCTTGTCCTGTGACCTGTGTGATTTCTTCAGAAATAGGATCTTACCATCAAGTTTTAGAGGTCAGTGGAAATAGCAAGAGTTGTTTTGCGGATCTCTGGGACACCTCTTTTTTCATTTTTTGATAGAGTTTCATGTAGCCCAGGCTGGCTTCAAACTCACTAGATAGCTGAGGTTATCTTTGGATTCCCAATTCTCATGGTTTTACCTCCAAGTGATTACAGATACGACCTGTATAGATGTAATACAGATACATCCGTAACCCTATCAGGTACACCACCACGCCTAGCTTTAGTTTCCCTTTTTATACCCTTTTTTATTTCCCCTGTGACCCCCCGCATCTGACCTACCACCCTAATCTCCAAGCATGTCCTTTTGTTTCCTACTCATCTCTGCTTGGGTCTTTCCAGCAGGTCTAGAGGGGCAAGATGCTCCTCTGGCCAGCAGTCTGCTGCCAAAGCATACCTCCCAGGACAGAGGGCCTCCAGGGACCATACTCCAGTAGAACAGAGAGAGAGGCTCACAGTACCTCTTTGAGGCACACTGGCTCTAGGCAGGCAGGGTGATGATGGAGAGTTGGGAAGCAACATCATTGGCCAGTTTGTTCCTAGCCTGGGGCTTCAGCCAGGGGTCGCAGCCTAGCAGTCTTCTCCAAGCCCACTGGGCTCCTCCGAGCTTTTACATTCAGGCACTGGCTGGTTGTTTATTCTTGGTTGAAAAGACTTCCTGCCAAGCTCACCCAGCACTGACCTCCCAGCATTCCCCCTCCTCAAGGGCCTTCTGCCAACCACCATAATATTGTGGCTGGAGAGGAGGGCGTATCAGGGAGACATTTCTTTTGAGCCCCAAGCCTTCCTGAACAGCCCCTAGAGCACCCAGCTTTTATGGCCTCTCCACACAGGTGGCTGGGGCCTTTGTTTATCCCATAGGACCTTTGGGCAAGACTTAGGCCAACTCCAGCTTAGAGGCCCAGAGTGAAAAGGTTCCTTCTAGCTTTCTTCCATTCTGGACCCTCAGGCCTGTCTGCAGGAACTTTGGCTGTCCTTCTCCCTTACATTCTTTGCCAAGCTCAGGGCTTATTGGAACTGATTCTTTTGGCTTGAGGCTGCCTTTGATGACTGTGTCAAATGAGATGGAATTTGGCCAGGTTGTTATAGGAACTCAGGAGAATCCCTGGTGTGGGAGAAATAATGAGAATTCAGGGCCTTTCACCGCATTTCGCTAGAAAGTAGAGCGTGCATTGTTTAGGTCCTTAGAGGCCCAGGCAGCAGGAGGAAGCCATTCAGGCTTGGGGGACCTGAGCACTTTGAGGAGGTTTTGGGGTGCTTCAGGTCCAGGGCACATGGCAACTTAGTGCTAAATCCTGAACTTACTCCTCATGCAGCCTTAAGGGAATCAAAACGATGTGATCAGATTTTACTGAAACAGATCGCCAGTTGTTGTGGTGTGTACCTGCTGTCCTAGCACTTGGGAAGTTGAGGCAGGAGGATTGCCTACAAGTTAGAGGCCAGTGTCAGCTACATGGTGAGATGTAGGCTAGCCTGGGCTACAAAGTGAACCCTCTACCTCTAAAACAAAACAAAACAAAACAAAGGAAGGAAAGGAAAACAGAGTCTAGAAGAAAAGTTGAACTTTCACAGTGGCTCTCCTGGAGTTGTGTATAGTGTGGCTCTCCTGCTGTTGTGTATGGTGGGTGGCAATGAGTTTTTAATGCTTTCCTGCTTCTTCTGGCATCTTCATTTCCCTTCTTTCTCTTCTTTTGTCCTCCAACTGAGATCCTCCTGCCTCAGTGCTGGGTTTCCAAGCATGTGCCAGCATGCTCAGTTTCTTTGTTGCTATTTTTTAAAATGTTTGTATGTGTGTGTGAGTTTGTGCGTGTGAATGCAGTGCCCATGGAGGCCAGAAGATGGCATAAGATCCTCTGAAACTGGAATTACAGGCAGTTGTGAGCCCTCTGACATGGGTGCTGGGAATGGAACTCTGGTCCTCTGCAAAAACAGTATGTTTGCTTAACCACTGAGCCATCTCTCCAGTCCCCATTCTTTGTTTTATGAAGCAAAGCCTTTCTTTATAGCCCAAGCTGTCTTTTAGCTCACTGTGTAGTCCATGCTGGCCTTGGACTCCTGATCCTGCTTCCTCTACCTCACAAGTGCATGGACTGCTGGTGTGTCCACCATGGTCTGCTCTGGCTGATGTGTTCTTTAACCATCATAAATGGTTTACATACTTGGAGAGGAGGGGAGCATACAGGTGGGGAAGAAAGCAAATGGAAACCTTGGAAATGGACAGATCCAGGGAGGGATGAGGTGGGCAAGTGTATGCCGCCGCTGCTGAGTGTCTGAGCTGCAGCAGGGCACTAAGGCTTACTGCTCGTGCACGTGGGTGTTTCCTGAGCTGACTGAGCGTCCTCACAGCACAGTGGTCACTCCTAAGAGAGGGACCATCCTGAAACTGAAAGTACAAACTGAAAGTGGAAGACTTAACGGTCTAACCTCAGGTCAGACCACTTTTTATCCACTGCCTTCTGTGTGTTGAGACAACCGTAGTGCCTGTCTGGAATCACAGGGAGGGCACATGGACTTTATCTCTAGACTTTGATATGCAAACACCTGGAAGACCCTGGGAGATTTGGATAACAGGGTGACTGTCTTTAGAAGGTCCATTATGCCAGCAAGAGTCATCTGTGTGGTAAGGACTAGTTTCCATGCGGTTCTCCTACAGCACAGGCAGCTGTTGAACTAGTTGTGCAACCAAGACTGTGTAAGCTCGATCTTCCGGTGTTCCCGCCTTGGCCTCTGCAGGGCAGGCCGCATAGGTGTGCACCTCTTTCAGCTTACTTTTCAAACTGTTGTATATTTCCCCTCCATCTGTCCTTTCGTCCCTCAACCTGTCCCTCCTTCCCTGCCTTCCTCGCTCCTTCCTCTCACCCTTCCTCTTTCTTTCTTTTTGGTTTCTCTTGTAGCCCAGGCTGCCTTCAGGTTCACTCTGTAATAAAAGCTGGTTTGAACTTGCCGCCCCTCTCCAGGGGTCTGTTTAACCTCACTGACTTGAACTCACTATGTAGACCAGGCTAACTACAAACTCACAGAGATCTGCTTGCCTCCTCCTCCCGAGTGCTGAGATTTAAAAATACGTGCCACGACACCAGGCTTGTTTGCCTATTTTTGAGACAGTTTCACTGTTTATTGATTAGTCCCACTGTTTTTGTTGGCTTGGAACAGAGTCTGTAGCCTAAACTGGATTGGAACTCATGATTCCTCTGCCTTTGCCTCTAATATCAGGTGTATTAGTCTGGTGTTGCAGGCAGACACCACCATTCCTGGCAAGTTATTGTGTGGTATTTCATTGAGTACATATAGTCTTCTGCACTTCCATTAGTTATCTGTAGTCTTAGCCATGTATGAGAGCTGTTGTGAACATCTGTATTCATGTCTCTTGGTGAATGAAGGCTACCTTCTATCACATCTGTTGCTTTGATGAGTTGGAAAAAACAAAACAAAACAAAACACCACACAATTCAACCCTTTTTCCCTCCTCCCTTTCTGTCAGGTATTGTAGCCATAAAGCCATAAGCACTTGAATAGGTAAATCTGTTGGTATTTTTAACATTTTTATTTATTTTTTGTGTGTATCTGCACACATGTGTGTACCAGCGTGGAGGCCAGAGGTCAACCTCAGGTGTGGTTCCTTAGGTGCTGTTGACCTTTTTGTTTTGAGACAAGGTCTCTCCCTGGCTTGGAGCTCACTGAGTAGGCTGTGCTGTCTAACCAGCAAGGCCCAGGATCCCCAGTTTTAACCCTTCCAGCTCTGGGAATCCCAAGTATGTCCTACCTCACTTTTGTTCTCTGGTGTGCACAAACACTTTACTAACCATCTCCTGGCTTTTACTTTGGTTTCAGGATGGGCTGGCTGATCTGTTGTGTACCATTGCTGTCGAGACAGGTCCCTGTTGAAGGGCATTTAGACAGGACCTTTCCTACTGTTTTTCATGCGTGTTCCCGGGGCTGTGGCCCGTGAACACTGATGCCACACAATGTCTCTTTTCTTTCCTCCACAGAGACGTCTCAGAGAGGCTGTGCAGCTGCTGGAGGACTATAAGCATGGCACCCTACGCCCAGGAGTTACCAACGAGCAGGTACCTCTGCTGGGGGTCGACAGAGGCAGGGGGAGGGAGCCCAGAATCTTGTGGCTACTGTGCCAAAGTTTTTCTTTTTGTTCAGAAACTTTATTTCAAAACCTCATTCTGTAGTTTTCAAGGAAATGTTTACACATAGTTCAAAAAGACCCTTGTAATAAAAATTAAAAAAAAAGCATTGTGTTGACCCTCCTAGTCCTGGTCATCAGAAGAAGCTCCTTTTAGCAGAATCTCAGGCACATAAATCTGTATTCATTCATCTGAACTGCCATTTTGCAGCTACTTGGCATTGTAAGTTGTGAGTGTCAAGGATTTGGCTCTCTTATCCTCCACGTCTCTTAAGTCATATCTTCCAGTTCACCTCCCTCCTCAAATATCTGATTATGGTTTTGAGATCTGTATTTCAGCTGATTGTGTCATTCCAATCATTAAATAACAGTTACCAACCAGTCAACTTGTTTGTCCCATGACTGTTTCTTTTGTCTTTTTCAACTTTATGTTTTATCTGGAGTTAATCATTGCCTGTGTTTTTCACTGATACATTTTGTTCCACTTGTAACTCTTGCTGCCTCTTCTATAGTTAGTATTCCGGTGCCTCCTTTTGCTTTGAAGGCCTCCATCTTCCATTGCCACTTTCCCTTTCCTACACCCAGCGGGTCTCAGGTCTCTCTTTTCTTCATGTATCCTATAGTTTTGGTGAAATGCTTTTCCTAGCTCCCTGAAAGGGGTGACCAGAAGAGCGTTTAAATGTTTGGAGTGTTTTTGTTATTGTTGTTTTCTGGATTGAATCTCACTATGCAGTCTTGGCTAACTCGAAACTCACTTTGTAGGCAAGGCTGGCCTCACACACTCAGAGATCCACCTTTAAGGAACGTTCCACCATTCAAACTTGACTGAAAATTGGCTGAGAGAGTCTTAGGTTGACAATCAATTTTTTCCTCATAATTTTGAAGACCATTCCTTATTTTCTCCTGACTTTTGGAAAATCTGATGCCATTTAATTTTTTGATTTTTTTGAAGGTTGTCTTTCTTTCTCCGAGGTTCTTTATGGTCCTCATAATCCCCTCTTCCCTTTTGTCTTCTCTCAATTCTGCCTCTTCTCTCTTTCCTCATCTCCTTTTCTTTTTCTTTTGAGATAGGATCTCATGTAGCCCAGGATGGCTCTCAGTTTTGCTGTATAGACAAGGATGACCCTGAACTCTTGATTTAAAATTCTCTCTATTCTCTCCATTTCAAAAGTGCTTGGATTACAGGCCTTCTTTTTCTTTTTCTTTTCTTTCTTTTCTTTTCTTTTCTTTTCTTTTTTTTTTTGAGACAGGGCCTCACTTTTTAGCGCAGCCTAATCTCAAACTCATGGCAGAGCTCATGCTTCAGCCTTTTAAATGCTGGGATCATAGGCATGAGTTTTCATGGCCAGCTTATCCTGGGTCTTAACATCATTATTTTGGATTCTTGGTGACTCTTTTAAATTGGAAAGTTCTTAGCAGACCTAGCAAACATGTTTACATGTTGTTGTTGCTTTGAGACAGCACTTGATTCTGGAGCTGGCTAACGTTGAACTCAAGATGATCACCCCTGGCCCCCCCGCCTCGGGATTCGAAGCATGAGCCATCATATTTAGCCATACTGTTTCTTGGATAATTTATCATTCTGTAACTCCTAGACCAGATGTTAGATGTATTTTGTGTGTTCATGTTTCCATTGTATGTACTTGTTAGTGTGTGCATGTGTATGTGCAGGTGGCATATGTGTGCAATCGAGTATGGAAAACAGAAGGTATCGTTCTCAGTTGCTCACCACATTTATTTTTTGAAAAAGGGTGTCTTGCTGAAGCTGTGGCTCATTGATTTGGCTGTGGCAGTTGCCCATTAGTAGGCTCTGCCTCTCACATCATTGGAGTCCCAAGCACACACTGTCACACCTGGCTTTTCACAGGTGTTGGGGATCCAACTTCAGGTGTTCATGATTACACAGCAGGTACTTTTCCTGTGTGTTAGACATCTTAAACCGACACTCAGGTAACCTCTCTTCCCTCTCTTTCTAAGTCCTGGGGACTGAACCCAGAGCTTGCTGTGTTCTGGGCAAGGGCTCGCTACTGAGCTACATTCTCTTCTCCCAGTTTCCTTATCTATCCTTCCCCTTTCATTTCATCACTACAGGACAAAGAGGAATGATGATGCTGGGTGGGTGTCTTTCCTCACAGGGCATCCCACCCTACCAAAAGACAATGACATCGAAGAAAAATGACAGTGTGGGAGATCAACAGAAGCAGAAACTTGCCCAGACTCAGGCCGGATAGATACATTATGTAGACCATAACGGCTCTGAACTTACAAAGCTCCTCCTACCTCTGCCTTTTGAGTGCTGACATTAAAGGTGTATGCCTCAACACCCAACCTGGAAGAGTTTTCTAGTGATCTAGTGAGAAGGCGCTGGGCTGTGGGGATGCCATCCACGAAGGGAGAGAAAGGAGTGCGCACGTTTGCAGCGGGAGTGCTGCAGGCAAAGGTGTACACCTCAGAAGAAATGAACAGGGTGGATGTGCTAGAGGCCGACATGGCAAGGTAACCTCAGTACCTTGGCTCAGTGCCCATGCAGGGCCCTGAGGCCAGTGATGAGACAGGAAGGCCAGACAATCAAGCAGGTCCTGTCTGTCTTGAGCTATTTGCCCTGCAGCCCTGAGTGGGGAGACAGTCTCACTCCCTAGTGTTGGCATTTCTGTCTGGCCTTGGGTCTGTATGGTGGAACGGAACCTCCAGCCTTCTGTAGCCTGAAGGAGTCCACATACCTTCCGGTGTCCTTGTACCTGTCAGATGTAAGGCCACTTCCTGACTCTGACCTGATAGCTCCGTTATGCTCCATTGCTACTGAGCTAGGTCTCTTTTGACCTCTTTCAGCTCCCAGAGTTTGAGGGTAGAGGCCACATTATTCTCTTTGCTCACTCACATAGCTGAGAGTTGCTTTCCTGTCACATAGCTTTGTTGCTGTCCCCAAAGCCCCTGCAGGCCTCTTGCGAGTGGGGGATGGGCTGGGAGCTTGGCATTTAGCTGTTTCCTGTGCTGCTGCATTCTGGCTGTCAGTGGTAGTGCCTGGTGGGTCCATCTGGTGACTGGGTGGCACAATACTCTAGGTGTGAGCCTGTCACTCTGGTCCTCTGGAGCAGCACTTCCCTCTGCAGAGCCTGAAGAATTGGACTGTGTGTGGTGGCTGTCATAGTGCCTCCTTCCTGGGGCTGCAGTCATCAAAGTCACATACCCGTGACCTTCACAGACTGGGGAATAGAGGGGACAGAGATGGTATATCAGCTCCACAGCAGTATGAAATTAAGGAGAGCCGCAGGTCCCAGGTCCAGCATGGCCCTGCATCGTGTCTGGGGCATCTGAAAGGTCCCACAGAGTTCTTAGACTTGGAGCAGACAGTCTTGGGTCTCTCAGTACCTGCTCTGTCTGTTTCATGGTCCTTTGGGGCAGGTATGTGGATCAAAATCCCGTAGCTGGTCCTGATACCTGCTGCCGTCGCTGATGTCATGAGCTGCCTAGATGCCCTGTGTATGCCCTGTTAGCTCAAGACATCCAAGCTGCTTGCTCTTCTGCTCATGGCAGCTGATAGCTTCACAGTCTGAAACGATGGACCCATGACTTGCAGTCTAGAGTCTCAGCTTGGTCGGTCAGTCTCCTCCCCCAGGAGTTAGAATCTGCTCCAATAGCCCTTGGGAAACACCTTCCAGAATCTTCCAAGTGTGTGCTTCCCCAGATATGTGACTTTTTGTTTACCTTCTGAGTCTCAGGATCTTCTCTCTCTCCTGGAGGGAATGTTTTAGTTTGGAGGAAACTGCTAAACCTCAAGTCTGTGTTCCAGGCTGGCTTCAAATGCAGTATGTAGCTGAAGATGACTTGGAACTCCTGATCCTCCTGCCTCTACCTCCAGAGTGCTTTGATTATAAGCGGGTGCCACCATGCCTGGTTTATGTGATGCTGACATGGAACCCAGGGCATCAAGCATGCTAAGACAACCTTCTACCAACAGAGCTACTGTATTGTTTTGCATTGAGATATCTTTAGTGCTTAATATAAGGTAGGTGCGTAATGAACATTTGCCCACTAAATGAATTATTTTTTAATAAACGTGAAAGCAAATATCCCTATCTTACAAAAGAGGTATTGGAGGCTGAGAAAGATTAAGTAAATCATCCCACACCTTCTAGAGAGCTGATGGGGGATTTTGAATTCAAACCTCGGTTCCTCTGCAGGGCCTGACCTGTACCTTGAGAGAAGTTTCCTGAGGGAAGAAGCCACAGCTGTTCACACCACAATGCTGCAGAAGCAGACAGGACATTCATCTTCTTCCCTGTATCTGTATAATTAGGGGCTCCCTTCACCCCACATAGGCTTGAATAGGTACATGGTACCTGGGCGTTACCATGACAACACAATTAATGGTGCACTATAATGCAATGGGGCCCAACTGATCAATTAGGAAGTTTTTTGTTTGTTGAATGGAGGCGTCCTTCCCGTACAGAAGGGTCCCCTTCAGGCTCTGTTTAATTACCTTCTGGAGGTTGTTTTAAATAGGCTCTGTCTTCACTGCCTTAGGAGCAGCTTGCTAGGAGACAGAGGGGAAGTAAGTGAGCCAGACTGGGGGTGGGGCCGTTGTTCTCCCTCTGGGTGCTGGGGTGTGTCCTGCCTCTGAGCAGCATGTGGGACCCCCAGCCCACCCCTCCCTTAATCTCCACTTGGAGGCTGAGGCAGGTTCAGCTGATACACTGGCTACTTCTGAAATCAGTGAATTTGTGTGTTCTAACAGCCACCCAGATGGCTTCCCCACACTGCCCTTTGTCCCTGTTCTCCAAGGGAGCCAAACAAACAGAATCTCAGCTCTCAGATCTATGCAGGGCCATTACTAAAGCCAGTCAGTCCCACTGGGTCAGGGCTGCAAGGGCGCTGGGCTGAGCACAAAGGAGGTCAGCTCTAAATCTGGGGCTACAGTTTGGAGTGGAGGCTGTGTGTTGCTGTGAAGATGCTGGGGATCCTAGCCTGCACTCTCCACGTGGATGGCCAGCCACTGTGGCTCAGCTGCTCTTCCATACATGGTTGTATGTGGCAGGGTAGGTCTCTGTGACCTGCTTGCACGAGTGACTTTTCCACTGTGGGTAGTACATGCTGCCTTTTCTAACTCCAGACTTTAACTCTAGGGTCTAGCAGATCACAGAGAGAAACCCAGCCAGACCTGTAAGCCCAGTGTCCTTAACCTGTTCTTTTGAGTTGGGCTTGGTGTGGTAGGGCCGCACTGGAAGTGGGCATGGATCTGACATCCTTCCTCTTTTGACTGATTATTGTTATGGTTATTTGAGAAATGGTTTCACGTAGCCCAGGATGGCCTCAAATTCACTGTGTAGCTGGGAATGGCCTTGAACTCCTGATCCTTTTAACTCTACCTCCAGGGTTCAGGGCCATGTAGGCATGCGCCACCATGCCCTGCTCTGGTTACTTTTTTTGTTTACTTGTGTTTGATTTGTTGAGCTGGTTTCTCTCTGTGCTACCTGGGCTGGCCTGGAACTTGCTGTACAGCATAGGTTGTCCTGGAATCCAGGCTCATTCTGCTTCAGCCCCTGAATGCTGGGGTTACAGGTGTGCTTTGACTTAAAACAAAAAGTTCAAGTCAAAGGTGTGTGAGAATTTAATCAGGAGGACAAGGGAAGATGGTAGCTGACAAGGCAAGATGGGCCAAAGTGCCTGAGTGTGTGTACTGTCTCTTTGAGGTTGGTAGAGATACAATTCCTGCTAAGAAGGAAGAAATATTTGCTTGGCTAGTTCATCTCTACCCTCCCTGGATGGTGTCCCAAGGCTGTGGTGCAGCCCCCCCCCCAGTTCTGACAAACAGGGGGGAACAGAACATGTAGGGTGGGGAGCACAGGCCTAGGAAATGTACATGTCACTTCTCCTCTGCCACCAGAGCTCAGTCACACAGACCCCTGACTGTTCAGCCACCTGCCAGCTGCTGCTCTCTAACTATGGGGATTTTGTTGTACATTTAATTCCCCAAAAAAGCAGAACCAAAGGAACTTTTAGCTATTAGGACTTAGATGCTATACACCCAGTTTCATTAAAAAAAATAAAACACAAAAATAAAACTTTTTTGGCGGGAGACAGGTTCTCACTATTCACTATGTAGCTCTGGCTGTCCTGGTACTCACTATGAACAGTTTGGCCATGAACTCATAGAGATATACCTGTCTCTACCTCCTGATTACCGTGATTAAAGGTGTATGCCACTAAGCCTGGCTCATCAAAAATTTTAAGTGTACAATATTTCTTTTTCTAGTAATTGCCTTTATTATATTAATTAACTGATTAAACTATAGCACAGGTTATCAACTTGTGGATAACGCTCCTTTGGGGGTCAAGTGACCCTTTTACGGGTGTCTCATATCAGATGTTTACATTATGATCCATAACAGTAGCAAAATTATAGTTCTGAAGTAGCAACAAAATAATTTTATGGTTGGGGGTCACCACAATATGAGGAACTGTATTAAAGAGTTGCAGTGTTAGGAAGGTTGAGGACAACTTATCTATAGCATGCTGGTCAAGTGGTATTGCCCTTTATAGCCAGACTGATCTATCTGTCTGTCTGTCTATCTATCTATCTGTCTGTCTGTCTACCTATCTATCTTATATGTACACATATAACAATTAATTTTGGAAAGGCAATATGTGAACAAGATACAGAATTCTAAAATAATTCTATATAAAAAGAGCAAAGAATAGTAAAAAGAAGTTTTGGGGGGTTTGGGAGACGCTCATTCAGTAAAGTACTTGTCGAGCAAGCATAAGGACCCGAGTTCTCAGCACCCATGTAAAAGCCATAAAGGCTGGTATGCATCATGAGATGCAGAGACGAGAGCATCCCTGGAGCTCACTGGCCAGTCAGTCTAGCTGAGTCAGAAAAACGTGGTGGGGAGCGGATTGAAGACACCTGATATTGACCTCTGGCCTCCACCTGTTCAGACCCCTGTGTGCAGAAGCCCTAGCTTCAATGTAGTTCAGATGGCAGAGTGCTTTTTAGCTATGCACCACACACTGCATAAAGTGTGATGTACACACAGGAGGTGGATGCAGGAGGATCAGGATTTCAAGGTCATCCGCAGCTGTGGAGAGCTGTGTGAGAGCAGCCTGGGATACATAAGACTGTCTTGAAAAGCAGAACAGAATATGGGGCTGTGATGATGACCCAGTGGTTTACGGTATACACCACTCTTGCAGAGGACCTGAGTTTGATTCTCAGCACCCACATTAGGAAGCTCACAATTGCAGTAAGAATTTTGTAATTTTGGTTTCTTTAAAAACACAGAATGTTAGGTATATATGTTTTTGTCTTAATCCCAAGTGTGGCATATGGGGCTGCTTCAGATTGTCCACAGTAGCTGACTCTGATTTGTCTCATGCTCTCAAAGGGGTGTGATTTTTGCCAGCTACAGATAGTTTATGCAAGTGTATGGAAGTCTTGAGAGGGTATATAAATGCTGGCGTCCCAAGGGAGGCTGTGGCAGCAGCTGCTGCTTCTCCTGCTGTTGGTTGCTGGTTGCTGTTGTTGCAGTTGGTTGTGGTTTGTCAGGTGGTCATATGCAAAGAGATTAGTAGAAGAAATTGAATATCCTGAAGGCGAAAGAAAGAAAGAAAGAAAGAAAGAAAGAAAGAATCAAACTTGCCCCAAGGAACTTGATGCCCCTAATCAGCAGGAAGTAGTCTAACAATATTTATGCCCACCTTTCACCTTTAAGAAGGGTGGTAGAAAAAGGAACCCACAAAGTAGCCAAGAGTCCAGCTATGCACAGTGCCTTAGAACCCCAGTGCCAAGGGATCTGGTGCCTTCTTCTGGCCTTTGCAGAGACTTGCACGTATGTGCACATACCCCACCCCACACGTATATATCATATACCAATAAATAAAACATTTAAAAAGATTTATTTATTTATCACTTATACAAAATCCTACCTACATGCCCAAAGAAGGTACCAGACCTCATTATCATGTGGTTACTGGGAATTGAACTCAGGACCTTTGGAAGAACAGTCAGTGCTCTTAACCTCTGAGCCATCTCTCCAGCCCAAATAAAGTATTTTTTAAAGGAAGGTTGAAAGGAAGGAAGAGAGAAATGAGGGAAGACAGGCAGGTAGGCTAGCTTCCCATCCAGGAAGTGGTAGAGCTTGAGTTTGTCCTTTCCCTTTTCCTTGTAGCGCTTTGTGTGTGTAGGTCTCTGAAGATGCTGCATGGTTCTAAAGTTCTCTTTAGTTCTGAAGTTGTCTCATTTCATCTGAATTCTTCCTGTATCTATGCGTGCGTAGCCAGGCTCACTGAGAAAGGATATTTTTCATTTAGGTATTTCAAACATCAATTTGTTTAGTGTTTTGAAATAGGGTCGCAAGTATCCCAAGCTGGCCTTGAACTCCTGATCCTCCTGAGTTGCTGGGATCATTAGCACCCAGCTCAAATATCTTTTCACAGGCCACTATTTTATCCAATGTTGATGTTCGTTTGTCATGTTGTCTGGATTTAAAAGGCATTAGCTAGGGGTGGTAGTATACTCCTTTAATCCCAGCAGAGGCAGTCGGACCTTTGTGAGTTCGAGGCCGTCCTGATCTACAAATCAAGTCCAGGACAGCCAGGACTACACAGAGAAACCCTGTCTCAAACAAAACAAAACAAAACAAAACAAAACAAAACAAAACAAAACAAAAACAACAAAAGCATGTGTTATCATGGTACCACCTGTAACCCCAGCCCTTAGGAAGGAGACAGGAGTTCAAGGTCACCCTGAGCTACAGAAGACCCTGTCTCAGAATTTCTTTGCTTAAAAAAACACGACACTTGCCAGGTATAATGACATGTACATATAAAAATGCCATAATGAATATGTGCCAATTGAAAAACTGAATTTAGCAAAAAGAAAGAAAGAAAGAAAAAAAGCAGTGGACTAGAGCTATATGGTTGCCTAAAGCCCTGGATTCCATCCCCAGGACTCCATGAGCTGAGGGTGGTCGGGCACCTCAGTCTGACACTCTGGAGGTGGGGGCTCCGGATGGAGCAAGAGTTCAGGTCATTGTCAGTTATGGATTGAGTTGGAGGATAGGCTGGGATACAGGATATCCTGTCTCAAAAATAGTTAACTGAGGGCTGGAGAGGTGGTTCAGTGGTTAGAACACCGGCTGCTCACCGAGAAGACTTGAGTTCAGTTCCCAGATCCCACATGGAGCAGCTCACAACTGCCTGCAACTCCAGCTCCATGGGATCTGACACCCTCTTCTGACCTCCACAGGCATGCACACGTGTAGTATATACTCACACAGATAACATGCTTAGTCAAGGTTTTATTGCTGTGAAGAGACACCATGACCATGGCAACTCTTATTTTTTTAAATGTAATTTATTTATTTTTCTATCAATCACAGGTTAGGTACTTTGTATCCCAGGCATAGCCCCCTCCCTCATTCCCTCCCACTCCATGGCAACTCTTATAAAGAAAAACATTCAGTTGGTACTGCCTTATAGTTGAGAGGTTTAGTCCATTATCATCATGGAAAAAGCATGGTGGGAGGCAGGCAGAAGTGGTTCTGGAGAGGTAGCTAAGAGTTCTACATCTTGATCCACACACAGCAGAAGGAGACTGTGTCTCACACCGGGTGTAGCTTGAGCCTAGGAGACCTCAAAGCCTGCCCCAACAGTAACATACTTCCTCCAACAAGGCCACACCTACTCTAACAAGGCCACACCTCCTAATAGTGCCACTCCCTATGGGCTAAGCATTCAAACACATGAATCTATGGGGGCCATTCCTATTCAAACCACCACACATTCTTATATAGCCATAAATAAAAATAAACCTTTAAAAAATGAAAAGAAAACATGGGTTGTGTTGCTTAAACTACCAGGAGTGTTTAATTCTCATTTCTCTCTCTTCTAGCTCTGGAGTGCACAGAAAATCAAACAGGTAATACAGTTCTGGGTTGTTGTGTTTTTTTTTTTTCCCTTCTCTGTGTTTTACCGAACACCTTCTTTACCTGTCCCAGGGGTCTAGCAGAGGCCCTCACGCCATGGCTACTGGGTGCCCAGCCTCGCCACACTCCTTCCTTCCTCCCAGCACCCCAGGGCCTGAACATCTGAAGGCTGGGGTTCTGGCCTAACTGTCCTCACCCTGAGAACTCTAAAATTTCTAAGAAAAGACTGGGTTCTGTCCACCAGGTCTGATTCTGTGCCTGTTGTGTGACAGGCAAGGGCAAGGAGATTTCAAGGTGGGCACAGTCTTGGCTCCCATGGGCTTGGAAGTCAGGTTAGGAGGACACTGACCATGGCTTATATATGAGTTTTCCTTTATCATGAGAAGCCAACTGTCCAGAGGCAACAGAGGTTCATGAGTGGGACGGTCTTCTTGGGGAAGCTGTCCTTGTCTTCATCCTTCACACCTCTGCTTGTTCCTTCTTCTCCTCTCCCTACCACTAGGCTATCCTACACCCGGACACAAACGAGAAGATCTTCATGCCTTTCAGAATGTCAGGTGAGCTCCTGAGACCCTCTTGGCTCTGCCCAGCTTGTGGTGCTGGCTGTGGCTGAGCTAGGAGAGGCCACATCTCAGATATTATATGAACTTTCCTGGGAAGACATGAAAAAACATGTACTCATACTAGAAAGTGTGCTAATGGCATCCCAAAGAAACAGTCCACTCGAATCTCTTGATGAACCACCAAGTTTACTAGGTCACCTAGTAAGGTGCATTGCTGGCCCTCAGTCAGGAGCATTCCCCCAAAGTGCATCACAATGTAGGTGTCAAGTCATGACAGATGCCTCCCTGTCACTCCCTGTCCACCTGGCACAGAGAACCTGAAGAGTCACCTGAAGCCTACTGCAGTGCATTCTTTCTCAACACCTGCTTCCTGTCCTAGGCCATAGCGTTTAGATGGACTCACTGTCCTCTGACCTTGTTGTTAACATCCCTTCTAGGCAGACTTGTACAGTACGTGCTCACGACCTTTGTGTGTCTAGACAAAGCAGGGATCTGTTCTGTGGAGCCCACGTGCACAGGGGCTGTGAGTTTCTGTACCCAGGAAATCCCTGTCTGGCAGCTTCTAGAGGGCGAGTTTTTGTGTTTCACATTTGAGGTGCAAGTAACTGGTTCATGCTGAGATAGGGGCCTTTCCTTTGGCTTTGAGAGGATTTGGATTTTGCCCCACGTCACTCCGCGGAGGGATATATTCACACCAGTGTGCTGCCATTTCTTCCTAGCTGCTTGTATTCTGACTCATGAGAATGATGTAGAGGGCTGCTGTATGCTGCCTTGGAAAAGGCCTCCACCTGGCTGGGAAGGGAGACCTCAATCATATGAGGATGCCCTGCCTCAGAAAGCCTGACCTGACAGAGAGAGAGAGAGAAGGAGAGAGACTCAGTGGAGATGTGGCTGTATGATGCCATTCTGTGAATGTCACACTGGCTGCAGGGGCCTAGCCTTTGCTGTGAAGGCCTTAGGCAACAGAGGACTGAGAGCCTGTCCCTCTCCTGGCACAGCAGGCTTGTACCTGGCTTGTCTTCTTTTATAATTCTGGACCTTTCTGAAGCAGGCATTTCTTTCAACCCCCTTATTCCAGCCCCCAAACTTGGCCCTGTCCCCAGAGGGAGGCGCAGGAGAGCCGTGGCGCCAGCACATAGAG
This sequence comes from Pachyuromys duprasi, assembly GCA_028658305.1. NCBI lineage: Eukaryota > Metazoa > Chordata > Mammalia > Rodentia > Muridae > Pachyuromys > Pachyuromys duprasi. Next base: position 53,873,652 of record CM053761.1, read on the forward strand.
CTGTGTTTGCTCAGAATGTGAACCTCATTTCTCCATGCAACTCCTACAAGTATGGACCCTGGTGCCTGCCCATCAGCTGACTGCTTAGCATAAGTCAGAGGCTGTGCTATAGTAACAGAGGGGCAGGAGGCTGCCCATGGACAGCAGTGCAGAAGCCTTGCACATAGGCCAGGACCTATGTGCAAGGACCAGGCCAGGATCTATGCTGGCTGAAACTCACACAACGCTCTACTGCTCTCGGAGGCTGGCCAGCCAGAATATTAGAGCTTTTAAATGATCTGGCATCTAACATATGCTCATCTCAGGTGGACAGGAAATTTCTGTCCCAGGAATAGCTGTGAGGTGAAAGAAGAAGAAGGAAAAACAAAACAAAAGACTAAAGGAAGAAGGTAGACACTTGGGGCTCCTTGGGAGATAAAACCATAGGGATGGGGGTGGGAGGTAGGTGTTCTCTTTCAGAGAGGAAATGGTTCAGAGGACCACTGGTGACAAGGATCAGGCTATTCTCCCTGCAGACCAGACTCTGGATTCTGGAGGGAACTGGAGTTGGGAACAGAGAAGGGGGTGAGTTAGAGAAGACAGTGAGCCCTCTGCTTTGGGGACAGCTGAGTCAAGGGAAGGCTGTGATTGTCCTGGGCTTCTTCACCAAAGCCATGGGGCAGAGCAAGCCCCAGAGGCTTCTGGGTACCTCATGAGATTCAGAAGGTTCATAGGACCTGACTCCTTTTCTTTCCCCATCCACAGGTTACATTCCTTTCGGGACACCAATTGTAAGTCTTGCCTGCAAAGGGTTCTCTTTTCCAAAATGAAACTTCAAATGTCTAACAGTATCATTGTTCATAAATAGTTGGCAGAAGATCTAGTTTACTGTCCTATCAGGGCACTGCTGGGAGAAAGGGTGTGTGTGTCCTTCCCTTGCTGCCATACGGCGCTCCCCCAAAGGAGTCTGACTTAGAGCACCCCAGGGTGGGGAAGCTCCTTGGACCCTCATATTGGAGGCTGCGGCTTTCTGAGGGAACCAGAGAACTGGGAAGACAAGGGCACCTTGTGGAAATTGAAGTTGCAAATTAATTCAGAAAGGGTTTCTGGTGTTCTTTTTGTTTGGTTTTGGAATCGGGTTTAGCCCTGCTCATGATTTCTTTCCTGTGTTAAGTATTCTGTGTTATGAATATGGATTAAGTCTGAAAAACAGTGTTGAATGAGAAAATAGTAGCACAGTAGTAATACTTGCTGATGTCATTTATATCATGTTTTAAAATGTGCAAAGTGATAGTATATATGTATGGGTGTATGTTCTGTATCTGTGAAAACAGCCCTGGGAGTGACAAGCAAGACTCACTCACTGTACCTTTCACTTTGGGTGGGGAAGGGATGGAACCCAGCAGGAAAGCGGTGCCATCATTTCTGTTGGTTCGTACAAAAAAGGCAATATTTCCACTGTCCTTTGAAGAAGTGGAAAGCACGAACGGCAGAGTGTACCCTCTCCTGTTACCCTCTAGACTTCTGCGCATGTGTAAAAGACTTCATTGTAAACATATGCACTTTTAAAATTTTTATTTTTTACAATTGATTCACTTTATATCCCAATCGTAGCCTCATCCCTCATCTCCTCCCCGTCCTACCCTTCTTTTTTCCCCCACCCCCTTTCCCTAGTCCACTGAAAGGGGGAATGGAACTAGAAAAGATCATCCTGAGTGAGGTAACCCAGAAGCAGAAAGGCAAGCAAGGTATATATACTGACTTATAAGTGGGTGTTAGCCATATAATACAGGATAGCCATACTAAAATGGGCAGAGCCAAGGAAGCTAAAAAACAAGGAGTGCCCTAGGGAGGATACTTAATTCTCAGTCGGAAGGGCAAACAGGAGAGACCCCAGAAGCGCTGGAACAGAGGGAACAGGACAGGAACCGATCATAGACGTCCTCAGGACTCCACCCAGCAGGGGACCGAAGCAGATGCTGAGACTCATAGCCAAACTTTGGGCAGAGCGTGGGGAGCCTTACGGATAAAGGGGAGGTGTGGGGGAGGAGATAGGACATATGCACTTTTAATTTTGAAGTTTGTAGTTTTGTTTGTTTATTGTTTGTTTTTTGTTTTTTGAGACAGGTTTTCCTGTCTCAAATATTCCTGTACCCCAATATTTCACTTTTTAAAAAGTCAACGTTTCTCCCTAATGCTCCTGATCAAACTTAAGGCCTTGTGCATGCTAAAGAAGTTTGTTAGCTCTGAGCCTTAGTCCTTGGGGGACTTGGGACTCCGGGGGTTTTGCTTTGTTTTGGTGTTTTGAGATACTTTATGTACCTGGAACTCTTGACCCCACCTCAGCCTCCTGAGTGCCTAAATTACAAGGGTATGCCGTTACTAGTATGTTGTTGAGGTCATCTTTGAACTTGTGGCTCTCCTGCCTCTGTCTCCTGGGTCCTGGGATCGCCCCCGACTCTGCGGACGGAACGCAGAGCTCCTGCACGCCAACGCTCGTCCACCAGGCTCTATTCCTACCCCCACTCTTTTTTGTTGTTGTTTTGTTTTTGTTTGTTTGTTTGTTTTGAGATGGGATTTCTCTGTGTAGCCTTGGCTGTTTTGGGACTCTTTGTAGGCCAGGCTGGCCTTGAACTCATAGAGATCTGCCTGCTTCAGCTTTATCCATACCCTTTTAAAGCCTGGCTTTCAATTTTTTCTGGTTTGTTAATTATACTTTGTTATCTTTTTTTCCATTTTTATTCCTGGTTTATATTAGAGTGATTCCTTCCACTGGTTCTTAGTTGATCCTTTGGAAGAGGACCCCCCCCTAATTCTGGTGATGAGCATTCACTCACATTATTTTATTTTTGTTGCATTCTATATATAGGCATTATAAATATCAGATAATAATCAGATAGTAAATATGTGCCTACTAACCCAGGAAGGGGTTAGCATATCATTTGCCATGGTCTTTTTTCTTTTTCAGTTGAATAACTATTATTACAAGTGCTCAGAGGCTCTTCAGCAGGGACTCCCAGCAAAGTGAAGTTTCTAAGATTGCATTTCCTAACAATTGTTTTATAAAGGACTCTCAGTAGGGCTGGGGACACAAAGGTAGAAAAGATAAACTCAGTCGTTGAGGACTTTTGTCTGATGGGCTCTGCCAAGGAGCCTGTGAACAGAGAGAGACCAAGAACTCCATTTACATTTTGGGGCACTGTCTTTTTGTTGAGATGGGTTCAACTCTCTCTATATAACCCAGGCTGGCCTCAAACTGCTAATCTTTTTGTTTCAGCCTCCTGAGGGCTGAGATTGGTGCCTTGTGCCATCAAATCTGGCTCTTCCTCTAGCCTTTGTCTCTATACACCTGCCAGTTTTGTTTTGTTTTGTTTTTGAAATGATTTAAACTCTTAACAACAGCTGTCTCAGATGTATGACTATCAGGCTTTGCATTTGGCTCCAATGCTCTTTTGAGTCGCATTTGGAGCTTGTGGGCCATCCCCTGTCTGCATCATTTTACTTGCAGGCAATGTCTTTTGTCTCCTTTCAGGCATGAGCAATGTTTGGCTCAAATGTGTTTCCTTTTGTAAGTAAATTTTTTCCATTTCTTTGGGAATCATTTGATATATTTTTCTCTTATCTTTGGAGTTCAAAAATATCTCTAGGATTAAAGGAAAAAAAGATGTATATTTTATACAAGTAATATATGAATATGTTCTTTGGGATTCAAAAATACCACCATGAGTTTTTTTTTATATATATATAAAGAATATTTTAATGCTGGGCATGGCAGCACATGCCTGCAATCCCAGTATTTTGGGTATGGGGACAGGAGGAGCAGGAGTTTAGGGCCAGCTTCAGCTACACAGAGTTCAAAGCCCTAAGATACATAAGACTTAACCAAGAATTACTAAAATGTAAAAATAAAATAATATTGATATAAACAATATGTAAATGTCTCCTTAGTTTTGAATTTAAACAATAGAAGCAGAGGCCCTTATGACATACTTCAACTCCCACTCTTTCCCAGAAGTCACCTCTGTTAGAAGTTTGGCTTAAGCTTCAGGTTTTAGTCTTGTGTGTACATACAAGGTATTATGTAAAACTATTCTTTTGAGGTCAGTTTCCCTGGCTTGTGCTTAGAGTTGGAACCCACTGCAGGCTGAGGCGGGGCGGGGGAGGGGGGGTTGCTTGAGCCCTGCAGTTAGAAACCAGTCAGGTCAACACAGTGAGATCACTTCTCAAAAGGAAAACAAAGTAGAAGAAGGAAAGAAAAAAAGAAAGATTTCCGTTGGTGGAATACCCATCATAGTAGCCCAGGTTGGCCAGGTAGCTGAGTATGGATGGCCTTGAATTTGGATGTTCCTGCCTTCAACTTCAGAACTCTGGAATCATAGGCATGCAATGCCACACCTGGTTCGTGTGTTTCTGGGCTAGAACCAAGGTTTTATGTGTGCTAGTCAAGTACTCTATCAACTGAGCTACATTTCTGGCCTGGTATTTCAAGACAGGGTTTCTCTGTGTAGCCATGGCTGTCTTGAAACTCTCTCTGTAGACCAGGTTCACAGAGATCCATCTGCCTCTGCTCTTTCCGAGTGTTGGGATTAAAGGTATGTGCCACCATCGCCTGGCCTGGCCCACTATTCTTTAAACAAGTATTTTTATTACTTTTGGGGGGGCATATGTGTACATATGCCATAGTACACGGATGGAGTAAACCCAGCAGGTGGGTTCCAAAGCCTGAACTCAGGTCATGGGTCTTGGTGGCAAGCACTGAACCCTCTCTCTAAGGCCCCAACCTGCATTTTTTAACTTTTTGTCTTGATTTCTCATTCTTTCCTACCGAAAATGTTTACAGCTGGGATATGCCTATAGCAGATACCAGTATCACATATTTTCATGTGTATAGATACATAATGTACTATTGTTTTCCAAATAAGTTTGAAATTATGATTTTGAATCCTCCTTAATTGAGTTTTTTTAAAAATATTTTTTAAAAATTGTGTTTGTGTGTATGCTTGTGTGCTCACGCTTGTACGTGTGTCCAGGTGGCCATGGAGGCCAGAGAGGACAGAGAGGCCAGATTTCTCTGTAGCTGGAGTCACAGGTAATTGTTAGCCACCTAGGAAGGGGCTGGGAACTGAATTTGGGTCCTCTGCAAGAGAGATGTGTGCTCTTAACCATGAACCACATTAATCGCGTGGTCTTGTGTGTGACTTTGAACGTGTGTGTAGGAACCCGCAGATGCCAGAAGAGGGCATGGGACCCCCTGGAGCTGGAGCTATTAGAATTTAGGTCAGTTAGGAGCAGCTCCCGCTCTCAACTGCTTAGCCCTCTGCAGCCCCTAAATTGAGATTAAGCGATCCCTTTTCTTAAAATTGTTAATTTGTTGTTGTTGTTATAGCGTAATCTTATTTTCAGAGAACATGACTCGTAAATCCCTGTCGTTTGGATTTATAGTGATTTTCTTTGAAGCATAACTGTTATCAGTTATATGTGGGATCATCTACATATTGTTGAAAATCCAGAACAACAATGGCTTAAACAACAGGATTTCTCTCTTTTCTTCTGTTTTCATCCTGCATTCTCAGTGCTGGTTTCTACTGTACATGTCACCTCTCAGCCCACATGATGGCTGCTGGAATCCAGTCAAGTGAACATTTCAAGGAGGATAAAGAGGAAGAGAGTGAAATATCTCACAACTGAGTCATCTGTTTTCGAGGAGCCATACAAAAGTGGCATTTCATGGGGGAATTTAGCTGTTATGTAGCTGATTCTCAATCATACAGAGATTTTTATGAATGAGAAAGAAGGGTAGAGTAGTTAATAGGTAGTCATGTAAGAGTCTATCACGGTCATTTTTGTGTCGGCGTGTGTGTTCGTGCATGGGTGTGTATGTGTAGGTCAGAAGGCAACCCCAAGTGTTGTTCCTTTTCCGTCCTCTTTTGGACACAGGGTCCCTCACTGACCTGGAACTCACCAAGCAGGTTAGGCTGGCCAATGAGCCCCAAGGACCCACCCTGTTCCCACCTCCCCTGTGCCGAGATAAACCTGTGTCACCACACCCCATACCCCACTTCTTTTTAAAGTGGCTTCTGGTGGGATTGAACACAGGTCCTCATGCTTCAAGGCAAGCACTTCACTGACTGAGCCATCTCTTCAGCTCTGACATAATGCTTTTACAAACATTTACATCAATATGCCCTTTGGCAACATTATCAAGCCAGAGACCTGGGCATCTGAGCTGGCCACTCACCAGTGGATATGGGCTTATGACCATGACCAAGAGACTAGGTGGGTTTTAGCAGTCCGTGGCTGTCCTCAGCCAGGACAGATCAGCAAAGCTGAGAGCTATAGCTGTTTTATTGTTGTGGTGGTGGTGTGTTTGTTTTGAGACAGAGTCTCACCGGTTAGTGCTACCAAAGTTGTTCCCTCACACCTGAGGAAACTTCCCCACTGTTGCAGGGAAGTGCAGCCTTGTTGGTGTCTGGACTCCTTTGCTGTGTGGCTGTGCACTGTGAAAGTGGATGTGCACAAGTCTGTGCACAAGAGCCTGAGTTAGTACACAGCGTGAGCCAGTGCACCCCAGAGCAGCAGCGTGACCTCTCCACTGAGGCAGAACAGGGAGCATGGCCTGCCTGATGTCCCCGTGGACAGCCCAGCAGCTGACCTGCTTCTGAGTCCCAGAAAGCCATGTCCCAAGACTCAGACCAGTGAGTCAGGGGTGAGTCTCCAGTTGAGCCCGTGGATATGGAGAACCCATGGCCTTCCGTCTCTGTGCGTGCACAGGGGTGAGCCAGTGGCCACTCTTAGGTCCCACTCTTGACTCCCGCCACACCAGATCAAAACCTTAAATGGAAGGAACATAAAGCCTGGTTCCCCTCAGCCACCTTGGCCCCTCTGGTATACTGTTCTTGCCTGACAGCCTTGAACACTCCTTCGTTACTGGTTCCAAAGGGGCTGGAAGGTTCCAGTCCACACCTTCCCGAAGCCCCTGGTCAGAGCAAGTAAGAAATATACGCATGTAGAAGCCACTGAAAACGCTTACCGAAATAGAAATGAGGGTGCCAGCAAACGTGCTAGGAACTGGGCCCCTGAGTGATGAAGGGAAGGGGCGAGGAAGGCTGGCAGGTGCCTCAGCAGAGAAGCTTCTAGATGTCACATCCAAGCAGCCTCCTGCCTCTGTGAGCATCCCTGCTCGACCCCATGCCCTCCTGCTTACCCTGAGAGTAACCTCACTCCCTACCCCAGAGCTCCAAAGGGACGAGCTGGTTCTCTCACAGGCGCTGGTGCCAGTTTAGTCAGCAGATTTCACAGATCCACTGGCACCCGTGTCGGGGCTTATTTTAAGCTTAACATTTAAAGATGGGAACTTTCCCCCACTTTAGTGTGTGGCAAAAAGATCCCAATTTATACAGAAGCACGGATGCTAAGCTAGTGTGCCCAGGCCACTTCTGCGGCTGCTGTGGCCCAGTATCCATCCTTTCAGGGTTCTCCAAGAAGCCCTTTCCATGGGGATGCATCCTACAGTCAATCTCTCTTGTCCCAGCTTCCCACTGTAGTATGTAGGAACACTGTGCTTCCCATGAGCCTGTAGTAGAAGGGCCCTTTGCTCTTGGGTCTGTTTAACTCTTCTGCCCGTGTTCTGCATGCCTCACATGCCAGAGCTCAGTCCCTCATGGGCCTAAGGCTCCCTTTTCAGCTCTGCATTCCCATCCACTCAGGAGGTCTCAGGTCCCAGAAGGATGAAGGATGCAGACCTTCATTAATAAGGCATCCGTGGGTGGGCCTGATGTCTAATTAATTAATTAGTCAATTTATTTATTTATCTTAGAGATAAGTCTCCAAAGTAACTGAGGTTGTCCTCAACTCACTAAATAACCACGGGTCCTTGATCGCCTGATTCTCCTGCTTCACCACCCAGCGCTAGGATTCCAGGTGTGTGCTACCACACCTGACCTGTACAGTGCTGGGCATGGAACCCCAAGCTCCCTTTGGACAAACACTATAGTAACTAAGCTCCCTTTCTGGCCACAGATTCTAGCTTTCTCGGGACATCAAAAGGCTGGGGTTACACAATCTGAGCTGTCGCTTACTGCTCCAGGTGCTTCCATGAGTATAGAATCCCAGGACTCAGAAGGTACTCCTGAGGTCACTGAATGTCCACTGTGTGGGAGAGGCAAAGGGTTTACTTTGTATCAGGGTTTGTCCGTGTCCCCGGGCTTTCCTGGCATCCTGAGTCCTCCTTAAGCCAAAATGCTTTCTTCTATATCCTAATCCCAATCCCAGCTCTCCCACCCTACCCCATCCCTATGCCCATTCCCCTCCAGTGGCCCCAGCTGTACCATGCGGTCCAGGTAAAACTGGGCCCCACCAACCAGGGTTAGGCAGGCTTGACAAAAGCCATTTATTGAGATTAAATCAGTAACTTAATTGTTGTTTGGTGGTTCAAACGACCCTTTCATAGGGGTCACCTAAGACCATCAGAAAACAGATATTTACATTACGATTCATAACAGTGGCAAAATTACAGTCATGAAGCAACAGTGAAGATAATTTTCTGGTTGGGGGTCACCACAACATGAGGAAGTGGATTAAAGGGTCACAGCATCAGAAAGGTTGGGGACCACCCTGATATAACAAAGTGTTACCTTTCAGATCATTAGCCATCTAGATCAGAAGATGGAGGCAAAACACAAGAAAAAAAATTAGCAAAGTTCTAGCTGCACCAGCTGTAGTAGGTCTGTGGGAAACAGCTGTTGAGGGTATGGTAGGGCAGGAAAAGAAGGGAAGGTATGGAAAGACAGGTACTCCACCAATGAGGGCTGTGAATGTCCCCTGGCTTCTCACCCCCAAAGCTAAAGGCAGTTTTGGGGAAACAAACTGTGCAAAGGAGGTGAATGTAAGGAGGAGGGGGAGGGGTGGGAGCCTGCAGAGGAACAAACCTCGACCTGAGTGGAGACCCAGGTGATGGCAAGGGGTGCTAAGCTAAGCGACAGTTGAGCGGAGGGTAAAGGGACACTTCTCCTATCTTTTTCTTGTCAGTTGGGACAATTTGGTGGTACTCTGTGGTGAGGCTCAACAATAGTTAGATCTTTGTGTGTGTGTGTGTGTGTGTGTGTGTGTGTGTACACATGCACTAGCTGGTGTACAGACATGGTTTGGAGGCCAGAGATTGACCTCAGGTGTCCTCCTTAGCTACTGTCCACCTTACTCCTTGAGACAGCATCTCTCCCTGAACCCAGAGCTAACCAGTTGTCTAGACTGGCTGACCAGCATGCCCTTAGACTCCTCTTGTCTCTACCTCCTCAGTGATGGGATTACAAGTACAGGCTGCTGCGGCCAACTTTTATGTGTGTGCTAGGGACCAAACTCAGGTCCTCATGCTTGCACAGTGAGCCATTTATTGACAGAGCCATCTGCCCAGTTCCCCTGCTCTAGATGTGTTTGTTTCAGTTTATGTGCCCACTGAAGTCAGAAGAGGGCATCAGAGCCCTTATAACTAGAGTTACAGTTGTGAGCCACCATGTAGGTGCTGGGAACAGAAGGCAGGTCTTCTTTAAGAACAAGTGCCATCTCTTTAAGTCATATCTCCAGCACGCCCTCATATATGTGCATGTGTGTGTGTGTGTATGTATGTATATGTGTATATATATGCATATGTGTATATGTATGTATATGTGTGTATGCATATAAGTATGTGTGCATATATATATATATATGTATATATATGGATGTGTGTGTATTTTGAGACAGTCTTGAACTTGTTATGAGCTCTGTACCTTCCGTCACCTGAGAGTGATGTGGGAATGGCAGGACTTGGGACTGCTCAGGTCCCTTCGAGGCTGGTTATTGGTGAACTGCTTGTTCCCTCCCCTCCTCCACCCCCGACTTCAGCTGCTCAGGTAATACTCCTGGCCAGAAGACTGGGATGTTTGAGGTGCTGTTTTCGCAGTTTAGGACTTATTTGTGCTCAAGAAGACAACTCAGTGGCTAACAGCCAGAAGTGGCTGTTCTTCCAGGGGCCCTGAGTTCAGTTCCTAGAACCCACATTGGGCAGCTCACAACTGCCTTAACTCAGTCTCCAGGGGACTTAAAGCCTTCATCTAGCTTCTTTGGGCCCCTACACTCATGTGCCCATACCCACACTATACACATAAATGCGAATGCAAATAAATCTTTTTTTAAAAAAGAACTTGCCAACCAGGCAGTGATGGTACATGCCTTTATAATCCCAGCATGTGGGAAGCAGAGGCTGGTAGATCTCTGAGTTCAAGGCTAGCCTGGTCTACAGAGTGAGTTCCAGGACAGCCAGGGCTACACAGAGAAACCCTGTCTTGAAAAACAAAAACAAAACAAAACAAAAAACCCCAACCCCCCCCCCCCTCAAAGTGTCTGTCTACAGCAGTTAGGACACTGAAAAAGATGGAATAAGGGTGTGAGTTTTCTTTTGAACCATTTTCCAGGTGGAAGCTACTGACCCAGTCCCTATTCTATCTTTATAGCAGCATAACTTGTCTCTCTTCAGCCCAAGTGGGGTGGGGTGCTCAGCAAGGATGCTTGGAGATGATAATGCAGAGAGGACCTGTTCATCACAGTACCAGCAGCAACATGGCTCTGTGTATGGTGTTCCGAGACCAGTTAGTGAAGGCTGCAGACCCCCATGCTCGGCGCACATTCTTAGGGAGCATATTCTTAGGGGCCCTTAGTTAGCTGGGGAGGCTCTGATCCGTGCTGTGTGTCTATGGTCTGCTCTTCTCGGCCTCCAGAGGCTTGTACATGCATGTGCGCACACACAAGAACACATACATACTCACACAAAGAATTATGTTTTAGGATGATGCTCAATTGTGAGGTGCAGGCTGTGGGGCTCAAAGGAAAGGGGTGGAAGCAAGACTGAGAGAACAACTAGCCTGGAGGAGGGGTGATACCAGCACCTGACATCCGGGAGCATGTGCCAGACACCGCACTGTTCTGTCTGTGCCTTTCTTCCTCTCCTGACTCTCCTGAGAGATGCCCGGGCAGTTCTTTACTTAACAGATGAAGACAGGTGTGACCTGGGTCAGTCTTAGCATCTGATGACCAACAGGTCCACAGCAGTACACACGACTGGAGGTACAGATGTGCGGAGAGGACAGCCGCCGGAGGGCCGGAGCTGCAGAGGGGACTCCAGCCACTATGTGAACTATAAATTCAAAGACGGGAGGTGTGATTTGGCCAAGGTCCTGCAGTGCTGGAGGGTGGGGGCGGGAAGAAAGTCTGGCTGCTGGCTCCGGTTCCCTCTACTTCCACTTTCCCTGGTCCCCCTGCATTCTGGGCGTTCTCCACCATGTGTGGCCATGCCTGCCGCTCTTCCCTCTTGGAAGAGGTGTGATCCACTGGCACCAGCCGGGTGGACTGGCTCCCTCTTTCCATCTCTTCCTTCCCTTCCCCTGCCATGTTCTGGAAAGGGCAGCAGGAGGGAATGTGGGCAGGTTGCACCAGAGATATACATCTGAGAGCTGAAGGGAACATTTATTTTTAATGTAGACTGAAAAAGAAAAGGAAGTTATAAAACGCCTGCTCTTGCTCCTGGGACCATACAGATGGTGCCGTGCTTTGCCTAATAGGGAATGAGGCTGGCATCATGTGCTCTGTGCCCCGCCTGGCCACAGGAACCCAGAGCACAGGGTCCCAGAGCACCTGCCTCAGACCTCAGGTGGCTCTTTGGTACCCGTGGTCTCCTATCCTTACCTCTCTAGATTGTCTTTTGCCAATTTCTGGGACAGTCTCCTCAGTCAGGCCAGTGGTTCTGTCATCCCTGCTGCCTCAGCTGCCTGGCTCCCGCCACACAGACACACTCAGGCACGCATGCAAATGCTCTCAGGCACACACGCCTACCTCAGCAGAAGTCAATCGCATTTTGCCAATAGTCAAGCCTGGCCTTCCCAAAGTCCTGTTTGAACCTTAGAGGCCACTAGCCTTGCTCACTCCTGTGTGTGTACATCATTGACCTGTCCAACTATTTTCCTGCCTTATCCAGTCTTTGTGTTTTGTGGTTAGGAAGCGCTTTGGTTAATCTCTCTTCGCTGTGACAGAAGTGCCTGGTGCACACAGTGTAAGTAAGGAAGGGTTTGTTTTTGGCTCGTAGTTTGAGGACACTGTCCCTCATGGTGAGAAGTCATGGCCTTAGGCATTGAGGCAGTCCCATTACAACCACTTCTCAGGAGGCAGAGGTGAATGCAGGTGTTCAGCTAGCTCTCTACATTTTTCTTCAGTTGGGACTCCAGCTCATGGGATAGAGCTGCCTACATTCAGTGTTAAATGTTTATGGACTCCATCATGAAACATCTTGAGATGTGTAACACCCTAAATTCAGCCAATCAAGTTGACAGTGGTTAAGCATGACTAGGACCATCTAAGGCCCCACACCTCACCCCTGCTGTTGCTAAAAACCTCAAAGCACACTATATATGCTATGCCCCACCAACAAGCTATAGTGGTGCCTGAACCCCCTCTTCTATTGTGTTCATTGAGACAAGCTGAAGGAGTACCTTAAATCAGAACCAAAAGGCCAAACTGGAGATTGAGAGACCTGACTCTTGAATTTGCTATAAAGGCTTGGGTGGTTCCCCTGCAAGTCTCAAAGCCTCAGCAAAATATAGAAGGTCGTCTCTGTTTTTTAGGGTCCTTGTTATTATAAGGGCTATGATGATACATGATGGGCCAGATCAGCCAATGAGATAAAAATCTCTTTAAGAAAAGCATGGAGAAGCTTCAGTGGTTTGAGGCACTGGCGTGGACACCGGGTCTATGTATGACAGGCAGCAAGGGCTGTCCAACATAATCAAACACTTGCAAGGCAGAGTCGTATGCAATGTGACTGTGTTTGACATAGTCTAGGTACAAGTTTATTTAGGGCTCTGGGTTGTTCTAGAAAAGATTATGTATCATTTTTTAATGGATAAAATAGGATAAAATTAGTAAAGACAAAAATGATACCCAGAGAAGGTTAAAGAGAAAAGATGATGAGGTTGGGAATAGATACAGAACATGAGCAGCGTGGGTCTGTACCCATGAATGGACAGAAGAAGCTGGCTTCTCTTTATTTTAATTAATTTGTTGTTTTGTGTGTGTGTGTGTACATGGGTGTGTGCACATGCATAACACCAAGTATGTGTGGAGGTCTGAGGACAACTTTGAGGAGTCAGAGTGTGGCTTCTGGGGATGTTGTCAGGCTTGCATGGCCAACACTTTACCCACTGAGCCATCTTGTTGACCCTAGCTTTGGCTTCTTAATGGTCTGACACAGGAAAATGGCCCAGGGTCTGCAAGAGAGATGCAAACCAGTTGCTTAGATGTGTGGCGTTTGACTCAGAAACCAGAATGTATCTCTGAGGTAATTCAATGAAGGGACCCCACAATTCAAAGTACAGTGACCATCCTGGACAGCAGGTACCTGGTGAATCCCAGGTGATGATGTTCTTGGTGGCTTATGAACCATCCAGGAAGTTGGGATTCGGTGGGGGAGGGGGACATATTGCATAGTCTGCAATATGATATTGTATAAACCCCAGGGTTGGGGGCACCTGAACACTTGTCAATGGACAGTATAAATTACTCCGGTTTTAAGAGACAGCCATTCATGTGTATGTAAATATGTGACCCCCCCATCTCCTCTATCACTCTAGGTCTAGGTTCAGTTCCTCTTTGCACTGACCAGAGGACATAAAAGGAAAAGTGCCTAGGTCCCTCGGGAGACACTTCATAAAGGATGGGTTACCTCTTTGGACCATTGGAACCCAGGAATAGACTTTTAAACTCAGCCGGGGGAGGGGGTAGATGGTTAAATCTGCAAATCTGCTACTCTAGCATGAGGACCAGAGTTCAAATCCCCAGAACCCATGGAAAAAGCCTGTAATCCTAGCATGGTGGAGGAATAGTGTGGACACAGGTGGATCCCTGAAGCTTTACTGGCCAGCCAGAGCTTCAGTTTCAGTGAGAGCCTGTCTCAAAGCATGAAGGTGGTAGGGTTAGAGAGAGATGGTTCAGGGGTTAAGCACCCTGGCTGCATTTGCAAAGAACTTGTGTTAGGTTCCTAGCACATGGCAACTCACAACCATCTGTAACTCCAGACCCGTGAGATCCAACACCCTTTCCTAGCATCTATAGGCATTGTGTGTAAGTGATGAACAAACATGCCTATAGGCAAAACACCATACGTATTAAAAATAAATAATAAATACAGATGGAGGGTCATCGAGGGATACATTCTACATCTCCCTCTGGTCTCCACATGCACATACACATGTGCACAAATATCTCATATACACCCTACACAACACACACCGGGCGGGTGTGTGTGGGGGTGTAACTGAGATAGGCCCTTCAAAGTCAGTCCTTTTCCTTATAGGATAGAAAGGTCAAACTCCAGAAATAGTCATGAACCTGAGACCACAAGGCTAGAGCTGCAGCTAAGGCAGAAGGTCTCCTGACTAGATTTCAGATCATTGTCCTAAGTAGCCACTGCACAAAAGAATCAAGTAGAGATCCCATCCTGGAGGAAAAATCCTTTGCATAGCTCCCGTTGGAGCTGTGAAATCGATTTACATTATATAATTTTATTCAAACTGATATGGGCCAATAAATATAAATGTGTGTGTGTTCGCTGTTTTAAAACATTTTAATGTTTAAAACATGATTTACTAATGCTGCTAAGGATATCTAGAATTTGATTTACTGCATAGTATTGAATGTTTATACTTGTTCCTTACAGATATTCTTGCCAAAGAGCCATTTTATCTACAGGAATAATAAATAAGTCAATATGTGGATGGCTGTGCACATTTTCCCCATATGCAGTCGTACTTGGTAGATGTTGTTCTGCACACAAACACTCCAAAGGTAAACTTAAGAGACTCAGACAAGTCCTTGGTGTCCAAGGTACAGCCAGTGTCAAGATCAGTCAGCCATGGTGGTGTGTGTCTGTAAGCCAAGAATGTGCGAGGTAGAGGCAGGAGGATCAGGAGTTCAAGACCACTCTCAGCTACACTGGAAGTTCCTAGCCAGCCTGAGCTATATAACACTTTGTCTCAAGAAAACAGCAAAAGGGTCAGGGAGGTGCTCAGTGGGTAAAGCACATGCCATGAAGCCTGGTAACCTGTGTTTAGATCCTTGAGTCTGGATCCAGGAAACCCATGTTAAAAGCTGGAGACAGCTGTGTGCATCTATAATCTAACCATTTCCATAGTGTGATGGGAAGTGGAGGTGGGAGAATGAATCAGGCCTCAGGGGCTTGTTAGCCAGAAGTATGCACTGTAGGAACAGAGACCAAAGAGACCTCACCTCAAAATAAGATGAAAATGAGAACTGACTCCTAAACGTTGTCCCTGACCTCCAAATGCATGAGCCTTGGTGTCTGTGTGTGTACACAGACTGATGGACACACACACACACACACACACACAGGCAGGGCTGGAGATGGAGCTGAGTGCTCAGCATGCACAAAACCCTGGGTTCAATTCTCAGCACCCCAGCATGGTTCTATTTCCTGCAGTCCCAGCACTTGGGAGGTAGAGGCAGAACAGGAAGATCATCCTCACCTACACAGCAAGTACAAGGCCATCCTAGGACACATAAGACTAGTTTAAAAAGTGTGTGTGTGTGTGTGTGTGTGTGTGTGTGTGTTAAGAAATGTCTTAATGCAGAGGTTCTCAGCCCATGTATGGGACATGACCCCTTTTGGGGTTGGATGACTTTTACCTAAGACCATGGGAAAACACAGATGTTTACATTATGATTCATAACAGTAGCAAAATTGTAGTTATGAAGTAGCAACAAAAATAATTTTATGATTGGGTGTCACCACAGAATGAGGAAGTGTATTAAGGGGTCTTAGCATTAGGAAGGTTGAGAACTGCTGACTTAGTGGTTATTAGCACTTGTTCCCCTGTCAGAGGTCCTGAGTTCAGTTCCCAGCACCCGCATCAAGCAAATGAAACCACTCATTACTCCAGCTTCAGGGGATCCAGTACCTGCTTCCAGCCTCCATGCACAGAAGTATACACAGAGACAGAAATACATACACATAAATAAATGATAAAATGTTTTAAAAAGGCAGCCAGCAGGTCTATATTCCAGGTGCTGTTTGGATTTGAGGCATAACGGGTCTATAGTCAAAATTAGCATATTTGTTTATCTATTCATTCACTCATTACGTTAGCTTCTTATCCCTGCAAAAGAACACAACATAAAGGAGAAAAAGGCTTATTTTGGCTCATGGTTTCAGAGGCTTCAGTCCTGGTCACTTGGTTCTGTTGCTTCTACGCCTGTGATGAGGCAGAACACTGTAGCTAGGGGCACATCCATGGTTGAGCAAAGCAGCTCACCTCATGGTGACAGGAGGCGGCCAGCGTGTATGAGGGGAAATGCCTAGAGACAGGACATGCCTTCAGAGGTACTAGCCCAGTGACCTACTTCCCTTCGGCGAGGCTGTACCCACTAATTACCTCCGGGTGAGCTTCACAGTGCCCTCATGGACTCAGCCTTTAGCACATGACCCCTTGGGGACAGTCTAACTCCCATGGAAACTATTGTTTATTAACCTCCTGTGTCCCAGTCATTTGGCTGACAACCACAGTTGTCTGGTTTCTTTA
This sequence comes from Pachyuromys duprasi, assembly GCA_028658305.1. NCBI lineage: Eukaryota > Metazoa > Chordata > Mammalia > Rodentia > Muridae > Pachyuromys > Pachyuromys duprasi. The sequence continues at coordinate 53,890,247 of CM053761.1, forward strand.
TGAAGGCTTGGTGATGAGACATTTCCCAAAACTCTGTGTGTGAATGATCCCTTGAAGGTCTTTAAGACTATTTATTTCTCACAAGAATCCTGTAGGAAAAGGGTTCAGTCTACTTGAGGAGAAGGGGGGGGGTTCTTTTTGTCTGCTCACTTGTTTTCATTGTTCCCTCCAATTATGGAGACAAATAAAATCCATTGTTAAGAAAAAGGCTGAAGCCATAAGACTATGAGAAGGTAATCTAGAATGACTTTCATAGAAATCCACAACTAATCCTGCTAACTACAGATTCTTCATGCACGGGGGTGTGTGTGTATGTGTGTGTTTGTGTATGTGTGTGTTGGGTAGACAACTATATTTTTTCTTTTATAATGTAACTCTGCATTTCATTTGTTTTTATTATGCTCAGCCTTACTGGGAGTCACTGTGCACATACATACCAGACCACACCTCTGTGCGTCCACTTCCAGTTCCCTCTTATCCGTCTTTTGCTTTGAAAACTCATGGTCTGGTGGTACACACCTGTAATCCCAGCTCTCAAGAGGCTGAGGCAGCAAGTTTGCTATGACTTCAAATCCAGCCTGGGCTACATAGTACAATGCAGGTCAACATGGATGTAGTGAGACTCTGCCTCAACAAAAAACAAACAAAACAAAACAAGAGCATTGGGTATCTCTGTTGTCTTCTTCAACCTACCCCTCTCCATTTCCTAGGTAGTGGGTCTTCTCTTGCCCAACCAGACACTGGCATCCACTGTCTTCTGGCAGGTAAGAGTCTGTGCAGAGGGCTTCTGAAGACACAGGCACATGCACGTGCATGAGTGTGCACGCACACAATGTTGGTGTGAACCTTCCTCCCCCCATTGTCTCCTGCTTTGTTCAGGCCCCTGGGTCAAGGGCTCCTACCCCCCTGTCCTTACCCCTAAACAACCAAGACCTTGTTTCTGCCAAAAAGGCCCCCAGAACCTCAGTGTGATGCCAGCCATTTTGTGTCACTTAACCTTGGAGGTGATGAGGGGCCTGGTACCCTCACCTGGAAAGTGACAGCATGTTAGTGGTAACTCATTCTGATGTCAGCTTCACCTAAATCTGGTCATGCTAACCAGCAAGGAACACCTGCTGGTTCTGACGGAGCCTCTGGCAGGGAAAGAGGGCTCAGATAAAGAGGGCTGTATAGGGGGTGAGTTCTATTAGCTTCCAGGTTCTTCTGGGACAGTCTGTATATTCAGATCTTGGGTCCAAGTGGACCAGCATCTGGAGCACTGTGTCCCCTACCTTAAGCTTCCATGTTCTCCCAAAAGTCACCTCAGTGTCCTCATCTCTGGATACATATAGAGACAGTTTCCCATGACTTCTGGCAGGGGTGTAGGTGGGGTCTTCCACGGAGGTGACCGTACCTTCTTTCCTCACTTCTCTCCCTGTTGCCTTCAGTGGCTGAACCAGAGCCATAACGCCTGTGTCAACTATGCAAACCGCAATGCTACCAAGGTGAGTGTCGCCACCCTCTCTACTTGTGGCAGGTTCAGGTGGGAGTGACCTGGTCATTTTCTCTGACATGACATGCCGCCATCATTGGTGCCAAGCACTGCCCTCTTTGAGTGCTTGCTTATGCTGCTGTTCCCACAGGCAAGCAGCACTAACTTGCTTGGCATGGGTCAGCAGGGGCCTCTGGGAAGGCAAAAGGTGGGTAAAATAAAGGAGGCTTGTAGGAGTGAATTCTGGCTTCTGGGTTCTTCTAGAGAAGCTGATGCACTCCGATATTGGATCCAGGTGTCAACATCCCGAGGACTGAACTTTCCTAGGCTGAACTCACTCAGGAGCCAGCTCAATGTCCTCAGCTCCTAGGTTGCTGGTCACACAAGCTGATGTTTGACAAGGCCTCCTTTCTTTCTGGTCCGTTCTTGCATCCAGAGGAATCTAGGTTCCCCTCTGAGGGGTTGCTCTTAATATTTTCTAGCAGTGGCAAAGAGAGCAGAGTTAGAAGCTGGCCTTTGCAGTAGGAACTTGAGGGGCTGGAGACTCTAGGACACCCCTTTATCTAACCCTGCATACCTAGTCTGTTCTGCAGGTCTCACCTGTATGGTTCCTGTCAGCTGGCGAGGCAATGCTATTCCACACAGACAGTGTACCAGGCTGAAACACCTGCTCACAGCACACAGCCTTCCTTAATGGGACCCTGAGCAGCCTGGCTGTAAAAGGCCTGTGTGGGTCCCCATCATGTCCCACCTCCAGGCAGCAGATCTTTCTAGAACAGAGCAGAAGTAATGGGGCTCAGTTATACCTGCCCTTGCCTTGTATAATTTGCTTGGAAGGTTGTTGTCGGGCGTGGGGGTGGGGCTGGAGCTGCCCCTTTGGCTTCATGAGGGAGTGCTTCTTGCTGGCCAGGGCAGAACACTGCAGCTTTGGACACCACTGTGTCTGCCTTTCTGCCTGTCTTGCAGCCTTCACCTGCATCCAAGTTCATCCAGGGCTACCTGGGAGCTGTCATCAGTGCCGTCTCCATTGCTGTGAGTAACTCCTACTCTACCCCATTGGGCTGCTGCTGGGATGGGCCAGGATGTGGGGAATGGGGTCTGCAAGGGGATGCCTAGCTGCTTGTCTAGGCAGAGAGGAAGCTCTGATAGGAAGAACAGAAGTTGGGACTCCAGGGTGTTGGGGAGGATGGAAGTGTGAAATTCAGGGCAGGGAGGGCAGCCATCCATCTCTCTGTCCCTGCAGCCAGCACTCTCTTTAAAGCAGCTTTGCTGTTTGTCTTCCCAGTGTTGTATTATCTGCAGAGCAACTTCTGATGCAGAAGCTATGGCTGCTACACTCCCTGTTTATTGCTTCTCCACTTCCTGGACCCAGACCCATGACTTTCTTCTCCCTAACCGATCTAGGGGTCTTTAGACAATGATGTTCCGTGAGTAAAGAAAGGCTCTGCGTGTGTATTTCTTGCTCTTCCAGTGGAAGCGGTACAGCGTGGTACAGCGTGGGTACAGCTGCCTCTATGTGATCTCTTCAGGCTTGGTTGAAGGGTCACTTGTCCAGCCTCTCCAAAAGGCTCTGCGAGTCAGCCTCATGTCGAGCCTTTGCAGTCCTGAGAGAATAAAGCTGGACTTTGTTACAGGAATTTACAAATTGCCTGAGTGAGAGTAGGGTCGATGGTTCTCAGGTCTGGGCAGCAAGCAGGCAACAGAGGCTGGCATAGGCAACAGCCAGAGCAAAGAGTCAAGCTTCTGAGGCCTTCTCTAACCTTGTTGCTACCCTTGCCCTTTTCTGGCACTTTCTGGATCTCTGATGGAGTGGCTTCCTATAACCCACTCCACACAGCGAAGTGCCTTTCACAACTGTCATCTCTGTCACTAATAACACAACAAATTCATTAATTGTTAAAAAAAAAAAGGAAGAGTACAAAACAGGGCTGGGAATGCAGCTCGGCAGGTAGAGTGTTTGCCTAGCATGCACAAAGTCCTGTCTTTGGTTGCCCAGCACCACATAACGCAGGTTGTGGTGGTTCATACCTGTACCCAGTACCCGTGTGGTTGAGGCAGTAGGATCGGAAGCTCAAAGTCGTCTCCACATGTATAATGAGTTTGAGGCCAGCCTGGGCTACATGAGACCCATTCTTAGCATAAAAGATGGCTGGACAGTCAAAAGCACTGGCTGTTCTTCTAGAGGACCTGGGTTTAGCTCCCAGCGCTCATGTGGTGGTTCCCAGTTATCTATAACTCTATTCCAAGTGGATCTGATGTCTTCTGGCCTCTGCAGGTGCTGCACACACATGGTACACATATGTGCAGACAAAACACACACACCATGTGATTGTAAAAAATTTAAAAGAAAAAATGCAAATCAACACAATGAAAGAATTTACATATACTAATCTTTTGATAGCACCCCCTTCCTCATCTCTTCTGTCATTAAACATAATTGTACACACCGTGTGATAAACCATTCGTCCTACATAGTCATTGCTACTGCTGTTCTTCTAAAGTAGAGCTTTGGGGCTGTCCTCAAATGGCCTCTTTTATTTTACTCCCACGTAGACCAAGCCATCTCCAAGTAGCTGTTAAGTGGGGCATCCCTTCTTGTACCTGGGATCTCGTTCTTTCCCTGAATCCTATGCCTTGCTGCCAGTTAGAAGCTATGTGCAGCCAGACCTGTGTAGATGGCTCACTGTGGAGAAACTGCCAAACTGCCCGGTAGACGTGCAAGCCTGCAGGGAACTTGGTTTGAGTGTCAGATAAAGTGGGGCTTCCTGACTGCTGGGATGAGGCCAGGGCTTCTCAGAGGAGTTCCGAGCCTCCCTGGCTCAGTTGCTTCACCAGCCTTTCCCTTCCTGGAGATGCTCTGGTGATGACCTGGGAGGAGGGGCCAATACAGGGAAGGGCTTGAGGGAAGAGGTCATTGCCCTGGTACCTTCCCCTTGGGTCTGGGTCTCAGGAATTCTACTTATGGAAACTCTGGCCTCTCTGGGTTCCAGCTCTTAGGATCCTACTGGTGTGTGTGTGTGTGTGGGGGGGGATGTCCCATTTATTCCATCCCAAACACTTTCCAGGCCTATACCTCACTCATTACTTGGTGGAGAAATACAGAATGAGGCAGAGGCTTGGGACCTGGGGCTTCACCCCAGGCTGTGCGTGCACAGTTGGGGACACCCTCTGCCTCCTCTTCTTTGCTTGCTCCCAGATCTCCCCCACCCCCATCCCAGAGGATATTTTCCTTAAGACCCAGAGACTTCTCGTTCTTCCCACACTCAGTCACACCCTGTCCTCTCACTGTCCCCAGCTGGATCACAAGTTAGCTAGGGACAGGCATCTGTTTCATACCCCACACAGGGAACCATGGAGCCCTATGCCATAAATACCTATTCATTAGGCTGCTGATTGATCGCTGGCCTTGAGAGGCCCCTCCTCTCCTCTCCAGGAGCCTGAGCCTTAGCAGTGGCAAGTCCCTCTGCCTGACGACTTCACACAGCGAGGGGCTCACTCGGGCAGATGGAGTGGAGTTCCTGACTTGGAAAATCGGCAGCTTGCTTTCTTTTCTTTTGTGTGTATAAATCACAAAACTGCCAAAGGCAGAGGCTTGGTTTTATTTCCCTCCCCCTTGTTCTCTGGAACCCCAGGCCCTGCGGCCTCATTAACTGATTTCGGCTTCAATTAGAGACAAATCCCCTCCCAGGGCGAGCCTGTTAGGAGCAGATGACCTGCAAACAAGTGTCAGGGCCCCAGTGGTTGGGCCAGTTCTGGCATTAATTAAAACGAGTTCCTACAAGCAGGTGGCTGGATGGGGCCTGATGGGCTGAGAGGAGGTCCCAGGGACTATGCTGAGCTGAGATACAGCCTCCTCTGTGAGGTCTGAGAGCCTTGTTTCTCTCTCTCTCCGAAGAACCCTTGACCTTGGCCGGCAGCACCTCCTCACCAATCAGCCATCCCCCTCAAACGAAGCCTCATGCTGGGCCCAGGATTGTTGGGGTGAGAAGCCTCTCTGCCCCCTCTCCCCCAATTAGAATTGGCAATGTCTGGGCTCTTGCTCTAGAATAAAAAAGAAATCCCGTCTTAAGTTATTTTTGAAAACCTAACAGTTTGCTGTCTTTTAACAAAGACGACTTCTTTGTGGTTTTGTTCTGGAGTTGATATGGAAGCTTCGGGGCTGGCCATCACTATCTCTGTGAAGGGAGAGAGCAGGCAGGCGCCTGACTCCTGCCGAAAGGTCTGTAATGGGCCGGACACTTTGCAGGAGCCTGGGATGCAGCCTGGTATAACTTCCAAGATGCTGTGTATGCGTGGGGGGGGGGGGCAGTCAGAACCATGGCAGCACTGACCCTGAGGTAACTAACTCAGTCACAGGGTAGACACATGGGACAGATGGAGAAAGCCAACAGAAGACCGGGTTGCTTGTCCCAGAGAGGGTACCGCAGATGCCGAGGCATGCAGAAAGATGGAGACAGATTCTGGCCACTGTCAGAGTGTGTCTGTCATACAGAGAGCAATGATAATGGTGACAATAGAGTGATAGCCGTGATCATCAGGGTCTGTGAACACCATACCAGGAACCCCACACTGGGCATGGCAGGGTCTTAGGTAGAAATAGGAGGTGGGAGATGCAACCCATTGACTGGTTCCTGAGAGGAGATGGACCTGGGGCTGACGAGAAAGGCTCAGGGCTGGCATGTGTGTGACTGGTCAGGGGCAGGAGCCTGATGACAAGAGATGCTTTCATGTCCTGTCCCTGAATCCTTCACTTCAGTTAAGCCTCCGCTGCACTGGGCTTTCCTTCAGGAACAATGCAGATCTCCCTTCTGCTAATGTCCTTCTTATGGTGGACGCAGCATTTACCTGCAGGAAGAGAGCCTTCTGGTTGGTACAGCAAAGGCGTAGCCAGGCCCTTCTGCTCTCCTCAGGGTTTCCAGGGTAGCTGGGACACAGTGGTACTCATGAATCCTGGTCGATGCTATTGACATGCTACTTTCCCTTCAAGTGACTTCTGGTTTGGAGGGGTTATGGCATAGACCTAGCAGCCGAATCTGAAGTGTTCCAGAAGCCTGCAGATGGTGGTGACAGTGGCAAGTGAGACCCGAGTAATCCCCCTGTGTCCGTTCTTGGGAGGACGAGGGTCTGATGTAATTGGTTTCCTCGCAGCCAGCAAACTGGTCCCTGTCAAACACAGTTCAGGCATTAGGCATGACCACTGTTCCTAGCAGATAATCCCCTCCGCCTTAGCTGGAGCCTTAGCTGGAGCCGACAGGAGAAATGGCCGTTGACTAACTATTTCATTCACCCTTTTGTCTTTGCTCCTGAGCACATTGCCAAGCAACAGGCTCGCTGAGGCTGGAAGACATTTGACCTCCGTGAAGGGTCACCAGGGTAGCCAGGTTTAATTTACAAAGCTGTGCCCTCTGGTGGGCATTTCCGGTACTTCAGTGATTTCCTGACCCACCCTTTGCCTTCCAGGACCCACACAAACCCAGGACCATTTGGGCACGTTATTGTCCAGTCACTCAAGAGAAGTCTTAGGTCATGCCGTTCTTCCTGTCAGCAGGCTCCCTCCTCCATTGTTCTTCAGGACCGCTTAGACACCACTGGCAGGTGCAGCAGGGTTCACCAGACCCTGCAGATAACCCAGTTACGTGATTCGGTGTCTCTGCAGAGGTTCCTCCCTCCTTAGTCAGCTACCTCCTGCTCACCCACAAGGTTTTGTCACAGGTACTTTGAAGTTTTGGGCCTCCTTCCCCAGTTAAGTGTGAAATGAACATCTCAGGTGGTCAGTCCACAGACCTGGGCAAGCTCACTATGTGCAAAGGCAGATGTGGTGGTTTGCAAGGCTTCTTTTCCCCTTCGTGCCTCACACACCAGTTACTTTGATTTATTCTAAAGCATCGATAAGTCCACACTCATTTTACCAGTGGGTGGTTAGGAGAGGCAAGCCCTGTGTCCTGGCACTCAGTGTCTGTTGGCAGAGATGGGTTTCAAGTCCGCAGATATAAAATATTGCAGTGTTTTTCCAGTTATCAGATACATGTATTATTTTAATTCAGAGATGTGTAAAAAGGCAAAGACATATGTACTTGCAGACTGAAGAAAGCTCTGGCCTTGGGCTGGGGGATAGCTGAGCTGGTAAAAAATGCTTGCCATGCAAGCATGAAGGCTTGGGCTTGATTTCATAACATACAAAAAAAGCCCAGGGTGAGGCTGAAGAGGTGTCTCGTTGGTTGGGAGCACCTGCTCCTCTTGTAGAAGACCGGAGTTTGATTCCCACCTTGGGCAGTTTACAACTTCCTGTAACTCTAACTCCAACTCCAGGGGATCCCATGTCCTCTTCAGGCTTCTACAGGCACTCACACATAAGCGAGGCTGCTTGTGCGCTCCTGAGCATGCGCGCACACACACACACACACACACACACACACACACACACGTGTGCACGCATGCACGTGTGTGCATACGCGTATACCTCACATAAAGTTCCAGTTCTGGGCTCTTCCAAAAACTGTCAGGGAAGCTCCTTGAGCTGCGAGAGCTGACATTGAGGTTGAAAATAAGGCCTAACAGGAGCAGTGCTTAGGGCCCTGGGGTGGAGTTGGGGAGAACTGGTTCATGGGAGGAGGCTGCAAGTCAGTACAGAGTGAGGTCACTCAAGGCTCTGTGGCTCCTTGAATGTGACGAGAACCCAAGAAGGCTGTGAAGCGGGCCGGTGGCCATTTTCTTTCTTTCTTCCTTTTTTAATTTTAGTGTGTGTTGGAGGGTGGAGTCAGTCAGCTTTCAGGAGTCAGTTTTCTTCCAACATGTGGGGCTTGGGGATTGAACGTGTCATGTGGTCAGGCTTAACAGCAAGTGCCTTGACCACTAAGTTTTCTCACTGGTCTGAATACTCACTTTCAGAAGACCCCTTCTATGGCTTCTGTGAAAATCCAGTGGGTGGAATGGAGGTGGAAGCTGCTTTGGAGAAGGGCAGGGAATGGTCACAGGGCTGAGTGGGAGAAGAGGCAGAAGAGCTACAGTCAAGCCGCCTGGGGATAGGACAAGTATCTGAGGGCCGAGTGGCTTCCCTGTGGGCCTTGAGAAGCATGTGTCCAGGAAGGTTCAGAAGCCTCTTCAGGAGCCTTCCAGCTCGTTGCAGGTGAGGATGCCTGGGGGAGCGTGAGGCAGTTAGACAACCTTCACTGTAGTGGAGTGGAAGCCGGAAATGTGCCTTGCTAAGTTCTGTCACAGCAGAGCCACACCCAGTGGCTTCATGCCCAGCTAGGGTAAGGACACAGCCATGGAAGATGTGAGATGGCTGCTGGCATCAGCCTCCCCAGTGTCTTTTCAGAGACCTTGTAAGAATCAAGGCTACTGTTGGCCATGTAGCTAATGACGCTAGAGGTTTTATGTCACAGGGCTCCCACCTGACCTGCTGTTTCTGTGTGCAGCATGTAGATGAGAAGAAAGCTTTAGGGGCTGGAGAGGTGGCTCAGCAGATAAGAACACTTACTGCTTTGACAGGGGACTCAAGTTCCGTTCCTAGCATCCAAGTTGGGCTCCTCACAACTGCCTCTAACTCCATCTCCTGAGCATCCGATGCCCCCTTCCGATCTCCACAGTCATCTGAACTCACATGTACATGCCCACACACAGACACAAGCATATGCAGTTTAAAAAAATAATTCACCAGGTATGGTAGCACATACCTTTAATCCTGGCACTCTAGAGGAAGAGACAGACAGATCTTTGTGAATTTGACTCCAGTCTGGTCTACATAGTGAAATTCTAGGCCAGCCAGGGCTACATAGTGAGATCATGTCTAAAAACATAAATGAATAAATAAAAATGAAGTGAAATTTTAAAATTTTAATGCAATTCTCTTTTCTTAAAGGTGGAGTGGCCCCTTTGACTAGGGCTGTAGCTCGAAGGTAGAATACTTGCCTAACATGCTTGAAGATCAAACGTTTAATCCCCAGCATTGAATAAATCAGGTGTGATGGCACACACTTGTAACCCTAGCCCTTAGCAGGTAGAGGCTAGAGGATCAGGAGTTCAAAGTCATCGTAGCTGATTTGAGGCCATCTTGGACTACGTGAAAGCATGTTTTGAAACAACAAAAACAATAAGGTATAAAAAAATAATAAAATAAAATAAAACAAAAACATAGCAGGCCCCACATCTCTGAGTGAAATTTAACAAGGAACACGTATCTTTCTGAAAGTAGGCCAACATATCTAAGCCCGGAATGGGAGCTGGGTCCATGCAGAGAGGTCCATGCAGAGTTGGGAGTTCACTAGGAGGCAATATGGCTGCCTTGTCCACCCACAAGTAATGGGCCTGGGGTATGTGCCAAAGACACAGAGAAGGCAAATGGCCACTTACCCTCACCCCTTCAACACCCAGCCATACTGGCCCCCAGAACCTTGGACAGGGATAGACACAGCCTGGGAAGAATCCAGGGAGGGCTGCAGTTTGGAGATTGAAGCCCGTCTGTTCTTGTTTCTCGCCGTCCTTTGGCCCGGAACATTTGGTGGAGCCCATTAAAATTAAAAAGCCAAGTGGCTGGAGGCTCGGAATGCCAGCTCGTTTTCCCTGGCATGGCAGGTCCTGTTTAAGGGAACCAGCTGGCATTAATGGCACACAGCGCATCGCGAACAGCAGCTAGCGATCAGAAGAATCAGAGCTAATAATCAGGTTCAGGGAAGATAATGAGATATGGAACAGCCATTGCTGAGGGTCCCCCGGGGTCTGCCTTAACAGCCTCCAAATAAGCTACAAAACAGAAATTAACCAAACAGGGGCTCCATTTGGGCAGAGGGGGAAAACAAACAAGGTAGAAATTTGCACACGAATTCCTAACATGGCTGTGCCCAAGGCTTAGGACCTGTGGGACAGCAGCCACTGCCTGAAGGAGACAAGGGGCCTTCTGTGACCAATAGCCTTCAAGGAGACTGTTGTATCAGAGCTTCTGGTAAGAAAGAGAAGCCTTGCTTTCTGTAGCTCACCGGAGACTCAGGCCATCCTTCTTTCCTTCCTCAGGTTCTTTCTTGGCATGTGACAAACTAGCTAGGTCAACCCTTCAAGATAGGGGCAGCCCTAACCAGTGGGGAGAATGGCCAGCCAAGGAGGGGTCAGCTCAGGCTGGCACAACATGACTCAGCATTGGCTACAAGCAATTGTTTCTGGTCTCCCTCTGTTCCGCCCCCTACCCTTACATTCCAGTTCTGCCCAGTCCCAGGGGGCTGCCAGCCTTAGATAACCCTCAGCCTCCTATTCCTTTCCCTAGCTCCTGTTTCCTCTAGCTTCAATACATCATCATCTTAGGCCTAGTCTTAGGGCCACCACCTGCCGGGACAGGGGTACTTCAAAAGTGATACCTCCCATTTACAGGTCATCTAGACCCCAACCCTTCCTGGACCTTTGTTAGGGGTCCCCTGTTATGTACATGGTCCATGGTTTGGGTGGTATCAGGCTGTTGCTTCCTCAGAAGGAGGCTGTGTCAGTTGCTTTTTCATTGTTTGAGGATACTGTCATGGCCAATCTTAGAAAGTCCTTCACAGAAATACCTAGAGGGTTACTTCCTAGGTGGTTTTAGATTCTGTTAATGGTACTAAGTATCAAGTTAATGGTATTAAGTGTCACAGAAGCCAGTTGGAAAGTGGGGGTGAAGCTTTGGAATCAGCAGGCCCTAGGTTCAAATCCAAGCTTTAACTGCTATGACATAACTGTTTTTGATAAAGTTACTAATCCTCAATCAGCCTGCCTCTTCTTGGTGAAAAGGGGCGGTTGTTAAGATATTGCATGTAGTAGCTGGGATGTAGCTTGTAGAGCACATGCCCAGGATACCAGGCATCCTGTATTCATCCCTCAGCACTATGAAAAGAAAAAAGCCCTTCCAAGCAAAAGTATCGGTAGGCACATAGATCTTTAGGCAGCCCACTCCTCTTCCTCTTTCTCTGCATCGTGTGCTCTGCCCTCCAGACTTGCCCTCTGTACTTATTTTCTGGGACTCAAGAGCCCATTTGTGAGTCACAGTTGCTGAGAGCCGGGGACACCTGGACTTGGTAAGCTCTCTCCAGGTAGTGGTACCCAGGACGGTGTTCAGAAAGGCCCTGGTGTGTTACTGAAATATGGAGAAGCTGTCACTGAGTTCCTGCCTCTCAGCTGTCCTCAAGCAAGCAGTAGGGACAAGGACATGGGCTCTGAACATCAACATGACAGGATATTCATGTAGCACTGAAAGCCCAGGCTGGAAGTGGCTGGCTGCCTATGGGATGGTTAGCTGGTACACCCTTGTTCCACATCCCTGCACTGGAACCTGGGCCCACTGTTTCTGCTCTACTGAAGGCACTGTGTCGTCCTGAGGCTTCCCAACGTCCTGACAAAAGGGCCAAGTCCAGAGCCAGGCTAAGAACACAGGTAGCCTGCTAAGCCGCCAGGACTGCAGAGCTGAATGCAGGCCAGATCTTGCCTGGGCCCTCACTGCCTCATGTTTCCAGGATGGACCATCAGGGCGGGGCTTGCTAAGCCTCAGTCTGGGACTTCCGGGTCATGTCAGCTCTCTCCCCATGCCTGCTCTTCCTCTAGCTTCTTCTTCTAGATAGTCTTCTCTGATGGCCTAGCCCACCTTCTGGACCCCTATAGAAGGTCTCTCTCACCTCTCCATCTAGTTGGGTGCTTGTTCCTGTTCTTCAACCACAGGCTCACCAAGTATGTGCTCTGGGCTTCTAGATGCAGTAATTAGTGCTGAGCACACACAGAAAAGGCCTGCAATCCTTCCCTCCCAGAGGTCCAGAGTCAGGGACGCCAATGACTAAGTCTTGGAAAGAGGTAGGAGGGAAACAGGATCAATGGTCTGCCTGCCTGAGAGAGGTGACCTTGTCACATGGCTGCACTCGCTGAGTCCTCTTGTGTGTCAAGCTCGTGCCTTTTATATACATTCTTATCACAAGCCCTGAATGTGGTAGAAATAGCTATCCTTTCTCTACCACCAGGCTGTGAAGCAGAAAGGATAATGAGTCACCCGCTTAAGGTCTCACTGCTAGAAAGTGACAGAGGTTGTAGACTTCAGAGCTGGTCCTGAGGGAACAGGCGTGTGGCCTGTGAGGAGGGTGGGGCACCTCAGCAAAGGCTAGAGGCCTCAGAAGACTAGTTGGCCTCAGAAGGGTTGCATGTGGGTGTGGGATGTGAGGGAAATAGGAGGGATTCCCTCCTACCGTCCCTCCGGTTCTGCTTCTCCCTCCCACAAGCCTTTGCAGCATCATGCACCCTCTTCCTTTTCTCTTCTTTCTAAGGTGGGCCTTAATGTGCTGGTTCAGAAAGCAAACAAGTTCACCCCAGCCACTCGCCTTCTCGTGCAGAGATTTGTGCCCTTCCCTGCAGTAGGTAAGATCTGCACACGTGTGTGTGTGTGTGTGTGTGTGTGTGTGTGTGTGTGTGTTTCCTGAGTGAAGAGTGATCCTTCCACATCATATCTCCCTGATGCTTGTAGACTCCTGGCTGGGAGATCAAAGGTCACACAGACAGAAGAAGGGATGCAGGACCCGCCCATCAGCTCAGGGCATAAGATGCAGCTTTAGCACAAATTGATGCATGTCTGTTTTGCTTTGTCGTGCTGGCGATGGAACCTGGGGGCTTCATGCACACAAGGCAAACATTCTATCAACTGAGCTCAACTCCTAGGCCTTTGTTTGTTTGGGACAAAAATCTCAATCTGTGATTTAGGCTGGCTTGGCACTCACTGTGTAGCCAAGGCTAGCCTCAGACTCCCAGGAGACTTAGCACAAAAGTAGTTTGTTTGCTCATTTCTTTTGAGACAGGGTCTCAAATATCCTAGAGTGGCCTCAAGCTTGCAATGACCTTGAACTTGTGGTTGGCCTCCCTCCACCTCCCCATGCTATGATTAAAACTGCATATCACTCTAGGTTTCATAGGTACTGTTGATCTAATCCAGTGTGCCCTGAATGCCATGCAAGCACTCTTTTTAATTAAGCCACACCTTCAGCCCAGCTTGGGAAAGGTCCAAGCCTGGACCTCCAGGCTCATGAGGATCAGCAGACAGAATGGATACAGTGAACTGTGAAAAATATTCACAATGAACCCTAACCAAAAGATCCGTGTATCACAACAGCAAAAGCCAGTAAAAGCCAGGATTTGGGGCTTTGTCAACAGAAAACCCAAGTCACTCCATGTCGCTTTGCATGGTTACTCAGAGACCTGCAAATGTCTCCGTGTAGGGTGAGCCTGAGCAATCTATGTGACGCTTCAACTGCTACATCTAGTTTTCTTGTTTGTTTTAAATCAGGTAAAAGGCATATTCTTAGCTGACCTTGGGGATGCCAATCTATAATGCCAGCATGTGAGAGGTCGAGACAGAAGAAGTCTGAGGTCATCCTTAGCTAGATAGTGAGCTTGAGGCCAGCCTGGGCTACAGGTAACAACCTGAGTTCAATTCCTAAGACCCACATGGTGGAAGGAGAGAACGGATTTCCAAAAGTTGTCTGATGTCCACACATGCCCCTCTATAAGTAAGTAAGTAAATAAATAAATTTAAAGGTGCATCTAGTATTAAATCACAATAAAAGGTTTTTTTGGTAACTTGTTTTAATCTCTTTATAAATCCTTTGAGTTTTGCCTATACATGTAGAAACATTAATCTGAGAGAGCTGGTTAGTCTTCATCTGACCATCAGAGGGGCCTCTGGACACAGGACAACTGTTAAGTTTTTGAGACAGGGTCTCTCTGTGTAGCCCTGGCTGTCCTGGAACTTACTTTGTAGACCAGGCTGGCCTTGGACTCAGAGATCAACTTGCCTCTGCTTCCTTAGTGCTGGTATTAAAGGTGTGGCTAACTCACCTGGCTAACTCATAGTTTCTGTTCCACCCTTAGGAGGATGCAAAGCTTGGCCTGGCTCTCAGGAAGGAGCACCCAGTTTCAGGAAAGGAGACCACTGTGCAGTTTGTTTGTTTTAAATAACTGTAGATACAGGACAAAGCAGCTCAGCATTTGTTGTTCAAAGAAGTGAACATGAAAACTAGAACCCTACGTCAGAGTTCTTTTCTCAGAATCTTTGCCAAAGGACAAAGGTGCGGGCCAGCCCAGCCCAGGACCTGAGGTTCTGTGACCTTCCTGATGTCAGTGCTCAGTCTGAAGAGCTGAGTCAGAGCCAGGTTCATGGCCATGACCTGACCTTCCCCTCAGGTCTCAGCTTCCTGTGTGCGAGATGTAGGTTTGGCGCTCTCCATCTATGGCCCACCGCTGCACAAGAGGCCACAGACTCGACTCCATTGACAGGGATGGATTGTGGAGTACCGACAGAGTGGGGAGGCCTTTCTCCCTCCATGCCCAGTGGCTAATAAACTCCCAGAACCAAACATGCAGTGGAGCCAACTCAGATAATTGCTATAGCAACTCCACAGTTGTAATGAACTCTTAGCTGTTTCTGCCGTGGGCCATTAATGAAATAACTCTTTAAAGCTGACTTCGTCATGAGGTCTAATTGAGTAACAAGCGTGGCTATTCAGTGGCTGGGCTGTCTACAGCCACCAGGGTCCAAAGCAGCCTAGACTGGCTCTGAGGCTCCACTGAGATGTAATTAGGACTTGGGGGGTGGAGGGGCAAGCCTCAGATAAGAACTTTGCCAGTGGCTTGTTCCAACCCCATCCTGCCCCCACTGTGCTGTGTGACCTTGAGCTGGTATTAACCTCTCTGGGACTCCCTCAGAGGTAGAGGCCTCTCCTCTGTTTCAAGACTCTGACCTGCTCCTCTCAGCATTAGCCTGATTCCTCTCCCATCTTCTTCTTGGTACTGAGCCTTCATCCCTCCCACCCAAGGCCAGCCTCTGCAGAGATCCTTATATCCATAGCCCATCGTACACATTGTGCTTTGCAACTTTCTAGTCCTCACTCCTGGAACCTTGGGAGAAGCGGGCCCATATGTCCATTTCCCTGTCAGTGATCGCCACTGTGAAGCCAAAGCCATTATCTGCTCCCTGCACTTGGTCTCTCTGTCCCTCCATTCCCTGACCAGGATGGGGCATCTCTAAGTCACTTCCCTCTTGCTTTCTGGAGCAGTCTGGCTAGCCGCTGTTTAGGAGCCTGGGAGAACATCGCCCAGCACTTTCCTCACCATGTAAAAGGCTCCTTTCCCCTTAGGGTATCAGCATGATGGGAGGACTCTGTGTAGGAAGGAATGGAATCCGAGAGGGTCCGAAAGTGATGGGAGTCCTGGAAAGACCACAACCACCCCTCTCTTTTCAGGCAAGCAAGGAACAAGGACACTCCCAGAAACTGCTGTGTTTCCCATGTCTTGGCCTGGCTCCTCTACATGCCTGTCCAGGGAAAGCCTGGGAGGCCGGATAGAATGTGTCTTCCCTGGGCTCTGCACTATACAGAGCCATCCCAGCTTGGAATGCTTGGTCCCTGTGACTACCTCAACAATTGTAGGCCTGCTCAAGGTTTGCAGAGCCCAGAACTCCCAGGGGATGCCCGGTCCTTTGACCCTTCGGTGTGCCTCACTCAGTGCTGGGAGGGATCTAGGACAGAGCTTACCACTTCGTTCTACAAAAGAACACACACATTCTAACTTCAAGCTATACTTTGCACCCAAAGCGAGACCTCCCAAGCCCCCACCCAGACAGACTCAGTCTTGTGGAGAAAGCTGCCTTTGGAGCTGAGAAACTAGGTGTGTTCTGGGGGTGGCCAGGCTAGGCAGTGTCTTGCAGTGAGCATTCCATTTCCAAACTTGCCCTGACTTTTCACGTAGGACTGTGTGAGCACTTGTATGCACATGAGTGCCAAGTGCAAGGAAGCAAGCCCCAGATACTCCCCGCAGCCACCTCTGTCTCTCAGGGAAGTTTTCTGTACCCACAATACCCTGCCCTGGTCTAGAACAGCAGTCATGTGGGAGATCTTGGTTTCTATTTTTACATGGAGACGGTAGGAAAGAAGGTGAGCCTGGGAGCACGTGTGCTGGCATCAGAATCGATTGGGGACTGGTAATTAATTTGTTTAGACCTTAATTAATTCTCCAGTTCTTTCTTATTTGTGGACTGTCACGCTTAATTGTGTTCAGGAGCTCAGGCTTGGAGCAGACCCTCTGTTAATTGATGTGTGGCTGCTGGGAGGTGGAAGTTAATGGTTTGGGAAGCTGGGCAAACAGTGCCATTAAAGGTCAACAGGGGAGATGCTGGAAAAATACACACCCCTGGGTCCAGCCACTGGTCTGCAGAGCTGAGCCTGCTCTGTGGCAGGCAGGTCCAATAGATGGCCTTTCTGTGAGGCCTCGGAGGAAATGTGCTGGGAGGCAGCACGAGGTGTGGGACTCACAATAGACACTGTGAGAAAACAGGCATGTCTGTGGTCAGTGGCAGATGGAGCAGGGCTCTAGAGACAGGGAAACACCAACAGCCACCTACCTCAGTGTATCTGGTCAGAGCTAGCGCCCCTGGCGCCAAGTGTGCACATGTAGGTTGGAAGCCCCGCCTCATTCTACCCATTGAAAAGGAAATAGCAGAGTGTGCTTGGGTAGCGAAGACCTTAGCTGAACCCTGCATACCCCTGGTCTCGAGTTTCTGTATTAGCTACTGTTCTCATGCTATGACAAAATGGCCAACAGAAGAACCTGAAGGAAGGCAGGGTTTATTTTTGTACCATTAGTCTGACTGTACAGTCCGCCACGGCAGGACGCCATGATGGCAGGAAGCTTGAGTCACTTTGCAGTGAGCAAGCAGAGGGAGATGGGTGCCGATGCTCAGCCCCCTTTCTCCTTTCCTCTCTGTCCTGGACCCCAGCCCATGGAATAGTGCCCGCATTCAGGGTGAGTTTTAACCCAGCGTAGAAACTCCCTCCTAGACAGATGGGTCTCCTACGTGATTCTAGATCCTGTCAAATTGAGAATCAGTGTGAACTGTCCCAGCCTTCCATAGGATAATCTCTCATGAGGTCCTTCCTAGGGGGTCCCTTTCATGAGTTGTCAAAAAGTGTTTCACTGCCATAAAAAAAAATCTGTGTGCACCCCAAGGATCTGTTGCTCAGGACTTTTAGAAAGTCTTGGGGAGTCTGTTTCTTCACACCCAGTGAGCCTTAGAGTTCTTTGTTCCTTTTCCATGCCCCAGAGCTCCTCAATACCTGTCACTGTGTGCCAGAAGGCGGTGGGGTACACCTGTGACAACCGTGTCCTGGGCCCTGTGACAGGTGTCCCCCAGCCAGTGATGTTTCATGAGTCAATTGTATCCCTTTGAGGCTCCCGTGGAGCCTGGAAGACCTTGCCTGGGCCTGTTCTGTGCTTGCTCCTGAACCTAGTGCAGCCATGGGTCTTCCTTCTTACCTCTTGCTGAGCGTCAGGCACATGGCTGTGCTGGCCCAGATGCCCGCCCCTCCCATGCCTCCGCCCTACACCTTGCTGCCAAGTTCTCTGTATCCCCGTGTCTGTCCAGGAGAGGTACTGAAGTTCAACTCTGCCTCCCCCACCAGACTGTGTGAGTGTCCCAGGATCTTAGGGTTACCATTTCTCAGGCCCCTCAGCTCAGCATATAGTCAGGGTGTGTATTATTTACTTTCCCATTACTGGGACCAAATACCTGCCAAGAAAAAATTTAAGAGAGAAAGGATTTATTTTGGCTTACAGTTTAAAAAGGAATACACCATGATGTTGAAGTCACAGCCACAAGAACCTGGGATGGCTGGTGCCATTGAGCCTACAGTCAGGAAGCAGAGAAAGAGAGAAATGTAAGTGCTCAGTTTGACATTGTCCCCTCCCCCATTTTTCACGTGTGTATGCATGTTATTTTTATGTGTGGGCACATGTGAGTGTGCATGTATGTGTGTGCCTGTGGAGACCTGGGGTTGATGCTGGGGATCATCCTTGATTCCTCTCACCTTATTCATCCAGACAGCATCTCTTAAACCCAGAGCTTGTGGATATGGCTAGTCTTGCTTCCCCTAATGATCCTGTCTCTACCTCCGGAGGCTGGAGTTACAGGTGGGCCACCACACCCACCTGGAATTCACAAGGGCTTCTGGAGATCCAAACTCCTGCTCTTGCTACTTGGATAGCAAGTGCTTTAACTGCTGAGACACCTCCACAACTCTGTCCCTTTCCTTTTTAATTCAGCCCAGAGCTGCAGCCCATGGCATGGCGCTGCTCATATTCTGGGTGGGTCTTCCCTCCTCAGCTGAACCCCTCTGGGAACACCCTCAAAGACACATCCAGAGGTGTGTTTCCATGGTGATTCTAAATCCAGTCAAGTTTGACAGGGAAGATTAGCATGACAGGGTCTCATGTGGGTGTGTTAATGCTCAAACAAGCGCTTTAGCACAGAAGGTTCAGGTTTACTTACTTGGAGTGGAACTCTAGCCTTATGACATTGGTCAGTAGGCCATCCCTCACAAGCTTATCCCAGGTGCATGCTCAATTTTTTTCTGGTCCGTGGGCACCACGTCTTTCAGATGGAATCCTGGGATTACCATGTAAGGGATTACACCAATCTTCAGAGCCTCATGAGCACTCAGTAGAGGTTAGCCCTCCATCTGACCCCCATTGCCCTGACCAGGGCGGTAAGGACCAAAGATGGTGGTACATTCTTATAATCCCAGCATGGGGAGGGGAAGGATCAGAGTTCAAGACTATCCTTGGCTACACAGTGAGTTTGAAGTTATCTTGGATGACAGGAAATGCTGTACGAAAACACCACAGTTCAACAGTTAAATGCGCATACAGCTTTTACAGAGGACCCCGGTTTAGTTCCCAGAATCTACCTTCAGTGGCTTACAGACATCTGTCACTCCAGCTACAAGGGGATCTGACACATCTAGCCTCTGCAGGAACCCGCATTCATGTATGCCACATGCACAGAGACATACACTTCCCTGGCATCATGGAACACTCATTTGGAGACAAGCATTGATCAGATGCTCAAAATGGCACAAAAAAACAAATGTTCTTGTGACAGGTGCTGTCGCATTTCACAGAGGCGGGGCTGGGACTCAGGGCTGGAGGACTCATCCTGCGTGCTCAGGGTGTGATCACAGCACCACAAGAGCTGGGTGTGGAGCCAGTGAGGCATTGTCTCCAGATACTTTCCCAAGACTTCCTAGCGTTTAGGAATTAAACCTGAGCCAATGTTTTAGGTGATGTATGTTGCATTTGAAGAAGACCATCCACTGGCTTCTTCATGAGAGCGACGGGGATTCTGAGCACCCACAGAAGGGCCCTCAGGTCACAGCTTCCTGGAAGGATGATTAAGGACCCAGGATTGGGGCTGCCTCAGAACTGGCATGGACTCCCAGCATGCCTCAGGCGTGCCAGAGGACTTGAGCAGTGGGTCCAAATGGAAGGAAGTTTCTAGCTCAGTCTGCAGTGTTGGCCTCTTGAGTTAATTGATTGACAGCCTGGGGCAGAGGAAGCCTGTAGCTCACATTCAAGGGTCAGGAGTGGCAGTATTGAAGGACAGTGAATTCACAGGACAGGGACATAAGAGCTGCAAAGATCTGTAGAAGGTTGATGTTAAGCGTGCTGTTAAACATGGAGGAAGAGGCTGGGCCTGGCAGGACACCCTTTTAATCCCAGCACTCAGGAGGCAGAGGCAGGGGGATCTCTGTGAGTCTGAGGCCAGCCTGATCTACAAGTGAGTTCCAAGGACAGCCAGAGCTACGTAGTGAGACACTGTCTCAAAATAAATAAATTAGTCAAAAATTGGAGTGGCTGGGAAGATGGCTCTTTGTTAAGGGTTTGCCTTACGAGTACAAGGACCTGAAATTCAGTCCCCAACCTATGTAAAGACTGTAGATATGGCAGCATGTGCCTGTAATTCCAGTACCAGGGAGGCGGAGACGAGGTGCTGGCCAGCGGCCTAGGCTAAATGGTAAGTTTCAGGACATCGAAAGTTCTTGTCTCAAAGGAAGTGGATGACATTTCTGAGGATGATACCCCAGGTTGTCCTTTGGCCTCCTCAAGCACACACATGCATGCACCTGCACACACTTGAACATATGTAATTACACAAATGTGTGGCTTGGCTGAGGGTCTCGGGGTTGCACAGGCTCCATTTAGAGCAGGTCCGTCCTATGGTATGTGGCTCACACTAGTTTCAGTTGTGTCACGGAAGACAGAACACCTAGAATGAAGGAGTTGGTACCCAGAATAGCTCTGGTACATGGGAGCCTGGCAAGAATGGCAGGGCCCCCCAATAAAGCAATGCGCTGGGTGACCCCTGAGTTTTAGGAGCTGTGTCTAGTTAGCCACCTGACTCGGAAAGCTATCAGGGTTGTTCACATGTGACCAAGTCACTGCTTTCTGGGTGGCTTGCCTAGGTCCTAGCATCCTGGAGGTGCTCAGAGATGGGACCAGAAGGCGGAGGGACCCAGAGGCAGAGACACTAGGCTCCGGACAATAAAGGCAGGGGGTGGGATGGACACAAGGACAGCTGGAGGGCCCTGGATGTGAGCTTAGGATTTAAGCCTCATCTTTTTGCCTTTGGAGACAGTGCATTCTCCTGCTTGGGAACTGCTCGGCTGCGGAAGCTTTTAGAAGATGTGTCAATGCTCACTTCTAGTATGATCGGTTGTCTTAGCAGGAGTCTTGTGTTACTGTGTGTGTGCATAAGCACGGTTGATGCCACTCCTCAGGTGCCACCCCTCCCTTCCCACCCCCTCTGTACCATCTCTCATTGGCCCTGGCTAGGGCTAGGCTAGGCTTGCTGTCCAGCCAGCTCAGGGGCCCGCCTGTCTCTGCCTCTCTGACACTGGGATTACAAGTGCACACTATCAAAGCCAGCTTTTTCCATGGACGCTAGGGACCACATTTAGGGCCTTGTGTGTATGCAGCAAGGACATTTCTGAACTGTCTCCCCAACTCCCTTAGCAGAAATCTTAGAGATTCCATACTTCAGAATGTGCTCCTTTTTTTTTTTTTTTTTTTTTTAGTTTAGAAACTTCCAGTCCTGACTTATTGACACTTCAGTATGGGCTGTGAAATCCTCCCGATTCTCAAGCTATTTAAAAGGAGATCTGGGCCATTTAGAGCTGCCTCTCAGATGCAGTATTGAAACATGCTGTGAAATTAAGCAAATATTAAGATCAGGGTGCCTGTTTGGTAAGCATTGCTCCTCTAAAGACAGAGGGCTGTGTTTGGAGATTGACGACACAGAGAGAGAGAGAGAGAGAGAGAGAGAGAGAGAGAGAGAGAGAGAGAGAGAGAGAGAGAGAGAGAGAGAGAGAGAGAGAGAGAGAGAGAGAGAGAGAAAGAATGTGAGTTTGTCAGTGTGGTGGTGTGCCTGTGTATGTGCAAATGTGCAGGTCCCCTGCTGCTTGGCCTGAGAACCTGGCTATGGTAGTTGCCTCTGAAGAGGGGATGAGGCTAAGAACCAAGGGTGAGAGGAAACTCCTGTTTTGAGTATCCAACTTTTTATGCAGTTTGAACTGTTTACCATGCTGTGATGGCTAATATTGTCAACCTAACAGGAGCTAAAATATTGTCAACCTAACAGGAGCTAGAGTCACCAAAGAGATGAGCCTCTGGGCATGCCTGGGAGGGATTATCCAGATTAGGTTAATTGAGGTGGGAAAATCCACCCTATGTATGGGCAATGCAGGCTGTATAAAGTTCAGGAGGAATAAAAACCACAAAGCGAGCAGAGCGGCAGCTCTTTGGTTTCTGACCGTGGATACAAAGTATCCTTTTGCTCCTGCCATCATTCTGTAATCACCATCATGGACTATATCCCTTGGAACTGTAAGACAAACCCTTTCTTCCTTTAGTTGTTTTGTGAGGTATTTTGTAACCGCAAGACAAGTAACAAATGCTGTGGGTTCCCATGAAGTGAGGGAGGAGGGCAGAGAGCAAGTTTGTCTGACCCTCAATGAAGGTGAGGAAGTGGAGTTTGGGAGAACTTTGACCAAGTCTGTCTGGAGCTAAAAATGGTTGCTCCTTTTTGTTGCTGCCATAGTACTTGATGTGTTTATATGAAAAAGATTTTTTTTCCTGATAATGTATAATTGATGCATAAAGTAAATCCTTTTTCCAGACACACGTTTGCCCGTATCCTTCCAAAGTCAAGTAAACAGCTAAAAGTTTACAAATCAAAATAGTTACAGTAATATCTGCTTATATCTCCAGAAGCAGGAAGATGGAGGCAGGAGGGTCAGAGGTTCCCAGGCATCCTTGGTTACAGAGCAAGCTAGCTTGAACTACCCACTAGACTGTTTGGAAACAACAACAACAAAAAGATAGCAGTGTATGAATCTCTGTTTATTTATTGTATCCATTTAAATGTAATCAAGTACAGTGGGATCAAATAGCCATACTGTCTAACAATAGCTTTTTTTAAGATTTATTTATTTATTTATTTATTATGTATGCAGTGTTCTGTCTGCATGTACACCAGCGCACCAGAAGAAGGCACCAGATCTCATTATAGATGATTGTGCACAACCATGTGGTTGCTGGGCATTGAACTCAGAACTTCTGGAAGAGCAGTCAGTGCTCCTAACCTCTGAGCCATCTCTCCAGCTCATAGAATTTTTTTCAGACTGTTTCTCACAGTCCATGCTTGCCTTGAACTCACTATGAAACTGAGAAGGACCTGGAACTTTCTGATACTTTTGACTTCTAAGGCATATACCACTACACATTGCAAATTTTGGAAATCTTTCCATGAAACTCATAAAATTCTAACTTGCCCCTTTCAATAGGATCCAGCCACATCAATTCTTTCCATGGCAACTTTTTTTCAATTTTGAAATACCGTAACCAGGCATCCTACACCTATAGTACTAGACTGGGGAGGCAAAGCCAGGAGGATCATGAGTCTGAGGGCAGACTGGGCTACAGTTCAAGTCAGGGACATATAGCAAGGTCCAGTCTCAAAACATTAAAGAATGTGAATTAATAATGAATTATGAAATATTTTGTGTCCTTCGCCTGTTTGATGGTGATCTCTCCAAGGAGGCTAATGGCCTGCCATCAGTGAGCCTTGTTCATTCAGATTTCTAGACACCAAGATAGGTGTATGCTCCAGAAATGATCACCTCTACTGTCTATGAATGTGTATGTGAGTGTGTGCATGTGTGTGCATTTGAGTTATGTGCATGCTGTCTAGGGAGCTCCAGGGATCCTTCTATTCCTGCCTCCTCAGTGCTGGGTTACAGCCACACACAACCACATGTGGCTTTTTTTTTTAAACAAACAAACATGGGTTCTGGGAATTAAATCAAGATCCTCATGCCTATGAGGTACTTTATTGACTGAACCATCTCCAGTCCTGTTTGTGCGTTTTAAATTTTTGTGTGACCTGTATCACAGTATGCTGGGATTTGCTCCTTTTCCACTGCAGTGATAATATACCACAACCGAGACAACTTAGAAAAGGGAGTGTTCAGTGGGTTCAGAGTGTTGGTTTGTGATGACAGCAAAGGCAGCAGGAGCATCTGACAGCTCAAGCAGCAAGCAGGAGGCACAGAGAACACTGGAAACAGCAGTGTCTTTTTTAAATATTCTCAGACACACCTCCTCCAACAAGACCACACCTCCTAATCCTTCCCAAACAGTTCCACCAACTGGGGAGAGGACCAAGTTTTCAAATACATGAACCTATGAGGGCTGTTCACATTCAAATCACCACAATGATTGTCTGTTCTTTCTCTCTCTCTCCGTGGCTGTGGCTGTAGTTGTGCACCTATGCCCAGAGGCTAGTAGACAATTTTCAGGGCTCTGTTCTCTCCTTCCACTATGTGGCTCCCAGGGATTTAGCTCAGGCCGTCAGGCTTGGCAATGAGTGTGCCTTCACTCACTGAGCATCTCATCAGCCTTTCGCTTGCCATTGGAAGCTTGCTTTTCATTATAGTTTTAAGATGTTTTTCTGTGTTAATGCACACACACCCATTTCAGCTGTCAGCTGGGGACGGCAGTGTGACTGCCATGGTTGAGTATTGGGAACTGTTTCCTTTCTCTTTGCACAGCGATGCACATGCTCCCATGTACACACGGCTGTGTGCACAGAAACGGACTTTTTCTGGACTGGGCTTTGGAAGCCTTCCTCTGTATTGTGTCTGCCCAGGGAGCTTGAAAACAGAGAGAGATCTGAGCCCTACCTCAGACTGTATCTCAACAGCATGGCTGTGCTGAGAATCCAGGAGCTGCAGCTAGAAATGGAAGGAGTGTGTTAGAGAGCAGGTGTTTCTGGCTTTGCAAGATCTTGCCAGACAGAATGCAGTTTTTCAGATCCACAAGGTCTAAGTTTCTGTCCCCTGGTGTCCCCTGTCCTCTTGAATGTCTCTCAATATTCAGTACCTTTTAAATTTATGTCCATCTGAAATAATTTTTTCTCATATGCACATGTACACACACACTTTGCTTGTGTAAGAGTTACTTTTTATTTTTAATTGTATGTATGTGTGTATGCAAATGTGTGCAGGTGCCTACATCAGCCAGAAGTGGGTGTTGGATTCCCTAGAGTTTCAGGCAGCTGGGAGGCATCTGACATAGATGCTGGGAACCGAATGTGGATCCTCCGCAAAAGCAGCAAGTGCTCTTAACCTCTAGGCCACCTCCCCAGCCTACTGTTTGCTTTTGTGTTAAGCTGTGTGTGTAGCTCAGGCTGGGCTCATGTTGATCTTTCTGCCTCTGTCTTCTGAGCTAAGATTACACTCTCACACCTGGCTGCTGTTCCTCATTTTCACTGACTTATTTTCCCTTTCAATTCCTAGTATAGTTGAGAATTTTCTTAATTTTATTAGGCATTTGGGTGTTCAGATAGAAGAAATATACAAAAATAAATTCCAAGGCAGATTAAACACCTAAATGTGAAAAGCAAACATTTTAAATTTTTAAAAGAAAATATAAATGAACAATGGTAGAGTTTCTTAATGTCATAGAAAGCCCTAGGAGAAGGGGAAGATTTCTTATTTGAGGACATATTAAACTGTGTGACAGACAATACCATCCACAAAGTGGGAGGAACAGGCCACAGTCCAGCAACAGCCATTTGCAAACTGTTTGACCAATGAGGATTAGTTTCCAAAATATAAAGAGCTCTTGCAAATTGATTTTTTTCTTAGATTCAGAAGTCTGTCTTTGACTATTCATAAGATTGAGTTCATGTTTATCAGGTTTTTTTATATTTCATTTCATAAAACTCTTAGTTTTACATTTTTCTGTGATTTTTGACTACTGGGTCTTTTTCTTAATGTGTGTGTGTGTATGTGCATGTATATGTAGAGGTCAGAGGTCAGCCTTAAGCATTCTTCTTTGGGCACCATCCACCTTTTTGTATACAATGATCTGTGTGTGTGTGTTGTTTGACTGAGAATGGCCATGTAGGCTCATATATTTGCTTGCTTGGTCCCCAACTGATGAACTGATTGGAAAGATTAGGAGGTGTGTCCTTCTTAGAGGAGGTGTGTCACTGGGGGTGGGCTTTGGGGTTTCAGAAGTCTAAGCCAGGCCCAATGTCTTTCTCTCTCCCTCTTTGCCTGTGGATCAGGATGCTCTGGCACCTTCCTGTATGCAGCCATGCTTTCCACCATGATGATAACTGTAAGCCAGCCCCTGGTTAAATACTGTCTGTTATAAGAGTTGCTTTGGTCATGGAGTCCCTTCACAGCTATAGAACCGTGACTAAGACAGTGTGTATACACACACACACACACACACACACACACACGCACATACGTACACTGCACATGAATGCAGTGCTAGCTGAAGGGTAGGGGCTGGATCTGCTGGGAGGTGGAGTTACAGATGGGGGTAAGCTAACCAAATGTGGGTGCTGGGAACTGAACTCAGGACCTCTGCAAGAGCAGTAAGTGCTCTTAACTGCTGAGCCAATTCTCTAGCACTGTTTTTTTTTTTACACCTCTGGCCCCCCCATGTCCACTAACTAGGCTACATGGCCCAGTGGGTGGCAAGTCCCAGGGCTTCACCTGTTTCTGTGTGGTCTCTGAGATCACAAGCTTACAGCACCTGTGCTTTTTCCATGAGTTCTGGGCTGGGCCTTCGGTCCTACCCAACAAGTGCTTGGGCAGCTGAGTGTTTCCTTAGCTCCTTTTCTTGATAATTTTTAAAACTCTTTATTCTGTATGGGTGTTTGGGGTGGAAATCAGCAAAGTCGCTTAAGTAATACAAGACTTACTGTGTCTCTGATGAGAACCCCCAGCCCTATCTGCCCTTACACTTCATCGCTTCCCACTGCCCTGTGAGCTTCTTCACACTAGATCTCGCACTGTCAAGGTGGCAGCAGCATCTCCAGATGTAACAGCCCACCTTACTTATTGTGCCCAGAGAACAAAAGGCTCTGACTTGTCTGTTACCCTCAGATGGGAGGAGACCTTTCACGATATCCCCAAAGTCATTCCTCACTAGCAAGGCTCTGAGCCACAGTCTGTTTCTAACCACTGGCAAGGGAAGTCTTCTGGGTTAATTTTTTTGGGGGTGAAATAGCTCCTTGGTAGCTATTCAATCACCTTCATCCTCCATAGAGTCATATAAGCAGACGTGTGTGTATCATATTTAATCAGTATATTTCTCCGGCTTCTCGTGCATAATATGGATTAAAAATAGATCTTAGCTGCTTTTATTTTCTTTTTAAACTATTATTATTTTATTTAATTTTTTTTCTGTTTTTTTTTTTTTTGTGTGTGAGACAGGGTTCCACTGGCCTGGAACTTGTTTTATAGGACCAGCCTGGCCCCAAGCTACAAACATCCTCCTGCCTCTGTCTCTGCCTCCCAAGTGCTGGGATTAAAACCTTGCATCACTACACCTGGAGACATCTATATTTCTAAGACGGCTTTTTAGGTCAATAAAACATAATTGCATTCCTACTGTATAATTTCAGTAATATAGGACCATTTGGTGTAGAAAACGTAGAAGTCTCTCGAAACAGGCCCTAAGTTTCAAATTACATTCTTCCCTCCATGGGCAGCTCTAGGAGACAGGTATCTTCCCAAAGATTACCTGTGCGCTTGTGCACAGAGAACTTGGCCTTCTCGGTGACGGAGCTCGACACAGTCACCGGTCTGCCCTCAGCTGCTTTCTTCATACTGTGATTTGTTCTGGAGAGCATCCAGTGTGAGTTCCCTAATGGTGGACATTTAGCTTGTTTCTAATTATTTGCTCTTACAAACAGCACTATAATTAACATCCTTGTAAATGTCTCTTTGTGCATATGGGCAAGCATTTCTTTAGGGTAGCTATCTATGGTTTGGCAATTTCTACTGCCTTTAATTGCATTGCCTGGTATCTGGCAGACGATCTTCTGCATGTACAATAACTTTTTCATGTCCGTGCACCATTATAGTGTAAGTTTTAAAAAAGATGTTTCAGGCAACAATTAGGAATCTAAGTTTGAGCTCAAGTTCTGTGTGGATTGCTGTGGTCGGCTGAGGTGACAACTGAATGAAGCAACCCTCCTACCCATGGTTAAATTCACATGGGTCCTGTCAGTTAAGTTGGACAGCAGGTAAGGTTCCCTTGCACCCTGACAGACAATATGATCGTGTGCGTGTGCATGTGTGTCAGCCACAGCACCTGTGTGGAGGTTTGAGGACAACCTGTAGGAGTTGGTTCTCTCCTTCTACCACGGAAACTCCAGGCACTGAACTCAGACTGCCTTGGTGGCACATGCCTGTACCCACTGAGCCACCTCACATGTCCATAGCTTGTATATTGAACCAGAGTGTCTCATTGACACCTACGGTTGGCGTATTAGGTTAGTGAGACTGGCCAGCAAGCCCTAGGCATCCTCCCGTCTCCACCTCCTTAGCACTGGGAGTTCAGGCATGTACCACCGCATCTCAGACATGGGTTCTGGGCCTTGAACCCAGGGCCTTGTGCAACCGTTGCCTCAGCCCACACATCATAACTTCAGGATGTTAAGATGTGGGGAAATGCAGCTCAAAGTTGAGGGGTTATGGGATTTTCTCTTTCCTCAAGTCGGTGGCCTGTGGCTCTTCATGAGTATGTCTGAACAGGCCTCCTCCTGCACAGGCTGAGGCATCTGCCTCCCCAGTGGCCAGCTCCTGACACAGGTGTGTGCTGCTTGCCCACGTCCCATTGATCTCTTGTCTGTTCCGTGTGGGCTCAGAGGTGGGCTACCAAGAGTGTCCCATACTTCCCCACTGCTCTTTCTGTCTCTCACTGTCCCTTTTACTCTGGATGCTGCCTCTTCTGTGCTTCACTCTCTGCGTGGTTTTGCATGGCAGTGTGTCCATGCAAGAACATCTGTGGCAGCCAAGAGCGTGATTTTGTCATCACTGCACCCTCCCCCTCCACTTCATGATGTCTCCCAGTATTGCTGCTCCGATGTCAGTCATGCCTGAGTCTTGAATGGTGTCGATCCGAGCTGAAAATGTGCCAGTTTTTGTAACATTATCGCTAATAGACTGCTTAATTAACCTGCTGATATTGTCAATGATAGATCTGTTGGTGTGTCAAAAGGGAGACCCATACATTTACTTTCTCTCTCCTTCCTCCCTTCCCTCCTCCCTCTTTCTCTCCCTCCCTTCCTCCTCCCTTCCCCTCTCTCTGTCTGTCTCCCTCCCTCTGGAACAGGATAGAGATAGGAGAGATCTGGGAAGGTCTCAGGGGGAATGGCAGAATCACACAGTCTAGATGAGGTGGTAAAAGTAGAGTCAGTCCCTGCACGGGGCATGCATCCTCCTTGCTTATTACTGGGGATGATTTCTAGTAGGGCTGACAACCACTGTAGGATCAACAGAAAATACTGCAAGGCACATGCTATCTGCATAGCAGCCATCTCAAAGAATGCTGTCTCTCGTAGGGGCTGATAGTTGCTTTTACTTTGACATTGGATCTCTCTCTCTTTTTATCCAGGCAGCTTAAACGACCAGGCCAATGCTCCCTGGTGGCTTCCTGGAGAAACTTGCTGAGGGAACAGAGGAGGCTGGGTCTCACTTTCTTTTGTGATTTTTTGGGGGGTGGTGGTGGTGTTTGAAACAAGACCTCATTAGCCCAAGCTGGCTTGGAACTCAATTTGTAGCCGAGGATGACCTTGAATTTACAATGTTCCTGCTTTTGCTCTGTCTCCCTCTGCTGGGGTGTTAAAATCTCAGGTCCACATCACCACTCCTGGCCATATACATATGTATATGTGCGTGTGTGTGTGTGTATGTGTGTGTATAGTCTCACATGGGTTCTGTATTTGAACCAAAGTCCTTCTGTCCTTACATCCACAGTTGGAAACTCGAAGAAAGTAAATTGCCACCCTGCTCCTGGGGATGGCCCACAGCCACCTTCAAGGCTTGCCTCCCCTCTCTCATCACCTCCCCTAACCTATATAAACACATGCAGTGGACCCTATAGTGATTTGAGCATCCTTCTGCCTCCCTGACTGGGTGGGTGCAGAGGAGACCCTAAGTGCAGTACTGGGAATGCCCAGCAGGGACAGCACTCACTGTCTCCTGCTTAGGGACCAAAGTCCTGCAAATCCTGTCAGAAACAGTGCTGCTAGAAGTGGTGGAAGGCATTCTTGAGGGTAAGAAGCCACCCTCTCAGAGAGAAAACCCCACTTTGCCACCCAATGATGTTCTCATGTCTTTTGAGAACTCTGGGCCTGGGAGCCCAAGGGCCAAAGGGGTTGCAGAGTATTCCTGTGGCCACTAGAGGGCAAGTCACTGACAGAGGCCAGGAGCTGCTTCCTGAGGCCAAACTAAGAGGCCTGTTTGGTTCCTGGACGTTCTGGGTCTATCAGGAGCTCACCTTTGAGACTGAGCAGAGAGACAAAGCCAAGAACGAATCCCAAACCCAGATGCCTCCAAACTTGGGTGCCTTGCCCCATCTCCCATGGCCTTCCCTGCTGCCCCAAGTTGTAATCTGAGATCTACCTTCCCAGTTCTGTCTTTGGATGTGGTTAAGGTAAGGATTGCTCAGCCATTGTGGAGCTGCATTCTGGAGGATGAGGCAGGAGAATTTCCAGTTTGAGAATGGCTTGGGCTACATGGGGAGACCCCATCTCAAACAAACCAGGGTGTGAGTTTCTCTGTCAGTGTGCTATTGACATTTGCGGCCAGGTAATTCCTTGTTGTGGGAATGCCCTGTGCATTATACTATCATTCTACAGAAGCTGTGTTTCAAAGCATCAACTCTCTCTACCAGCCATGTGCCAGTTACACCCCACCCCAACCCCCAAACCACAATAATAATAATCTCCCCACATTACCTCTGGTTGAAAGATAGACAGGTAGAGATGTATATTGTGAGAACAGGAGCCATGAGACTTGAGTCCTTGCCACAGAAGGTCTGCCTTGGTGAGCGTTGATCAGCCTCGTGTGGAAACAGTGGAGACGCTCAAAGATAGCATATGTGCTCGAAATACATTTCAGAGCTTGTTTGCTCTCCTGCTTTCCCTCTCCAAAGCCTGCACTGCCTCCTGGTCTTCGCCTCGGCTTATTCCACCTCCCTCACTTTATTGTAAAAGGAGAGTGAGCCTCAGAGAACCCCCACCCCCAAGTCTACACCAGCCCTCACCTGAAGAACCCTGTCCCCCAGCTGTGAGCACCCTGTACTGCTGGGCTCCCCAGACATTGGCTCAGGTCCCATGAGCATCTGTGGGCTCCCTCCTACTCCACTTGCCCACTGAGCCCCACCGCCCTCCAGCTCCCCAAACCCGGGTGCCCCCCCACTGGAGAGGGGGAAGCAGCAGGTGTTGATGCTAATCAGCGTTCACAGCCCAGAACTGCAGTCGCTCCCAGGCTCACACACTCCCCAAAATTAAACACTCATTATACAAAATTAATTGACATTAATTAGCAAAAATTAAAACTTTAAACACAGCAAGGCGCTTTGGGGGGTGGAGTAGAGCAGGCAGGCTCTGCATTTGTCACCCCCCCACTTCCCACCACCCACCTACCACCCCCAAGTCTCCCCATCTCCATCATGAAGCTGGGCTGGAGGACTTCAGGCCAGATCTATATCAGTACACCACCATAGGCCTGGCCTTCGAATCCCTGCGAAGGGGAGCAAAGCCACCGTACCAGCCACTTCCATCCAGTGCTTATCTAAGGATCCAGGAACCTCCTGTCAACCATAGGTTCCCAAGAGCTCAGCTAGGACTAGGGAGAGGTACGGCCAGGTGGAGCAACACACCACTGGAAGAAATCGACTTGCTCTTCTCGGCCCCCATCTCTGGGTGCCTGGCGTTCAGGCGCCACAGCCTTTCCACTTTGCTGCCCTTGGCTGTGTGACTCCGGCTAGGTCGCCCTTGCTCTCTGAGCTTGTGTTCTGTTCATGTGATGAGGGGTCGATGCTGGGTAAGCACCAAGGTCTGCTCTGTCACCTGCTGTTGTACATGGAAATCTCTTGGTTTGCTCCACTGAGACGCTCAGAGCAGAATATGGGGAGTGGCATTTAAAAGCATATTATGGCCATCAGTCCCCAGGGGGATGTATCTCAGGGCCAGAGAGCTCTCTGCTTGCACACCTGCTTCCCCTGCCTGGAAACCCACCCCAGAAGAGAGGTGAGCAGCGCCCTCTTTAGGTGGCAGATCCCAAAGCCTTCACCATATTTCCACCTGATTCATTTAGTCTATGCTTCTCTGGTCTCCATGGGTCTTTGGCATCTTTCTCCAGAGGACTCCATCATTCTGGTTTCTCAGAACTCTTGTGGGTTGGGAGCCCTGGCTTGATGGCAGAGCCAGATAGGAAGCCACCCGTGCCTCACTACCCCTTTCTGTATTTCTCTCTCTTTCCAGCCAGTGCCAATATCTGCAACGTGGTCCTGATGCGGTATGGGGAGCTAGAGGAAGGGATTGATGTCCTGGATGCTGATGGCAACCTTGTGGGCTCCTCAAAGATTGCAGCCAGACATGTGAGTCTCCCAGCGGCTAAGCCCCATCAGGGATGGACTGGTGTTCTTGTACACAGCCTGTACATTTCTGGAGGTTTCCTGCTTACAGACCCTTGGCTCGCTTCTCTAGATGTCTCCTCCTCCTCATTCCAGCTCCCATGTCCCATCTGTGTGAGCCCTAGGCCTCAATGTCTTTTCCCTGGGAAGGCTTTTTCTCCTGGATGGTCTCTCACTGCTCTCCAGCCTCCCTCATCTCATCTCCACTGCGAAATGTTCCCATT
The DNA here is from genome assembly GCA_028658305.1 of Pachyuromys duprasi. Lineage (NCBI taxonomy): Eukaryota > Metazoa > Chordata > Mammalia > Rodentia > Muridae > Pachyuromys > Pachyuromys duprasi. The sequence continues at coordinate 53,922,767 of CM053761.1, forward strand.
TTTTATTCCAGCCCCTCAGGATCCAGCTCTTCCTCCGAGGTGTTAATTGGAGAGGGCAGAGGAGCTTCCCCAGGGCTTTCTCTCTATGCCCTGGGCCTTTGACACCCTGTGGGCTGTGAATGGAAAGCTGTGGGCAGTGGTATGTGGGCTGCTACCTTGCTGGGAGCAGGAAGGCTGTGAGTGCTGGGGCTTCAGGCTGTGGAAGATGCTGTGGCCCCTGAAGACGGTTCCTTATAAGGTCCTCTTCACTAGCACTGCCCACTGTAGCTCACATACACAACAGTACGCATGTCCTGTACTTTCTCAGCCTTCCTGATGATGGTGGCTGGATGCTTGTCCTGCTGTCCTGAGCTCTAGCCTGTCAGTGGTGGGAACAAAACAATGGGTCAGGCATGAGAGGACAGCGTATCACGCATGTTCCAGTCTCTGTCACTCAGCAGTTCCCACATGGGAACAGTTCCCTGATTTAGCCCTGTGCATGATGATTAGCCTCTGCTCTCCTCTTCCTTCTTCATTCATCTCAGGGGAAGTCAGGGCTCATTTGGATCATGTAAGGGGCCAGGGCTGGATGCCATGGCAGCAGCATGACTTTATCCCTGCTCTGGCTCTAGGCATTCACATCCTGCCCACAGCTGTTCTGGAGCCTGGAAAGACCTCCTGGTCCTTCCTAGGGATTACTATAACAGGTTCAAGTTTCTGGGTGAAACTTTCAGCCGTAGTCCATCACTAGAGGGAATCTAGCCCCCGCCCCATCCAAGCCCCACCCTTCCATGGTACCCTAAGAGAAGAGCAGAGGTGACAACCCTTCCTACAGGCTATCCAGGTAGGTCACTAAGCTCCTCTTCAGCCGCAGGCTTTATGGGAATCTGTGAGTTATGAGCCATTCTTGGGCATTCCTTTAAGAGAAGGAGCCCATGGTTCAAAGTGCCTCTCTGCCGTGGCTATCCAAACACAAATTACCACTTAGCAGGGCCTTAGGGTATGACTTCCAGGATCCCAGGGAGCCCCAAGCAAACTGCAGGACAGATCTTCATTGGATTCTGAGCATGCTCAGTCAGCCAAAGTGTGTGTCCTTTATGGAGCTGACCTTTTCTCAGTAAGGCTCAAGGGGGCTGGGGAGCATAGCTCAGTTGGTAGAGTACTTACCTAGCATACATCCCCAGAACCACATACATCCAGGGGTGGTGGCTCATGCCTGTAATCTCATCTCTTAGGAGGCAAAGGTAAGAGACTTTGAAGTCAAGGTCATCCTTAGGTACATAGTTCAAGGCCAGCCTGGGGATATAGAAAGAAAATGTAAAAGAGACTTAGAGCCAGGAGATGAAAGACTTTACAGATCTTTGTCTTTAAGGGATGTATTATTTTAAAAAGTAACCCACATCTTTATCTAGCCTGGGAGCCTCCCTAGCCCTGCAGGCCCCAGAAATTAGTTCAGGCTTTGCTTTGACAGCATCTTAGGTCCTCTGTGTGGTCCTCTGTGTGTGCTAGTCCCCCAACCCCTGATTCTTGTGTGTACCAGGTTGGGAAGGCTGCTCTCTGCTACCCTTTCCCCCATGCTGAGAATCTGCTCTTTTCAAACGCTTGTTGGCGAAGGTGGGGCAGTACTGTCTGCTGTCTGGAATCCAGCTCTGTGCGCACTGCTGCAGCCCAGCCTGCCAGATGTGCTGAACAGCAGTACACACACCTCAGACTCTGGGTGGGATTCGCCTCCCTCGTGGCTGTTCCCAGCCCCACGCCTCCCTCTCACCCCAGCCTGTTCCCATCCTTAGGCCCTGCTGGAGACAGCACTGACACGCGTGGTTCTTCCTATGCCCATCCTGGTGCTTCCCCCAATCATCATGTCCATGCTGGAGAAGTAAGTCAGGCTGTGGGAACAGAGGGGGTGCTGGGGAGTGGGGATCCATGGGACCTGAGGCAAAGGGTAAGGGCCATGGTAGCCTACCTGGTGTGTTTCTCCTGTGCTAGGCAGTGGTGTTGAAACTCATGACTTTTCTTATGCAAATTGGCTGGTGCTCGAGGCTATCAGATCACCTACGGATAAGCAGGTTCTGCCCTGGCAGTTTGGGTGGGAGTCTGTATGACCCTGTGAATGTGAGTGTGTGCGCAGGCACACACGCTCTGTTAGTGAGTAGTCCCACACTATTGTGAAGACAGTCTGAGACAGTCAGCCTAGATTTGTCAAACTTACTGAGCCTCTACTTGTAAAATGAGATCAATATAATCTGACCATGGCTCACTCTTGCCTTCCAGAAGATGAGGCAGGATTGCCGTGAGTTTGAGATACATGGGGTACATGGTGAATTTTGGCCAACCTGGGCTACATTGCTAAGATTGTGTCCCAAAAACAAAAACAAAAAACAAACAAACAAACAAACAAACAAAAACCCTGGAAGTGGCATGTGCCTTTAATCTAAGCACTTAGGAGGAAGAGGCTTATGTATCTCTGTGGTTCAAGGCCAGCCTGATCCTGATCTACATAATGACTCCCAGGACACCTTTCTTTTAAAAAATTAATTAAAGCAAAACTGGAATAATCATAACCTCCCTGGGTCCCTTAGAAGATGATCAAAGGACAACTATTTCTCCTGTCACTGACCATATAGCATAGGGGTACCACAATACTAACGATAGAGGGCTTCTGTTTATTTATTGGTGAGTGTGAAGACTGCAGTGCAGCTGGGAATGGCTGAACAGAGGAGGGAAAAACTAGGGTCTATCCACCTATGGAGGCCTAGGAGGCCTGGTGAGAGACAGGGAAGGGGCCTATGGGAGGATGCAGGGAAAGAGCCAGGCTGCTGTGTGCTTATGCTAATGAACAGGCAGTCACCCTTGGGCACCTGCCTTGTGGGGAGCCTCTAGGATCATTGCTCATTGGGGCAAACAGAGGAGGACCCTGTGGGCCCAAAGGAAAGACCATTCAGTCCCAGAATGGTCAGAGCCTTTGTGTCTAAGCATTGAGATTAAACATTGTACATCTGGAACTGAGACAGTGCCCAGAACTCAGAAGACTTAAACTAGAGGATTGCCAATAGTTTGAAGGTAGCCTAGGCTATATAGTGAATTCCAGCCTGGGCTAAAGTGTGAGACCCTGTTTTAAAAACAAATTAAGAAAGGAGGGAAGAGAAGGGAAGGGGGAAAAAAAGAAAATTAATTTAGCATGGAAACTTACAACAAATAAACAACAACAACAAAATAAATTTGAGGAGGACGATTTTCCTGAACTGAGGCTGTCCCCAGTGACTGCAAGAACAGACATGTGGACCTGGGCCAGGTAAAGAGGGCACTGCTGTCTACAGTGCTGAAGCCTGGGGTGGGAAAATGTGGCATGTGCTCACTGAATGCTGGGTAGTCACCTGTCATTTGCACAAGTCTGGGAGGACAGAGCCCTCACCTGGAAGATCTGGCAGAGGAGTTTTCCTATATACCCAGACATCGAAGGACAGTGGAAGTCAGCCAAGCCTTGGATTTGCTGAAAACTCATCCCCTAAGGCACAGGAAAGCTGCTGCAGGAGTCTCATCTGCCCCAGCCGGCGGTGTCACAAAGGAGCCTTTGGCTATGGGTTTTATGGCCCCAGAGAATGTGGCTTGCTTGGATAAGCTAGGCTAATCCATTGCAGACAGCAGGAGCACAGCGGAAGCTCCAACCCTCCTCCCTGCCTGAGCACCCAGCATCCTCAACACAGTATGCAGGTACTTGAGAACTACATGCAGAATAGAAAGCTGGTTTCAGCCAAGGCCAGCCTGAGGCCTATCGGGATGAATTTGCTGGAATAGGATCTGTGCCTGTACCACCTTCCAAGTTTGCATAGGAACTGAGTTTGCAAAAAGTTGAAGGAGGGGTTGGCATGCCAGTGCTTTGTAGGCTTACATTTTGTTTTAGGAGTTATGGGAGGTGGCATGGAGATCATTTGGGCTCTGAGCCCTCCCCAACCTAGTGTCTGGAGTGCTGCATGGCCTGCCTCAACCCAGGAACCAAGGAAGCTCCAGGGTAGGGAAATGAGAAGTCAGTGGTAGGGGCTCCATGCAGCCTCCTAAATAGTTGATCCTTTCCTGGAGATTCTGGGATGATTTTGAGGGAGAAGAGTCCAGTCCTAGCTCCCTCAGGAATATTAAGATTAGTAAGACTCAGTTTGCATACTCAAAGACTTATTGATCTCACACCCACTGTAAGACCACAGGACTGGATGACAGGAGAGGCGGGCGATGGAGTGCCAGCTGAGACTTCTAGTATGGAAGTATGCTTGTCTAGCCTCAGTTTCCACATAGAAAATGAGGACGCTGCCCTTTTGTCTTCTTGCTCTCTCAGGTTTGGCATTAGTCAACACTCCAACATCTGTTTTGCCAGTGGGATAGGCAGCTGTGCTGTCCAGAGTTCCTTGATGCAAAATTTCAGGGCTAATGGGAAGCCGGGCAGCCCCCACCCTCTCCAGCCAGGTTGTATGAGGAAGTCTGGACAGCCAGGGAGAAAAGACAAAAGCACACTTACAAAGCAGCTGACTTGCAAATTAATGGAGTGCCAAGTAGGGCTTTGCAGCAAGTGCTGAAGGAATGCACAGCAATGGGGGGGACCAGCTGTTGTGTGGCAGCCGGGTGGGACCCGCCTTGCTTGCCTCTGGCCTCAATCTATCCTAGCCAGCAGGAGCGCTGGAGTCTGGAGCCTGGGCCTCCAAACTCTGATTAGCGGTGGAGAGAAACTCTGTGTGCTCCATTGTCCTGAAATGTGAAGTAAGGGGCTTCCACCTATGCTGGAAGCACCTGCCAGCATACACAAACCCAAACCTCATACCTTCCCTGCAGCCCCTACCAGCCAGGAAGCTGGGTTCAGATCCAGGGCTGGGGTTCCCACAGATTTAATCCATCAGCCTAGAGGCAGGTATCCGTGTAGGGACAGAAAGGCTCTAGTCTTGTAACCCTAGCCCGGGATACACTGGGAACGTGAATATGGGTAGGTGGAAGCTGGTTGGCGGTCCGGGCCCTACTCATGGCAGATCCCCGAGTCCGCTCCCCCAGCTCCTTCACTGCCTGTGATCCGGGTCTTTCCTTTTTCCAGGCTTTCGCACATCTCTCCATCTGCATATTTTAACTCCTCCAGCTGCCTTTCCAATCCCTGCCTGCCATTTCCCTCTTCTCCCCTCCCCCATCCTGCTGTGTTCTCTCTTGGGGGCCCTCAGGCTTCCCAAAGGTTACAGCCCTGGGGCTCCCTGCACCCACCTGCCCACGAGGGACTTCAACCAGCCTCCCCTGAGAGGAGTGGAGGCCACTGTCTTCATGGATGGAAGTTTGTTCAGTGTTACTTCCAGGATGTCCCAGAGGACCTGTCACCTTTCCCTGACCTAGGTGACCCTCAGGGCTCTGTCTCTAGGAAGCCTACACCCTAGGAGAACTGCTGTCAGACCAGGAAGACAGCTCTGAGTCCTAGTCATGAGCAGCTGATCAGAGCTACAAGCTTCACGGGGCTGGCATTGGCCTCCTTCCAACTCCTGTGTGCCTCCAGAGGAAGCCATGAGCCCTTGGAATGGAGGGATAATGGGGTGCCTGTCCCCTTGGAGTTGACCTTGGGTTTGTCACCTTTGTCTTGCTCCTCTTTTTCCTTGGAAGACCTCCTACGCCAATCCCACTAATTCAACCTAGCTTTAATTCAACATTCACACAGAGCATGGGGTCTGGGCCATCCAAGAAAGGCAAGAGAACAAGCTTGCTGTCAGGACTGCACATTCTTCTCTCGGGTAGTAGCAATACCAGCAATGGTGATGTACACTTACCTGCTGCTGAGCTGGCTGACCTTTGGATTTGCTCAGAATTGAGAAGCAGTTGGGTCTTGGTTAACACCTGAGTGAGAACATGGAAAGGCAGACGCCTCTCAGAAGTGTGATCTATAGATTCATGAATGCCAGTTCCTGGGTCTAATGCCAGCTGCAGGAGGGTCCCCTGGAATCCAGAGCCATTGGGAATTTACGCTTTTAACTAGACTATTTCAGTGTGTGCTGTTAAGTCTGAGAATGTTGCTCTCAACTGTGCTGCCTGCTGGGGGCCAGGTATTCTTGAGTTTGCCCCAGAAGGTAAGGGCGACAGGGGGCTTGATAGGGGGTTTTACCTCCCCCCAACATTGGGACCCTGACCCGAGAGATGGATGAGTCAGTTTTCCTTTATTCAAATAAATGTCTGAGATAACTTAGAAAGGGCTTATATTGGCTCTCAGTTTTAGATGACTCAGCCTGTCACCCAGCCTTCACCCTGGGACAGCAGCCCAACATGGTGTGAATGAGTAGCAGAACAAACCTCATGGAGTAGAGAAAGTGGTAGGAGAGGGACTGGAATTTCCTTGTGCTCCTGAAGGGAACCCCACCTGAGTGAACTGAAGACCACCCACTGGATCCCAGCTCTTAGTTTCTACCATCTCCCAACACAGTCAGACCAGAGACTAAAACCTTTCATGTGTGGCAACTTGAAGACTATGTGGAACAAGGGCCTCTCCTCTATGATTGGAGCCAGACCTGCCCCAGTGGGGGAGGGGCAAGAGCGCCTGTTATCATCTGTCACACAGCACACCTGCTGGTCACGTGAGGCTCCTGTGGCCATTGAGGTTGGGTTTGGTGCCCATCCAGTATCTCTATCAGATGATCCAGGGATTCACCCTGCTGGCATTGCCAGGTCTGTATGGGTAGAATGCCATAGATCCTGCCAAATGGTGGTTTCTGGCAAGTGTGGTGAATGGGTGCTTGACAGCTAAGATGGCCCCCACCCCGTCCCAGGAACTCATTCAAACTCCGCACACTGAAGGGAGGTTTTTCACACATCTCTCCTGCTCAGGAATTCTCCCCCTAAACCATAGGGAGTGGGTGACCGCTGCATCTTGCTGGGAGGTGCAGCTGCCAGAGGGTCCTGAAGTCAGGAGCTAGGAGCAGCTCAGGGTGGTAGTACCACAGGGTGAGTGCCTGCAGCATTACTCATGGCCAGGCCTGCCCTCCCCATGGCTCTCGGGTGGAAGCGGTAGTCAGTGAGATGTCTTCAGGTCCCATGCATAGGACCCCTCCCAGCTCATGTACATGTGTTTGTGTCTGTACATGTGTGTATGTACACAAGTGTATCGTGTTTCCTTACTAGATGCCACATATTGGGGTTTTCCTGCTGTTGAGTACATCAAAATGCCATCTCAAATACTGTGTTTCTCCAGGAACCAGGAATGACAGTTGCTTCTGTCTGTCCACCCCTGTCCATTGCCATGCACAGGACTAGATACATTGTAGATGGATGTTCCACTGTAAGAATTTGTTTATGATTTAAGTAGCTGAGGGTTCCTTGCTGGGTCCACCTGTGCCCTTCACAGCCACGTGTGGGAAAAGCAGTGGAAACTAATGAAAGCCCCAAAGAGTGTCCACTCTCTTACTGGCTGGAGATGCACTGGAAGTAGCAGGAGTCCGGCGTGACAGCTCATGGATAGCCAGCCCAGGCTGTGTGCCTCATGTGGTCCTCCTTCTCTCCACAGGACAGCTCTCCTGCAGGCACGCCCACGGCTACTCCTGCCTGTGCAGAGCCTGGTGTGCCTGGCAGCCTTCGGCCTGGCCCTGCCACTGGCCATCAGCCTTTTCCCACAGATGTCAGAGGTCAGTGGGGATCCAGGGCAGGGCAGGGCAGGGAGGAGGAATCACTTATCAAAGACTAACCCAGTACCGAATGCCAGTACTGTGCCAGGCACGGTGGTGAGAACCATAAATGAAGCCTGGTGTGATGGTCACGTCTGTAATCCCGACGTTTTAGGCTATGGCAGGGGTGGGGTGGAGGAAATGAGGCAGGAGGACCGCTGTGAGTTTGAGGCCAGTTTTAGCTACAAAGTCACAAAGTCAGTTGGAAACCAGCCCGAGCTTCAGAAGTAGACTCTTTCTTTAAACAACAACAACAATAATACATAAAGAAAAGAAAAACAATGAATGGCCTAGACTTAGACCTCTTAAGGATGACTGTGAAGCAGCAACACAAGGATGCTATGAACTAGCAAATGAAGTCTAAGGAAAGTTAGGATGGGAGAAAAGAAGCAACAGAGCAAACAGAACCTGAAGGCTCCTCTGGGGCCTGGGGCTTGGAAGCTGGGTTGCAGTTGACCTGGCAGGCAGGGTCTTTGGGGATGCACAGGCTAGGGATCCACTGTTACTAAGATTCTGAGGTCATGGAGTATATGGCATTTGATACCTGAATGAAGTCTTCTCTGTGAGCAATAGTGGGCAGAGATGAGGCAAGCCAGGTAAAGCAGGTGGTGCTGGAAACCGAAAGGCTGAAGTGGAGGGAGATGGCATCCCAGGAGCTGCACAAAGGATTCTCGATTGTGAACGGATGGTCTCCATGGCTGCTTCGTGAAGCTAAGTTGGAGCTCTGGAGAGGGAACCATCAGGAAGCTGTGGCGGGCATCCAGTGAGAGATGGTGGTGGCTTGGACCAGGCTGTTGGCAGTGGGCATTGAGAAGCGGAGCCATTGTGAGAGCGGGGCAGCCACTTCCTCGGGATTTGGGTGAAGAACTGCACGTGGTGGGAAGGGAAGGGAGCCTGCAGGATGTGTGCCTGGCCTTCTGGTTTTGAAACCAGAAGGCAGATGTAGTCATATTGTCACAAGATGGAGACGGGAAGAGGGGAAGGTTGAGTCAGTTAGACCTGCATGTGGGAGGAACCTATGGACCATGTAAGTGGAGGAACCCTTTGGGGAGCTGGATCCAGGTCTGTCATCTAGGACAGCGTCCTAGGCTGCAGGGGCAGGATGGAGGCCACCAGGCTCACTGAGATGGAGCTGTTCAAACTCCTTGAGGCTAGACAGCGTCTCTGTCCTTGGACTGTGAAAGCAGATCTTGTCCCCAGTGGTAGAGTGAGGCTTGTCAGGGAGGGAGTGCCACAGACCTCTAGAGCTTTTCTTTGGTTTTTGAAAATGAGAGGGTAAAAAACTTGTACATATGCAAAAGAGAAGCACCAGGAAAGAGCAGAGGACTTCAGAGAAAGGGTGACGTCTATGAAGAGAGAACAGGACTAGAGCACAGACCAAGGACCCAGCCGTGGTGGGGGGAAGCCCTGTATTCCTGGTAGCTGGTGGAGAGGGTGGGCAAATGGCAGATGCAGTTGTGGGTGTGAGTACAGGCAATGACAAGGCAGAGGCAAGGGCCAAGAGTGCAAGGAGCCAGCCTGCTGTTTAAAGCAGCTACGCTCATGTCTAGAGAGGGCCACTTCTGAATGGGTGATTTGAGGACTGGCCCTGATTCAAGGAGGAGAAGGGCAAGCCAGGGTTCCTTGGGGAAAGAGGCAACAGGGGTTTAGTGAAGACTGAAAGTTCAATGTAGGAACAGCACTCACAGTCCCCTACTAAGCGTCAAAGTTTGGGACACTCAAGGCTGGGTAACTGGTGTGCTATCCGAGTCTGTAGTTTCCTGTGGCCTCAGCTTTCTCTTGGGAAAGCTGAGCCTAGGAACTCCCACTGGAGCCCAGGGCTGTAGGTAACTATATACCCTGCAGACAGGGCAGAGGTTATTCTGAGGTATCTGGGGGTGCTACCGTGCTGGAAGCTCTGCCTGTGGAAGGGACCCAGGACAGAGAATCCACAGATGACCAAATCAGAAGCTGTCCCAACTGGAAAGGCTCATCCCACGTATCATCCTTCTAAACTCTGCTGGAAAGCAAGGCTGAGAACAGCCATGGATGGGATCAGCCTTCAGTCAGAGAAGACGGTGTTAGTATGTGGGGACACTCTGGAGGCCATGCCCAAGTACAGTTAGGGGTCCAGTCAGCTGCTCCAAGAGGCTCTAGTCAAGGCCCAGACTCCTCTGTCCTCCATGTCTACTCAACTAAGTGTGGATGTTAGTGCTTTTGGCTGTAAAGCCAAATTCTTCTTACCACAACCCAAACTTCCTATAGGTTGGGAAGAACTGCATGAGGTCTTTGTCTTTAAGAAGGGAGGGCAAGAACATTCTCTTCAGAGCTCCTTGCTCAGCTGTGTCTTCCCCAGCAGGGTTCAAGCCAAACTGGATGTTATTATAGGGTATTTTGAGGCCTGCCTGCAACCCATGGCACCTGAAGCCATCAGCCAATTGTTTGGGAGGCGCTCACTCCTTCGTTCACCCTCCCAATTAATTCTAACGAGGTGTTACTTCTGCAGTACGGGGATCATGTCTTGTGTCCCAGAAGCCAGGGGAATTTGCCATATGAGTCTGGACTTGCTTGAGCTGACCCAACCTTGCCAAAAATCACCAAGGCTGTCAACAGAAGTAATCACTGAAGTACTAATTAATTAACTAAGAGACTTGGAGACCGAGTTCAGGCACTGGTGCCTAGGATGGCTATTTTGCTGTGACTGGTGAGGTGTTTGACCCCCTAATCCCAGAGCTTGAGGGAGAACTTCTGTTTCCCCTTCCATGGCTGGGAGAGAGCTTTGCTCTTTTCAAACGAGCGTTTCTGCCTGTTGAAATGGTACCAAGAGTCAACTTGAAAATAGTAATCATGGCTACCTTGACTGAGGTCGAATGCTAGGTCTTCGATAGACAGTCACAGGTGGCCGTTGGCAGCTCTATGGAGAGACTTGGTTGGAGACAAAGAACCTTTGGTGCATTGAAGGGACTGATGTGGGAAAAGGAGCAGATGTAGGGGAAAAAAAGGTCAAGATTAACCAGGGACCAGGAGGGAACCCTGGGAGTAGATTCAGGATGAGGACAAGGGGAGTTGGGAGGAGGAGGGGGCTCTGTGAAGTGAGCCATACACAGGAGCCTGGAAGGAGCTGAGAAGATCTAGTGACTGATGATGTTTCTAGACTCATCAGTCTAGGAGGCAAAATGGTTGTTTTTCTCTTCAGAGAAGTGAACTTAGAGATGGGCACAGCAAACAAAGTTTTACAACCCCAAGAGGGAGTCCCCAGCATTTCCTGTTTGCTGAAGGTCCATGTTGGTCATGAGAGAGGGAGCTTGCCCAGACAGGATTCTGCCGCACACCCCCAGCCTGCCCGTGCCTTACCCTAAGAAGAGAAACTAAGTATGTGCACCAGACTGCCCATGGCTTATTTATCAGCACAACAAAATTATCCTCCACTAGACCTCCTGCTTTTCATAGGGAATCTACCTTCACATCTACAGGGACCTTTTGTGAGGGTATCTCTTTGTTTTCTAACACAGAATTGGACAGAGTGGGGATATCTAGGAGGCCAACAGATGGAATCTGGAATAATCTCTGACCTTGGGTGTGAGAACTAGTCTGTCCTCCTGCTGGGCCTCAAACCCACTGGCTGGACAGGTAGAGTGGGTTCTGTTCTTTGACCAGGAGGGGTGAGGGTATGGTGGAGCATTGGCTAGACAGCGGCATCCAATAAACACCTAGAGTAATTTCCCTGTCCCACGGTCTCCCATGAAGACTAGGGTACTTTCTCTTGTGACTGGGACAGTCTTCTGATGGCTTCTCATTTCCTGAAACCCGTATTCTGATATTGAAAACACATTTAGTAACTCAGTGTTCCTGGATGTGGTGGCTCACACCTGTAATCCCGGCACTTGGGAGGCAGAAGGAGGGAAATCCCCACAAATTCAAGGCTAGCCTCATCTACATAGCAAGTTGTAGGCTGTCCAGGATCACATGGAGGGGGACCTAGGGAGATCCTGGGTGAAACAAAACAAAACAAAGACAAACAATGTGATAGCATGCACCTGAGGATCAGGAATTCACGGCCATCCTTGGCTACTTAATGAGTATGAACCCAGCTTGGGCTACATGAGACTTTGTCTCAAGAAAGCTGAAATAAAATCATATGAGGCTGACAGTTATGATGGAGGTAAAGCCAGGCTCTGCTGTGGTTTGCCCCAAGGCTCTTTGAGGTAGAGTAGGTTGTGGAGGGCACCTATTGGAAGAGGTCCTGATTTCTGGTGGCCTTTCTGGCTCTATCCTCTGTGAAGATTAGGTCTCTGAACGAGGCACACATGGCCACCTCTTGTTCCATCTGCATGTCCACTGGTGCCTCGGACTCTTTCGGGGGACATTCAGTGTCCAGTCTTTGGGTCTATGGGCTTGGCTGTCACTGGAGTCTGGACTGGGCAATGACGAATGCCCTTCTAATTCTGACAGCTGGTGTTCTCTACCTGGGATTGTGTCCAGCCCTGCGGTTTAATGAGCCTCAGGTCTCCCAGGGAGCAAGAAGCAGTGCATTGGCCAAGCCTTGCTCACCCTTGCCTCTGTCTTTCTTAATTCCTTAAGTCCTCTGGGACTCTCCCATATCCAGGCTCCCCTTCCCCCGCTGCTCCCTGGGAAGCTCCGGGGCTAGGGAACAGGGCGCTGTACAAGCGGGAGCTATTGTTCCACAATCTGGTTTTGTCCTCATCTTGTTGGCAGGCGGCAGGAGAGGAGCGAAAGGTTAATGAGGCGCTGTGAACGGGCGACTGCAGCGGGCGGGCGCCGGCTTGGTGACAGGGAGCTAATTAGGAGCAGTTTAACAGGAGGAAAAAGTGAAATCTCCTCTTCACCAACTGTCAATAATTAGCCGATTTGGTGAGGTTGAAATGTGTCCACAGAAGAAGGCGGGGCTTGTCTGGGGATGCTGGGGGAAGGGGCATGTGAGGAAAATGAGGCTTAGCCCTATCTCTAAGGTGTGCAGTGGGGGAGAGTAGTATAGGCCATCCTGCAGCCCTGGGCCTCCCTTCTACCTTCTGGTTGGCTTTTCCCAGCTTGAGCCCCGTATGGCCCCACTTGAGACATCAGCAAGTATAGAATGAAGTTTCTTCTGTCTCTGCCCTGTAGGAACCTGGAAGTGAAAATAAGAGGCAGATGCTTGAATTGGGAGAAGGATGGAAGCTATGCTACCCAAACTCCCATGCTGATCCTTAGGCACCCTTCCTCCAGTGTGAGTGTGCCCTCTGAGTGGTAGCTGAATGGTGCCAACAGAAGGCTGGGTAGGGCTCTCAGCCTGCTGTGGAGCAAACCTTTCATGTAGTCTCCTGAGCCTGTCCTCCCAGCTACCCCAAGGCAGGGCTAAAGAGGAGGGTCAGATCCTGTGTGAGGGAGCATTTAAGCTGTGGCTGGAAGGTTGTTGCTGAGGCCTCCTGGGGGCAAGGAGTCATGTTCACCAACCAGAAGGTTGTTTCCTGCTGGGCCTATTTGTGCTGTGTGTTGTCTTGTCTTTTGTTGGTCCCTGACCTTTGGCCTTTCCTGACACCTCAGCAGATGGATGCCTCCTCCTCAGACTCTAGCTTCTGCTGAACACCTTAACTAGAAAAGGCATCAATCAGCCATGCCAATCCAGCCCCAACCCCCTCAACCTAACCACTCCCCTGCTCAGCTCTAGAGGGCCCCAGGAGCCTGAGGCATGCTGGGAGGAAGGCTGGAGCTCTCCTCTGGTCCTCAGCACTATCTGCATACAATCTCTCAACTTGGGACTCTGAAGTGATTCCTAGGGCCACATTCCATCCCTACTCAGTTCCTATGCCTCACTTCTTCTTGTCCCTCTGCTGTTTTCAGAGTTAAGAAACAAGATGTACACCCTACAAGAGGCAAGAATGCGCCCCTCCCTGGGTGATAGAACCACTCTCTGTACCCTCATGAGCCCTGTGGAAAGTGGTAGCATTTGATGGATCAGCTTAGCTAGGCAGCTGTGACACATCAGAAGCCAATGTCCTCCCCAGGACATTTGTTTGTCTCTCTTTCTCTGAGAACAAATTTGAGTAGAGTTGGGAATCTTCTAGAATGCCCTGTCCCTGGGCATTTTTCCTGATATTTAGGGTCTATCCTGCCTCAAACATAAACATGTAGACTCTGGCCCCATCTCCTACCTTACCTTCCTCCATGTAAGGCTGAGAACCCAACTTTTTTTGTTTGTTTGTTTCTTTGTTTTGTTTTGGTTTTCTTTTCAAGGCAGGGTTTCTCTGTATAGCTTTGGCTGTCCTGGGCTCCCTTTGTAGGCCAGGCTGTTCTTGACCTCACAGAGATCCACTTGCCTCTGCCTCTCCAAGTGCTGTGAATACAGGCATGTGCCACCACACCTAGCTGAGAACCCGACTCTTTATTACCACCTGGTATAGACTCATTTGGGCTCACCTCGACCCTGTTAGCTCCTGTTCCTCCTGCTCTTCCATGACCAATAAAAAGCAAGAGACTGTGTCCCTCCTGAGTCCATGGTACCTTCCGTTGTCTCTAGGGTAAGGACCTCTTCCCCTCCAGTCTCACATCCATCTTTGCTTAGAGATGTTTGTTTGGGGTTTTTCTCATTTGCTGGTTTAATCAATCCCCACTGAAAGCCGAAGCAGGCTATTTTTGCTGTCAGAAATCTGCTGCCTCCTCGCCCGCTGCTTTCTTGGAATTTGCCCATAGGACCCCCCAGGAGGGACAAACGGGGATGGCAAAGCCACTTGGATCCCAGGAACGCCAACGCCACCTGTCATATTGCCTGTTCTCCACACCCCCATCCTAACCCATTCGTGCACACAGGCCCACACACGTGCACACACACCAATGTGCACACAGTCTCAGTGATAGGCTTCAGAAAAGCCACTTCCCAACCTGTCCCTCCCAGGTCTCCATGCCAGAACCTTCTAGAATACCTCACTGAATTCAAGGTAGGAGTGGAGGCTTAACTGGGCAAAGCTTCCACTGAGTGAAAAGCACTAAGTGAAAAGTGCTTAGAGCATAGCTGGACTGCACCAAGAGCCCAGGCCTCTGGGCTAGCCCCAAGTAGGGTTGGGCAGGATGGCTACAACCTCACCTTTTCCCCCATAGCACTATGTGAGTTTCTACCCCCTCTTAACACTCTCCCACCCACTTCTAAAATTTTCCTACTATGTAGCTGAAGAAGCCAAGGCCTCAAGGCTGAGAAGATCCGAAAGGGAGGAAGACCCTGAGGTCAGTCCACCAGAGGGCACCCAGGAACTGTGTGAAGTACTGGGTCTACACAGTCCAGGGGAGGAGCCCCATATTTGGGGGCGGGGTGTCTTTAGTTCACTTTGGTTGCGATGGAATATTGAGCCATCTTGGGCTGACAGTGTTATGGATCTGGGAGCTATAATCTGCCCCTCCCTGCCCTAGTCTTCAACCAGGAGTGACGAAGGTAAACACAAGTGCTGGTGACTCTTAAAGTCACAATCCTGAGTGTGGCATGATATCAGAGGAGCCATCCAAGAGGAGGCAGATAGACTCATACCTCAAGAGCAGAGAATTCAAGGGACCTAGAGAAAGGACCAAAGGGCCTTGAGCAGGCCAGGCTTGCTCTTCACTCAGTGGAAGCTTTCCTAAGGCTCTACACCAAATTCAATGAGGTATTTCCCAAGGTTATGGGAGATGGATTGGCTGAGGAATCTGGTTCTCTTTCCTTAAGACTGAATCTTGCCATGTAGCCCAGGTTGGCTCTGTCTCCCAAGTGTTGGGATGATAGGCATGTGCCACCATGCCTAGCTAGTAGAGTGTGGCCTTCATTAAGAAGGAGGCAAGAATCTGTCATCAGTACCAGAGGCCTAACCTAGGCACACAGGGGTCCAAGCCCAGGCCTCAGCTGCTCCTGCACCCCAGTTTTCTCTGTCCCTTCAAAGACTCTCAGATTAGTTTCAAAGATGGGCCTTGGCATTTAACATGTGTATGAGCAAGACCTAAGGCTGGCTCAGTCCTGGTTACAAAAGTAGGATGTGGCTGCCCTGTGGGCCAGCCAGGCTTTGGGAATCTATGTCAAGTGCTACGCCACCTGCCTGCCTCTGAGCCCCAGACCCCTGGGCAGCCACGGAAGTGGCTTTAGGCTGTGTCACAGGGTCAGGCTGAGTGTCCCACCCCTCTGCCCTTCTCTTTGAAAAGGAGGTAGAAAAGCCTGCCACAGCAGCAAGAGGCAGGAGGGGGGACTGCTTTGTAGTAGGGAAAAGCCCCTGAGAATGGGGCACTGCTGGGAGATCCAGTTTCCTGTTTACGTCTCTGCACCTTAGCTCCAGGTTCAAATATGTAAACTATCCACTGGGCCTGGCTGCAGGTGTGTGTGCTCCCAGGCTGGGAGGCAGAGGTGCCCCCAATGCATTCCTGACTCCCGGCTCCCACCCCAACACAATTTGTCTAGCTACAAAGGCAAATAACTCAAGGTTAACCCTTCCCAGGCCATGAAAGAAAGCTGTAGGGAAGCGAAGGTCCTGGAGCTAGCTGGGCCTTGGGGTGTTTAGAGAAGATATTAGATATAGTGTTCTGTGTTTGGGGGTGAATCCTGAGAGGGTCTTCATGGTTTGAGCTTAGTCTTCAGGATGGAGATGGGACTGAGTCAAGCAGACCCGGTGGAGTGGCAGTGCTTTTTCATGACATTGCCAGTTCTGGTATTGCTGGCACATTGATGCCTTCAGCATCCTCTATGGTCCCTCCAGCTTCCACTTTCTGAGGCTCTGGCACCTTCTTCTAGACACCTCTACCAGCCTGGCTTGAAGAAGCCCACCAAATGAGATACACAGCTTCCTGCTTGCCACAGCCAACAGCCTGACACTGGAGGAATCTCATTTTCCTGTGGCTGTTTGAAACCATCTTATCTCACTAGAGTCTGGGGGGGGGGGCAGTTACCTTGTAACTAGCCAAGATCAACTTTCTCAGCCCAACCCCCCTAGGCCTCTGATGATGGTGCCCTTCTGGCTGTACCTACACCTCTCTGATCCTTCATCTTTTCATCCTTCCACAGCCCCATCTGCCAGCTACTGTGGCCACTGTGCTATTTCCAATGTGACACATAAAGCCAAATTATTGCTTCCTAGGTCACCAGCAGCTGAGGAGTCCTCAAAAGAAAGAACAGCACCCATCCTTTGCTCTAGGGTTGGAGGAGGGTTGAGGGCAACCGGAAAAGCTGCAGTGTTCAGCCATACTGCAAACCACAGGTTGAGAGGACACTGCTCAGGCAGGACCTAGGTAGATTTCTCTGGAGGACCTTGCCCTCCTGTCCTCATCTTGGAAAGCTGACCTGCAACCAGTGTACTTGGTTATGAGTAAGAGGGGGAGATGGTGGCCTGATGACACGGGCAGCACTGGGGTCCTTGTCCTTGCCCCTCCCAGTAGTGAGAGCCCAGCGATCTCCTCACACAGGAGGCCTGAAGATGGCAGATCATTGGCCCAACATCTAGCCATGGCCAGAGAACTAGAGGGGTTCTAACTGTGGCTTGCTGCCATGCCTCAGAATGGAAGTTAGAGGCTGCACCCATGGTTAGCACTGACTTGGGAAGTCTCCCATAATTCAGGAAGTTTCCTACAATCTAGCTGCCAGGAGCAAAGCCCTCATTGGGACCACTGTGAGACATCATTCACTTGGTACCCAGGGCCTTGAGGTGTCTGCGTACACTATATAATGGTTCGGCTGCTCTTGCTGGCCGCCTAAAGCTGCCTCCATGGGCTCATTCCCTTTCCCACCCCTCGAAAATGTGCCTGTTCCCCTCCATCTGCTCTTCTGGGCAAGCTCCCCCACTCTGGAGGCGCTGGCTGGCTCCTTCCTGCCCAGAGCCCGGAACCCTGAGCCCATCTGCCTCTCAGGCCCTTCCACCCGAGAGACCCACAGGCACCGTAGCGTCAGCATAGCCAACCCACTCCCCTCCCAGATTCCCTGCCTCTGAGAATGGTATCACCGCCACCCCAGCTCCTGAGCTAGAATTAGGAGTCATCCTCGACACCTCCCTCTCACCCCCACGTGCAATTGGTCATCAACTCTATGGATGCCATCTTCAGAAGGGCTCCTCGGCTCACTGCCCCCACAGGCAACATCAGAAAGCAGGACCTAGGAACTTTCTGGTTCTAACAACTACTCCTCAGGGAGGCTTCCCTGCCCCCTCACTCTGCATTCTTGCCTCCTCTACACTGCCATGGTGAGAAGGACCTTTCTGAAACCTGGGTGTGCCCACCCCTGCTCAAAATCCTTTCATGGCTGCCTAATTCTCTCCGATAATGGCTGACACCTCCAGATATTCTGAGATGTCCTCTCTGTCCTACCTTCTTCCACGGTGAGCACCATTGCTCTTCTTTCCACAGCATGTACTGACTGGCCAGCTGGTTTCTTCCCCTTAATCCAGCAATTATTGCCTGCCCTCTCTTATCTAAACCCTCCATTCTCTTCCTGGCCCACCTCCTATAAGAAGTCTCCCTTCCCTGTTCCTTCCTCAGTACATGGTAACCCCTAGGCCCTCCCCAGTTTCCATGGTACTTTGCTTGTCTCTCAGGAATCCATCTGCTTTCACTTTCTGACTCCTCCCCTAGACTTCAGCTTCCCTAGGGCAGTGGGCTGGCCCTGGCCATCACTGTTCACCCAGCCTGAGTGTGTGGAGTTGGCTAATGTGAACACAAACACACCCTAAATGGAACAGGAACGGCAGCTCTGTCCCCAAGACACTAAATGAGTGCCTGGGCCACCTCCCCCAGGAGGCTTCCACAGCCTGCTTCTCCCCACACTTGTTTCTCTTCTACCTGCTGCCCTCAGCTCAGTGGGGGATTCAGGGGAGCCTTGGTGCCATAATGGAGAGGCCTCTGTCTTGTGGGGGTGCTGTGTTCGTGGGGAGTGGGTCCTGCAGGCTGTGGCCCTGGGTCTCAGTCTTCTACCTCGGTGGTGAGCAGCCTCTAGGATTTTAATGCGGGCCTCAGTGCTTCAGTGAAAGCTGCATGGGGAGCTGCTAATAATGGCACTAAAATAAAATATGCTACATCTGTTATGGGTAGCAGAACAAAATTAGCTGCTCACACCTCTGACATCCAAGATGTCTTAACTTAAAATACTCCTTGGCTTACTTTACATCATTTACTGATTATATTTAAAAGAAATACAATTTTGCAATTACTGTTCTTTCCAGTGTGGTATCTATGCATCATTTTCCTTTTATGTTTATATATTTCTCCTTCATTAGTACAGTCTGAAGGGTGATTAGGATTCTTCAAACATTTTACAGAGGTTAAACGTTGATTAAGATTTAATTATTACTGTAAATAGCTTGGAATGACATATGGTGCAAAAGCCTGACATATGTGCATTTGAATAAATGAAGTGCTATTTCCCAGGATGCCTCGGTAGCTGTTTAACAGCTTTCCCGAAGGGTTATGTTACACCTCATGGTAAGATTGCTGGGATGTTATATTTTGTTGGTTTTTGCAGCTGAAAGCTAAGAACAGTTTTCCAGTTTTTTAAAAACATTGAATATTTTAAATACCTAAATTGTTTTGCACAAATTTTTGCTAATTTGTCTAACTAGGTTAAACATTTTCAAAAGCATTTAGATTTTTAAGCGTGGGCACTGTGCATTGTGTCAGCGGCAGCATGAGGATGAGGGGAGCTGGTGGGGTGAGGGGACTCAGGGTAGAGGGGTGGGGCAGGAGGAGACAGCTCCAGGCGAGGGGTCCTGGGTCCTGAGCCTAGCTCTTGTCTCTTCAGCCATCTCAGGCAGCCAGAGTGTTAGGGTCTTGAGGAGGACAGGAGACAGGTGCCCCTTCTCTAGGGTCCTTTCCATGCCCACCAGCACTAACCCTCACCAAACTCACCCTCGCCTGGACCTACACACCTTGCCTTGACTGAGCTCCCCGAAGTCCTTGTCTGTGCACCCTCTGACCACATATTAAGGCCTCCAAGGCCTCACATATACCATGTACCTAGGATCAAGTTCAGCTGAGCTAGTACACAAAGGCCTGGTAGTTCTATGATCTTGCTTGGGGCATATACCAAGCTGGGGGAGGGGAGCACTTCACTAAGAGAGCATCTCCCTCAGTGGCCCAACTCAGGCTATCCCCTTTGGCTCAACCTGGAGCCAAAGGCCAAATCTGAGCTGCTGTGGTTTCCTGAAGGATCTATATTCTAGGTGCTTGCCACCCATTTTATTTCTACCTCTTAACTAGAGAGACTCTAGCTTCATGCTAGGCTTTAAGGACTCAGAGTGAACAAGATCATCAATAGGTCTGCCCTGGGGGGCATTGTGATCTGACTTAGAAAAGGCAGAGGATGCATGAGCAGTCAGCCCCCCAACACTGTGATATCACTTGGATATAAGAAATGCAGGGGTCTTGGGCCAGAAAGGTTGTCCAACTGACCCATAGACCTGAGCTACGGTCTATAGGTAGGCCTATAAAGCTGACTGAAGACAGAGAAAAATAGGATACGTGTGGGAATGGAGGGGGGGATGCCTCTAACAGATAGAGTAACCCAGGCAGACTTGAGGTGAAGCAGTTTGCATAATGAACCCAAAGAAGTACATATATCCTGTGTCTTTGAGATAATGGGAGGTATAGCAGTAGGAGCTGAGGGCTGGATGCAGACCACTGAATCTTTTTTTTAATTTTTTTTAGTGAGGATAGGGTGGTAAGATCTGAGATTCAGAAGGCAGTGGGCTGAAGTAGACGGATCATCAAGAGAAGGGGAGGGGATTTGAGGGGAAGGGGCAGGGAGTGGAGGTAGGGGAAAAGGAGGGGAAGGGAGGAAAGGAAAGGTAGGGAAAGGGAAGGGAAGGGAAGAGGGTCCAGAATCTTTGGTCAGACAGCCATTGGCTAAAGATGTTATTGCCCATAACATGGATCTGGGCTGGGGCAGGGGAAATGGCAGACTCAGTTCCATTTCATAATGGTTGGGTTTTTGTACCCATGAATCACCCATCCTCTTTGACTGGCCAGCAGTCAGCTGTTGCCCTAAGACCCCAGGGAGACAGCTGGATACCCCTCAGACATAACAGCCACCAGGGGCCCAACCAGACCAAGCTCCAAGTACTCCAAGTGTCCAGTAGGTACTGTGAAATGAGGGTGACCTTGAAGAGATTGTTTTTGTAGAGAATAATGGAACAGAAGCCAGATTTGCTATGGGCTGGAGCCAGTGGCAGGTGGACAGGTGAATTTGACCAGAATGGAAAATTTAAGAAAGCATGGTCACTGATAAGAAGAAATAGCAGGCCGTAGGCAAGCCTGATATGATGCAAAGGAGTTTCCTCAGATGCAAGGTTCTTGTGGATGTGAAGACACTCAGGGGTAGGAATCCATGGACAGCAAAGTTGGGAGAGAAGAAGGGTGTGTAGGAGCAGTGAGCTGTACAGGGGCAGGAGGAAGGCAGAACCAGCTGGGTCTCTGCTGTCCAAAGGAAAGGGACAGCCACCGAGGGGGCGCGAGGGAGGGGAGGAGTATAACAGGACATAGGTTTGCTGACGGGATTCTGAGAGCAGATCCCCACTGGAGTAAGAAGGCTCCCCAGCTCAGGATGGGAAGCTGGGTGTAAGCTGCTGAAGCAGCCAAACAGATTGAACACGGCCTCTGTAGGGGATGGGAGATGGACTTGACCAGGCAACGAGCCCAGAGGAAGCTGTTGTCAGCTGCCCCAAGGGTCTAGCTGAAGTCAGGAATGGTAGATTTGGGGGATCCCCATGAGGCAATCAAACTGAAAGGTAGATGCGTAGGTGGGGACTTTAAAGTGAGGCTTCTACCAAGCTAGGCTGGAAGGAATATTGAGGCTGGAAAGGAGCTGAAGTAATGGTCCCTGAGGTCTTGGTTGGGGTGTGCATGTGAGGGAGAGAGAGAGAGAGAGAGAGAGAGAGAGAGAGATCAGAGATGTAGTATCCAAAAGTTGCAGCATTATTGGTCCAGGGGATTGGGGGGCGGACTGGAGGATGGGGTCTAGAATGTGCCTGCAGTTTGGGGAACAAGGGCCATTTTCAATGAAGCAGAACCAGAATGTAGACAGGAGGCTAGTCCGGAACTGGAAGGGTGACAGAAAAGGGAACATGCATATCCCTCGCAAGGACATGCAGCCACTGGCTCAGGGACGTGCAGAGGGACGGAACTGTGGGCACCAGGGAAGTCCTTAGATCCACTGCACCCCTCTTCCTGGCCCTCCCCACCTCTGCACTCTTCTTTTTTCTCTCTGCAGATTGAAACCTCCCAGCTGGAGCCTGAGATAGCCCAGGCTACAAACAGCCGGACAGTGGTGTACAATAAGGGGCTGTGAGTGAAGATCAGCCGGCCTGGGACCACAGCACTATCCAGGCCATGTGTTTGGGGTGGGGAAGGAGTCTCATGAGCCGTATCTGCAAGGAGGGGCTACCTGGAAACCAGTCACCCTCCAGCAGCAGGGAGACTAACCATTCACATTTTAACATAGGGGAGAGGAATTCTGACACATTTCTTACACAAAAAGAACCAAGTGCATCTCTGGGCCTTACATGGGGTTGTCTAAACTCCACTCAGCATAATGCTATGTGAGCTGAAGAGCTGTAGAGTGCTCCTGGGGTAGAGTTAGGATCCTTTTCTAGGTTGCTTTTTTTGTTTGTTTGTTTGTTTTAATTTTGTATTAGAAGCAAGTCTGAGCCTTGGTTGCAGCTGACCAGAAGAAGCAGCAGGTGGGCAGGTGGCAGAAGCCAGAGGAGCCTGGGAACTGGGATGGATTGATGATGGTTAGGCCCGATGGGCCCCTGGGTTAGAGAAGGGAAGGGAGGGCAGAGGGCCTGCACCCCACAAGATGAACTAGCCATAATCAAGGTCCTCAGGAATTGGCTCACTTGATCAAGGGACACTGGGGACCTCTGGAAGATTTCATAGCTGAGTGAGAGTTGGGCAAGGGACATCTTTCATGGAACTCTTATTGATTCCAGGTCCCTGAAAGCACCCCAGCTCTAGTCAGGGAGCCCCAAGAAGGAACATTGTTTTGTGGGAACAAGGAGAGGAGCCTTTCTGGGCTCCATGGGAAGGTTCTTTTCCAAGAGTAGCTTAAGTTTCCTACTGGGCCAAAGGTGGGTGGAGCGTTCTGCTGTCCAGTCTGCAGCCACCAAAGCTGTTCGTCATACCCCACACCTTCCTGCACTGGGGAGCCTCCTGCCTGAGGGTACAAGGCCAGATCCCTGGCAGCTGCCTGAGAGGCGCCACCAGCCCAGCTCTGGTACTAGCAGTCCTTGGCAATGGACACGCCACCCCCACCTCTGAATTTCCATTTCCTGCCTCGAAGCGAAGGACTGAACGCGGTTCCCATCAAGCCTTTGGCTCCTCTCTGCCTTCCTCACCAAGATGTGCACATTCCAAGTGTATCTTCTAAGGTGGTTTCTGTGGAGAATGGGTCAGGCCCCTCTGGAAATGGCCAGCCTACAAAAGGACCTTGCCCTTCTGTATGTGACCCCCCCACATCCTGGAAGGCCTTGACTTGTGCCAAACCGTTCATGGCCGTGGAGAAGGTAGTACGGATGCCTGAGCTGAGTGTGGGGTCATGCCACATGCCGCTTCTCACTACTGCAGACTTGGGGCCTCTTGCTGCTGGCTCCTGACTCCAGCTTGTCATTTCTAGGCCACAGAGGTAGAGATATCTCTGCCTAGGGAGGCCGGGTCTGGGTGGGGCTGAGCAGGGTGACCCACAGCAGGGAGATACACTTATCTTTATACAACCCTCACCTGCCCACACTAGGGTGAAAGCCCTGGCTGGAGACCCTGGAACCTCCCTCTGGTGACTCAGAAGGGGTCAGGCTGAAGGTGAACACGTATGGTTGCAGTAAAAGGCTGACACAGGGCAACAAGGACAAGGCCACAGGTTACCTGCCAAAATCTTAAGGCAGACGTAGCTGCAGTGGGGTGGGTCTGCCATGGTCTCCAGGCGTTGCCTGGAGGCTCTTTTGAAAAGTTCATTCCCAGCTCTCCCCACTTGTTATGCAGCCTGTCCTTCTGCATTTTATCTTGGGACCCAAACCGCCCTCACCCAGGCTTGCCTCCTCCAGAGGCCCAGCAGACCCGGGCTCTTCCAGCTTTCCCTCTGTACTGGCTGTCCCTGTGGCCTCAGCATCCCTCATCAGTATGCTTCTTATGTGGGTGCCACACTCCTAAATACAAGCCCAGGTGAGCTAAGTGACCAGCTCCTTTGGATATGCTGTGGCAGAGGGTACTTGCAGTTCAGTGTGATGGTGACTGAGGGTCTTAAGCCACCTGCTAAACCCTGTTCTGATTTCATGAAGTCCACCAGGGAAGATTTCTGTGAATGCGAATGTCCTTGTCTGCTGAG
Organism: Pachyuromys duprasi; assembly: GCA_028658305.1. Taxonomy (NCBI): domain Eukaryota; kingdom Metazoa; phylum Chordata; class Mammalia; order Rodentia; family Muridae; genus Pachyuromys; species Pachyuromys duprasi. Next base: position 53,946,689 of record CM053761.1, read on the forward strand.
GCTAGAGGAAAGAGGCCTGGAGAAAAGGGCGATTAACTCTCATTGGGTCCAGTTTTGCCAGCAGTCAGGGCCTATCTGCAACAGGCTCCCAGCCCTGATGCTCTCGGCCAACTCTCCTGTAGGTTACTTTAAACATTCCTTCCAAGGATGCCCTTCCATCTCTGGAAAGCAATTTGAGTTTATAGGAGCCGAAAGTCCAAAATGCCAAGATGGCCACCAAAACAAGACGACTCCACACTCTGTCTCGCTCCCTACTTGTGGCTATCTTCTGTCTGAAGCCTCTGGCCAGGGTAGGGGTGGGGACATGGGGGGGAGAAGAGCCAATGGGAGGCAGGTCCATGGTAGGCTTCCAGCCTTGGGCGGGTATGAGTGAGGCCCCAACATGTGTGCCTCGGCATACCTAGGGACTTCAGACTGTCTTTTTAACCTCAGAAAAATTCTCAGTTTATGTGATTGATGTCAGACTAATGAGCTGTGGGCAATAAACACGGATTTAAAACACACAGGTGTGGCTTTGTGAATTATAGAACTGTGGGAGGGAAGCAATATCGGGAGCAAGTAAAGCACCCCAGGGGACCTTGTGCCAGTGCCTCCAAAGGAGGCCACAGGCCCAGGGCTCAGGAAAGGCCCAGAGGAAAAGAAGAAGGCTGCATGAGGGCAGGAAGCTGGAGAAAAGAAGCCGCGTTGGAACCACAGAAGAGGACTGGCTTAGACGGTCCAGCAAGGAAGAATGATTGCGACGCCAGCCTGAGCCGCTGACCTCACTCTTCAGAACCCATGGTGGAAGGAGAGAAGTTGTTTTCTGCTTGCCACACTGTTCACCACAGCACACGAGCCCCACCACCACACCGCCTCTGCCCACGCATGCAAATAAAGGAAAAAGTGAATCACAAAAGACCCCCCCCTCCCCCCCGTGGCTGGGTGGCTGCTGAAGAGACTTACCTTAAGGAACCGGAACACATTAGGATTTCGGTTGGGTTCTTGTGTTGTGTGGACTCACAGAGCTGAAGGGTGAAGAAGAGCGTATTACCCTGGCCTGCCTGTGGCCTGGAGATGTATGAGGGATCAGAGCCAAGTACAGATATGATGTGTGGATGGCCTCAGTCCTGGAATTCTGTCCCCTCCCAGCTCCCTCATCGTGCCCCATGTGTTGGCTAGTTTTAATGTGAACTTGATACAGCTATAGTAATATGAGAGGAGGGGAACCTTAATTGATAAAATCCCCCCAAAAGATAGGGCTAATGGGTATTTTCTTAATTGGTGACTGATATGGGAAGGCCCAGCCCATTGCGGATGATGCCATCCATGTGCTGGTAGTCTTGGGTGCTATAAGAAAGCAGGAACAAGCCATGGGGAGCAAGCTGGTAAGCAGCACCCCTCTATGGGCTCTGTATCAGCTCCTGCCTCTCCATTCCTTCCTTGTTTGAGTTCCTACCCTGACTTCCTTCAATGATGAGCCTGTTATATGGAAGAGTAAGCAAAATAAACCCTTTCCTGCCCAACTTGTTTCTGGGAATGGTGTTTCATCACAGCAATAGCAACCCTAACTAGGACACCCCAAGACTAGGGCTATCACCTCCTGATAGACCTGGATTCTTTCCCAAACTGCCCTCTAGAAGTCCCTAGGGAAGACCTGCCCTTTTCTTTGGAGCCACTGAGCATCTTCTGGCCCTGCAGAGAGAAGCTGATATGGGTGGGGAGCATGTAGTAGGCAGAGGCTGGCTCAGTCAGTCCCAGCATAGCCAGCGGCTGTTGTAGGTACTTCTGTTTTGTATATGTAAAGGTTTGTGAGCATCGAGCTGCACATATATGTGCACATGTGCATAGAGGCCAGAGGTCAACTTTGGGTATCATTCCTCAGGAGCCATCTACCTTGATTTTGAGCTCTCTCATTATCCCAAAGCTCCCCAAATTGGCTAGATTGGAAGGTGAGTGAACCCTAGGATCTGCTTATTCTCCTTCTCTAGTACTGGGATTTACAAGCATGACCCAGCACAACTGGCTTTATTGTTGTTGTTGTTGTTGTTGTTGTTAGTAGTAGTAGTATTTAGTTGTTTGCTTGGTTTTTTGAGACAGGATCTCTCTACATAGCCCCGATTGTCCTGGAACTCATTATGTAGATCAGGCTAGCCTTAAACTCAGAGATCTACCTGCCTCTGAGATTAAAGGCATGCAACACCATGCTCAGTCCCCTGGCTTTTTGAAAGCAGGTTTCATCGCTTTGTCAGCTGAACTGACCCCCAACCTCTGGTGTGGGTACTTCTGAACTGAGACTTGGTGTGCTCATCTACCAGATGCCAAGGACAGGGTCACTCACTGGATGAGTAGAGAGACCAGTGGGGAGTACACCACAGCCCTCTCTCATGCCTCCTAATTATCTGGGTTGTAGGTAGGAGGCTTGAGTTCTGGGCCTTCTTAGAACAGATGAAGAGGGAAGAGGCAGGAGGGAGGGGATGGGGTCTCTATTCAAAGCGATACCTTGAGGTCAGGGGGCTACTGGTCTCTGGGGAATTTCTTTGCCAAGAGTCTTCCAAGCTACACAGCCCCCATCAGGGCGGAAATCCTTGACTCTCAGGACATACACAAATCCCTCCTGGGAAATGTTTGTTGTTTTTAACTGTATTGGGGACTCAGCTCCTGCCCAGCGCAGAGATCATTAACACTTGAAGAATGCAGCCTCCCTGCTCTGCCATCCCCATGGACTAGCCTGGATCTAGGCTTCTTCTTCCCACTCAAAGACTAGGAGAGTCAGAATCTGGTGCAGGGGGGAGGGTGTGAGAACAGTGATGAGTGACCCTTTCCTGAGGCCTGTGGATCCTAGCTTTATATTCAGTAACACTTGCCCTCCATCCCCAACTGCTGTTGCTTTTGCCATCTTTTTTCTATCCCTAGCCACTAGTTAGGCTGTCAAATGGGGACTTCTTATCCACTCCTCCCAAGTATGAAGTATCCCTAATGGCAATGGCCAATAACTGCACACACAGACACACACACACACCCCTCTCCAGGCAACTGCTGGTACCTTTTCTTTATAAAAACCTGGGGCCCCTGCAAAGGCCAAGAAAAGCAGAGAGATGGAAAAAAAAAACAGATGAAGGAAAGGAGATAATGGACAGAGACTCAATGCAGTCTTAGTGACTGCTATCAGTCCCGGGCTTCGTCGGATTGTTTTCCTCCTCGTCCTGTGCAATGTTGGAGACAGAGAGGCAGAACAGAAGGCTCTGTCCAATCGGAGCCGTAAGAAATTCAATGTGTTTCCAGAACCCAGGCAAGATGCTGGGGAGGTGAGTGAGGTTAGATGGAACCACTAAGGTCTTGTGGAAAGAGTAGCTTCATCTGAGAGCAACATGGAAGGGTAAGCAGACACAGTGCATCAGCTGAGAGACAGGTAGGGGACACTGCTTGGTCATGGGTGGTGGGGAGTCAGGGCCTAGGCCAACATGGTAGAGACAAGGGTTGAGAAGGGTCACTGAGAAGAGTGTGGCAACAGGGAGCCAATTGACCTCCTTTCCTGTATGGGAGCCTGAGGAGAAACAATGCTACATTTTTGAGCCTACAAAGACAGAGAGGAGAGCAAATCTGCAGGAGAGGCAGCCATTTTGGCTCAGAAGTTCTTGTAAGTTTCTGGAAGACAGCCAAGTGGAGACATCATCAGACAAGAGCTGGACAAAGCTGCATACTGAAGCCAGTTGAGGTGACACATGCCGGCTGTCATCCCAGCACTTGGGAGGTAGAGGATGGAGGATCAGGAGTGTAATCTGCTCTCACCAGATTACCTGGGACCCAATCTCAATAACAAAAGACCTGAAAAAGACTTGTTTATGATTCATTTATTGACTGCCTCTAGCACGGTACATTAATTAGGGTAAAGTTCTGTGGACACCCACTTCTCTGTGGCCCAAGGAGAGTCTGGAAGCTGTCAAGAAAGCTCAGCCAACTAGAGCTGAATGGTCACAGTGTGGTCAGGGAAAAATCCAGCTTTGTGGGCTGGGGAGTCACTGAGCCTCTGGCTCATACCTGAGGAGGTATGTGTGCGTGCACATGTACACACATGTGTGTTTAGTTGGCCTCAGAGGCATCAGATCCCCTAGAGCTAGAGTTCCAGGCAGTTGTAGGTGCTGGAAAGTAAACTCAGGGCCTCATCAAGAGCAGTGTGCACTCCTGACCGCTGAGCCATCTTGTCTCTCCTTCTCTCCAGCTGTCCATCTTATTTTTCAAGCCAGAGTCTCTTAATGAACTCAGAAGTTACCTTTTTGGCCAGACTATCTGGCTGACAAGCTTCAAAGAATCCTCCTCCCCCTAACTCCTCAACATTGAGATTATGATTTGTTTTGGTTGGTTTTTATATGGGGATCAAACACAGGTTTGCATGCTTGCATAGCAAGACTTTACTAAGTGAGCTCTCTCCCTGCCCCTACACGGAAGTAATTCTTCAAACAGATTTGGTTGTAAGCCATATGTCATGGTAGCCTGACACTGAACTCGGTGGGTACAGGAGGGAGACTCAGGCAGGGGTGAAAAGGGACTAATGGCAGGAAAAAGGACCAGCAACCTGGAACTGAAGAGTGTGTCTTCAAGAACAGATAGTCTGGAGCCTGTATCAGAGAGCTCCTGAGACAGCCCTCCAGGAGAGCCATAGAGGTTGCAGGGAGCAGGTGGAGTGGTTGACTTGGATGCAGAAGTGTCCAGGGAGGATGGAGAGCCAAGAGTGAGGCCCTGCCAGAGGCACCTGCACCCTTATTCACACTCCTGAGAGGTGGGCTCTTGGGGGACCTTGAAGCCTACCGCCGTTGGGGTCCTAAGCAGAAAATTAGGACTGGCAGAGCAAGACTGGGGCCTTCATGCCTCCTGGCCCTCCAGCCTCTGAGGACTCTCTCTCCATTCAGGGCCATAGCTCCTGCCCCGAGGTCTCCCTCGACACCTGTCCTCTCCAGGTTCTGCTGGTCACTGCCCCTTTCCCTTCAAGGCTTAAGGGCTACACAGCATTCCTACTGTTACTAAGGGCTCCCCATGTTACAAAGGGCTGCTCCAACATTCTTCATGGCTTTTCCAGATTTGTTAATTGTGCCTTTTGTCAACTCTCCTCGGTTGCCTAGTCTAAAGTTTCTTTCTCTAAGTGATGTGAAGGCATTCCTTCCAGGGCTCATTTTTATCTCTGAAAATGGAAGTCATAAAATTGGGGGTATATGTGAGTTGGCAGTGCACACCTGGTATTTATGAAGACCTGGGTTCAGGTTCCAGCACCATTACACTGAGCATGGTGGTACACCCAGGTGACCCCAGCACTCAGGAAGTGAGGGCAAGAGGATCAGAAGTTCAAGTTCATCTTCAGTTTTATATTAAATTTGAGGCCATCCTGGGATACGTGATACCATGTCTCAAAAAGGAGGGAGAGAGGGAAAGAGGGAGAGAAGGAAGGAAGGAAAAATGGAAGGAAAAAAAAGATGAAAGTAGGGTTCTCTGCTCACAGTAATAGAAATGGCTTGGGGAGAGGGGTGACAGTCTAAGGCCCCAAATTTAGGGAGCAAGAATGAATTTATCAAAGAGAGTAAGGGTTGGGCTGATGGTCTCACCACCACAACCATCACCTGCTGTCCTCATGGCTCAACACAGTGTGTTTACAAATGGTATGAGCACACTTCCCACTCTGATGCCTTGCTACAAGCCAGCAGAGTAGGACAAGGGCATATCAGAGAGAGTGGGGGAACAGCTGGGAGGATCCTGTGGGGTCCCACATTAAAGTGAATGGGACAGTGAACAAGCCAGCAGGAGCACCCTGGCAAAGGACATCTGAACGTGTATTTCAAAGTATTCTTCCCAAGCACAGGGAGAGCTGGTAGCGAGAAGCTCAGGAGCTAGACAGGTTGTCCACTCAGACCCCAAGGTCTTGGAGGTCAGGAAGACCAGAAGCTGCTAGTTTTGTCTTGGACAAATGAGGGGGCCATGGCCAGGATGTGCACCCACACTCTGTGCCTGTGCGCAGCACACACGCACAGCCACACTCCCACACCCACCCACACAGTCACACTCTCACGCACGCCCACAGCCCTCCCAGACACTCCAAACACCCTCACATGCACTCACCCTCACGCGAACCCCAGACAGCAGATGGGGTGCTCGGGTAATTGGTTAAACCTGTTCCCGATGTCTGGCTCCGCCTTGGCAGCGCCGTCTGACAGGAAAGCTGGCTGGGCCTGCACCGCTAAGCCTGCTGCCCCCATCCCCTCCCCCTGTGTGGCTGCCCTGGAGCAGAGTCCCAACGACGCTCATGGGCAAGCTGGCTCCTTAGGACAGAGCCTGGCTCTGCAGTCAGATTGCTTGATGCCCCACGGGAAGCACCTATGAAAGACTGGTAGACACCAAGCTCCGTGCCGCTGAGGGGCCGGAGGCCAGTCTGGGAAAGTTCTGTGGAAGAGAGGAAGCAGTATGATTGTTCCCTGAGAGGAAGCACAGGGATTGGGCATGAAGGGTTAAGAACTCCTGCTTGCTACACTTGAGGCTTGTGCAACTCTGCTCTTAACAGGCACTCAGGAGAATCAGGCCATCATTCCACAGGGCTCTGGAGGTCAGCCCCACTAATGAGAAGTAACCAAGCAGGGTGCTTAGAGAGGCCTGGCCCAGCAGCTCACCCAGACATGGATACAGGGGACGAGGTCAGTGTCCACTCTTCTGGCCCTTTGTAGGTCCCCCCTCCAGGCAGGAGGCACCCGGGAACGAGAAGGAGCAGCAGTCCTGTCTTCTCACTGTTCGGCTGCATCTGCGTCTCTTCGGGAGAGACTTTGGTTTGTTCTCTGGAGAGGGCCCAAAAACTCCCAAATTAGCAAACCTGGCAAGCCCGCAGCTCAGAAAATAGTTCATCCTGATTCCATGTTTTTCAGGCTCACAGAAGCCTTTATTAATGAAGTCACAACACCAATATTTACCGTCTGCGGGAGAGGTACAACATGGGGGGTGGAAGGGGCTCTCCACCCCACCCCAGCAGGCCTGCCTAGGAAGACTGGCAGGTTTCCGGTCCTTCTAGTCCTTTATCTTCTTGACAGGGCATTCTGCTGTGATCTTCCAGGACCCATCCCCCTCTCAACTACCCCCCCCCCGAGCCCAGCAGGGTAGGATTCTCAGAGGAAGGGCTCACACATTCTGTTACCCCACTAGTACTGAAAGGGAACCTCTCCCACTCTACCTGTTCATGCACACACATACATACACACACCCTGCACTTGCTTGGCAGAGGAAATTATTGAGGATTTACTTCAAATGTAGCCAGGTAAGGACTTTTAAGATTGAAGGTATGGTTCATTTGGTGGAGGATGGGACAGGAGGGACAGAGTCTTTCAGATTCTGGAAATTGGAGTGGTCATCAGCAAGACAGAGTAGAAAAAGGTACCCATAGGACAGCGTGACTTGGCCTGTTTTCTCAGCAAAAGAACCTTGTGTGCTTGGATTTCTGCACCTATCCCAGGCAACAGGAATGGGGCCTTCAACATGGATCAGGTGTCCACAGGGTACTCACCAATATTCCAGATGGGAAGAACAGCACAGGCCAGCAAAAGCTGTGGCAGCTCACTCAGGGACACTCAGGTACAGTAGGAACAGCGCGGGAGAGGCCGCAGGTGGGAGAGAAGCATCTGCACAGTGCAGGGCCAAGAAAGAGGAGACACTATACCGCCTGGCCAGGAGGAATGGAACTCTCCTGGCCACAGCGTGGAAGACCTTCTTTAATAGTCACAGAAGCCACGTAATGTCCATGCTTTTTCCAGATAGCAGACAAGGGCCAGGCAGGTGGTAGGGACAGCTGAGAGGTGCTGCACTGGTGAATGTGTCCTGTCAGGAATAGATGAGCTGAATAGGAGACGTGAGGTTCGGATGAACCAGAGGAAGAGGAGACAAGAGACCCAAAATGGAGACAAAGGGATTAGGGGACAAGGAGGGCATTCTGGCAGATGAAGAAACAGATCAGTCTGGGCAGGAAGTGGGTGAATGTGGCCACAGGGGGAGCTTGGGGCAGTGGTTGGTGACGGCTGTTCGTGTCAGCCGAGTGCAAAAGGGTACAGTTGGGAAGTTTATGGGAGGTGAAGTAGAGGCAGGAAGGCCTGGGTGTTGGGAGGGAAAGACTGTTGGAAACACAAACCAAACCTCTCTAGGATGGAGGAAAATGTCAAGGGGGAAGGACAATTAGACAAACTAAAGGGCAAATGGATAAGAGTTCACTGGACCTGCCTTGCCTTTCTTTGGTGAGCCAAGGTTCCCTGAGCCCAGATGACCTCTGCAAGCCCATGTCACTGGGTGTGGTGGCTCAGACTTACAATCCAGCACTCAGGAGGCTGAGGCAGGAGGATTGATATGACCTGGAAGCCAGTCTGGCCAACAAAATAAAACCTTGTGTCTGAAAAAGAAACCAAAATAAAAAAGTGCCTCGAGCTCTTCAGGATAGATGCATCTGTGTGGGGGGCCTGGGCTTGGGACCTCCTCAGCCACCCCCAGGATTCCTTCCCCCTAGATGCTACTCAGCTGGAGAAGCCACTGGAGCCTGCAGGAATTAATTAATCTCTTTCCTCCTAATCCTCCATGACTTCCCTTCAGCTTCCTGGGCCCTAAGCACCCTTGCTGACCAGTCCCCACTGCACTGAGAACCCAAACCAGCCAGCCCATGCTTTATAGTTGAAGATGGATGGCTGCATCATTAAGAGAGAGCTTTTTATTATTTCCATAGGGAAGGGGGACATGAGAGGATCACTAAGAACTACAGCAGGTACCTGGAAAATAAATTAAAACAGAAACGTCTCAAAACAAAGACAGAAAGAGACATGGAGAAGAGCTGGGGGGCTGCAGAGATGGGCAGCCCACCCCAGCAGCGGGCTCTCCACCAGAAGGCTGAGCAGTCCCAGGCCTCAGCCAGCCTGTTTTCTTGTCCCTCTGACAGTGATGGCCCCAGGCTCCAAGCCCTGTGGGGCCGTGACTCCAGGCCTCCCTGCAGCCTGGCTAGGGACTGGCCAGAGTCCAGCTTGGGCCCCCTGGAGCCCCAGCCAGCAACAAGCAATGCTCTGCCCTTGTGGGCTCACGATTGTCCCCCTAGTCATTAGATGTGACATCAATGTCCTCCCCGTTGGCCTGCTTCGTGGCGATACGCCACCGGTTGATATGGTGGGAACCCTTCTTCTTCTGCTCAGACTCAGGCCCTTCCTCCTCCAGCTTCTGCCGTTTGTATTTTGTCCTCCGATTCTGGAACCACACCTTCACCTGGGCCAGGAGGGAGGGGCACAGGTAAGAAACACCCAAAGCAGCCAGGACGGCCTCCACACTCCCGCTGAAGTTAAATGGAAGTCAGATGGGGGAAACTGAGGCTACACAGGCCAGAGTTTTCTCTTCTAGACATCTGCCACCTGACAGGTCTGAGGACTGCTCTTCAGATGCAAGTGAGAAAGGTAGGGAAAGGACTAAGCTAGACCTAAGGGCAGTTCTCCAGACACTCTCTAAGACAAAGGAGGGGGTTTGGCTACCGAGCCTCCTGATCACTGCAGCTGAAGTGAGCTGGCGAAGACAGCATAACAGGCCAGGGCTCTGCCAGTCTCCAGAGAAGATGTAGTCATCCCGAGAAGGCCCGAAGCATGCTCCATCGCCTGTGCTGGCCCCACACCGCTACACAGAGACAGGCAATGCTTCCTAACCTGGAGGTGATGTTTATAAACAAGAACATGGCCCATGACAGCCAGACTACATCTAAGATCCCAGAACCTTTGCTGGATGTAAACTCACATGCTGTCAGCCTTATTCATCCTGGGACCCTGTCTTAGTGGTTCTGTGTGAAATTTTCCAACCCACTTCAGAAGTATAACTATGCAGGGCAGAGCTGTGTGATGGGAGAACCCCAGTCTCTCAGGTGCCAGCACCTCAGGGGAGTCTAAAAATCTACCCATGATCCTCTGACCTCCTTGGACAGTCAAGTATGAGGGGGGTTCTGTCTGAGACCCTACCCTACACACAGGGTCAGCACTGTACCTCCTGGTCCAATAACACTGGCCCCTGTGTGTCACCGGTCACACAAGGGACGGAAGAGATCATTGGAGGGCAGAAGTGGATGCCTATTTGAACATAGGCAGTCCCCACTTCTATGCCGGGCAGTGGGAGGCCCTGTAAGAAGGGCGGGGTATGCAGAAGCACCTTCTATGATGATAGGAACGGGCTTGTGATTCTCGGCATCTCCAGGAAGCCCCATTTAGTTCTATCTCTAGCATCCTTCCTTCCTCCCTCCTTCCTTCTCCTCTCCAAGCATTACTGGGTGTCTATGATACAGTTCTCACCTCCTCCCATGGGTGGCTTCCCATGCACCCTCAGTGCTTTCACACCATGGAAGAAGCATCAGTTCACCTGCTTTGATTGTACATCTGTTTACTTGGCCTTGTAGATAAGCCAGGCCCAAATCCTCCTTGGTGCCAGCAGGAAGAATTTGGGTATCCTCCTCAGCTAAGTCTCTTTTCTGGACTTACACCTCTCACCCACAGGAGAGATGCTCTGGGAACCCTTGCTGCCCCAAGGCAGTGGATTCCTTGGGTAGGGGATGCGGGGCAATGGAATTGCAAGTTTTGGTGTTTTCCTGGGACCACTAGCACAGCTGAAAGCAAGCAAGGGCTGCATGCTGTGGCTATGCGGATGACATTCATAAGTTGCCTGTGTACCGTGGAGGTGAACAGTCAATTCTGGCAGCTGCAGTGACTATTAAAGAGGAATCTAGAACCTAGGGCAGGGATGAAGGCAGCCTTTAGCGACAAGCACACACAGCTTGCAGGCAGCGGCAATGGTGGTGGCAGCCAGAAGTGGGCCTGGTATTCTGGCTGTAGGATGGTTTTATGCCTAGGCAGTGCCAACCTCACACACCCTTTCTCTCTATCATGGAAGCCATTGCAGGTTCTCACAATCCCTGTTCACAAAGGCCTCCACTGAGCCATCTGTACTGCCACTAGGTTGGAGGTGGGAACACCGGTGCCTCGTGCTCCAAATGCTACCAGCTCAAGACAAAGCTGATCCAGGAAGCATCCCAGCACCCGGTCTTGGTGGATGAAGTTAGGACAAGGGACTCCTTCTTTCCTCTCCAAGGCAGGGTTCAAACTTGCAGCCTATTTACCTCCCTTCAGGTAGACGGGGAAGGACATTGGCTGCTCTGAGTTCAAGACTTCTGGAGTCCATGCCCACCTAGGCCCTGGATGGTTCTCAGCACACCACTGGCAGCCAGCCTTGCTCCTGCCCTCCAGCCCAGAGCACACTGTGACTGTGCCAGCCAGTGGGTGGATGACTCAGAGCTGTGTACAGGATGTCATATCTGACGAGTCCCAGTGGGCTGGATGCAAGCGGTTTCAGGTGGCAGTGGACCACATGCAGAGACAGTCACTTTCTGCACCTTTCCCCTCAGCCTCAAGATGACAGTGGCCTCTAGTGGGACAGATCCAGCGTGCTACCCTTGCCTGGAAACCTTCTCCCAAAGAAGGAAACAACTGGTGGCAGAGTAGAAGCCCAGGACATGGCTTCAGGTCAGCATCCTGGTACACCACACAAAAGAGAATTCCAACTAAAGTCATCAAGCTGTAGCTGTAGCTCAGTTGGTAGAGTACTTGCCTAGTATGCACCAAGCCTTGTGGTCTAGCCTCAACACCACACAAACTAGAGGTGATGGTGCATGTCTATAGTCCCAACACTTGGAAGGAAGGGTAGAAGGATGAGGAGTTTTAGGTCATCCTCAGCTATGTAGTGATTTTGAGGCTAGCCTTAGTTACATGAGATCCTATTTCAAAAACAAACCCGGGGGCAAGAAAGCAGCTTTGTCTCTGTCTGTTTCTGTCTATCTTTGTCTGTCTCTCTCTCTGTCAGGGTGCAGACCTCATTTTGGGCCACCTGGCTATCTCCTGCAGAGCAGTCCTGGGTTGGGTATCCAGACACTGTTTTCTAAAGCCTGTAATAGCAGGGATGGTTGTGACTTTATAATAGTACAAAAGCCATGAAAGACAAACATCTACGCATGGGCAAGACAGAACAGAAGGGAATGGACCCAAACCACTAATGATTTTTCTTTGTTCCCTTAACTTTTCTGAAATGTTTTTCAGTTCATTACTGATATCAAGAGTTCTTTTTTTTTCTCTCTCTCTCTCTTGGAAAGGGCAAGAGGAGCTGATAGTGATAACCTGAAACTTAACCCAGCCTGGCAACTCTGGGGTCAACCCCTTTGCTAGAGGGGGAGGCCCTGGAAGGAAGGCAGGTGACAGAGTAAGGCTACCAGCTCCACGGGAGCCAATTTTAGGAGGTCATACCTGATTATATACATTCTCCCCATGCCAATACTTCTCTCAGCCCCAAAATCATGCCTGGAATTTTGGCTAGAGGGCACCCAACTGAGCCCTGTGGTTTGGGGGAGAAGCTCCTATGATCTCCTGAAACCCTGCTTCACTCCTCATTTCTTAGTGAAGCCAGATAGATCCTTCTGGGACTCCCCATTTCGGCCTGGGTTATGTAACCTGGAACTTTCATTTGGCCTCTGAGAGCCTTAGAAGGCATTCCTGGATTCCAGGGAGACAAAGCAGTGTCTTCTCTGGCTTTGGAGTTGAGTCCCAAGGCCTAGAAGGCCATGACCATCCAGTTGGACAGGTGGGGAAGTCCCCCAACACTGTACTGCAAGCAAATGGTGCCAGGGGCAGATCTGGTAAATCAGCAGAAGAGGGACTGGAATGATTTGGAAAAGGGGCTGGGGAATTGCTAAGTACTAAAATGCAGAGTCCTTTAGTGGACATGCTTTTGCAAAAGAGTTGTTTGTTTTTGTTCTTTTGGTAGGTTGTTTTTTAGGGGGTTGTTTTGTTTTGTTTTGGTTTTGGTTTTTTTGAGACATGGTCTCATGATGTAGAACTCCCTATGTAGACCAAGCTAGCTTGAGCATCAATTCTTAATTCTACATTAGTTGGTTTGGGAGAAACCAAGCTGTCTTGGTTAGCTTTAACTGCCAACTTAACACACCCTAGAATTTTTTGAGATGATAATCTCAATTGAAGACTTGTCGTAATCAGATTGGCCTGTGGCCATGTCTGTGGGACACTCTCTTGATTGTTGACTAATGGAGGAAGGCCAGCGCACTGTGGGTGGCACTATTCCCTGGACAGGTGGTCTTGAACTGTGTAAGAAATCTAGCTGAGCATAAACCTGCCTGCCATCCAGAAAACAGCATCCTCAATGCTTCCTGCTGCACTTCTTTGGCTGTGAAGGGAGTTCCTTGGTTAAAGGCTACCTTGTGTGAAATAGCCAGCAGACCTACTACCTGCAAGTACTTGCTTTGACTTCCTGTCTTGACTTCGAATTGTAACCAAATAAACCCGTTCCTCCCCCATGTTGTTTTTTTGTCAGGATATTTTGGTGGCAGCAACAAAAATAAAACTAGACTGGATGGGAGATGTGCACATGGGAATCTGAAACCAAACTGAGCACAAGGAAGCAGGAGCGGGTGGATTAACCACTTGCTGGTGGAAGCTGGTGGAAGCTGGTGGAGAGAGATCCATCGTAGAGAGGGGCGCTGCCCACTTTGAGTCAGGCTGGATGAAGAACAAGAATCTGTTCTGGATGGACCAACAGACCGCTTCCCCAGAGGACAAGTCACTATGTGTTATGGTGGAGACAGGCGTATGTGAATACATGAATGGATGGACAGGGAGTTTACAAATAAATGGAAAACAGCTTCTGTTAGTATTTTGGGGTTCGTCACATTTAACTTTTGCGTAATCTGCTGTTTTGATCAAGGGGGGGGTCATTCCACCTTTCTCATCACTCTCCAATCTCAGCCTCTCAGCCCCAGGTGCCTGTACACTTCCCAGGGAAGATCCTGCCCCATCTTCAAGAAGTCCAAACATCCCTGTCAAGATCTGGTAACTCTGACATGGGAAGTTCCTCCTTATGTTCTCCTGTGCTCTCTTCTGCTTTAATTTAAGCATGTCGTCTAGTCTGTCGGTCTCAGATGCAGAGAAAGTCCTTGGAATAGACAGCAGCTTGGAGACATCAATCAAGCCACGCTTCAGCCTGCTCTCTTCCCTGCCCTCTCTTGGGGGATCCATTTCCTATCATTTGATCATGTCAGTCTTCCTTCTCTCAGAGTCAGCTCAATCCTCATTCCCCCAAGCTGAGGTCACCTCCAACTTCCTCATTCCTTTTAGCCCCCCTCCTCTGCAGCCATCTTGTATCCTGTTCCTGCCACCTATCCCAGATCCTCTCCCTCACTCTACTAAATTCAACTGCCATTCAGGCCTGTGTCCCTGTCCCGGCACCACAGAGAACCATTTCCATCTCACTTGGCTCCTCCTTCCCCCACCACATAAGACTTCTAGACTATCAGGAATGTGGAAAGGCTTGAGCCAGGACTTAGAAGAAGGGATGTATCATCTCAGAGCCACAGTGAATTACCGTCAAAGATTTTTTTGGCTTTTCCCTAAGATTCAAGTCACTTGGCTATCTGCCGATCACCCATCCCTCCAAGGGCAGAACATTCCAGAGGAGGAAGCACCCAGCTCGAATGTCTGTGAGAAAAACCCTTAAGGAGGTAAAGAAAATACGTGAGCTTCTCAAGACCCTTCTCCTTCCCTGATCTCAAGCCCCAAGATGGCACTTCCATTTCCATTTTAATTTGTCTTCCTCCCCTCACACCTATAATCCCACACACTCATCCAAACCTTCCAGACCAGAATCCTAGGAAGTCCCCCCCCCCACCTATCAGGTCTCCTCTGACCCCATCAGCTGGAGCTGTGACTTCAAGAGGATTCCAGTTGCTCTCTATCCTTGTCCTGCAGGCATGTACACTTTGCATTTAGCCTTCACTGTTACATGAAGACCGCAAGGCCCAAGACCACATTTTCTGCTTTTCTCACAGCTCAGCAAAAGTAAAAGGCAGACAAGGTTAAGTGACACCACTGATCTATTCTAGGGGTCACAGGTACACTTAATTAGCCAGGAACAGCGTTCACTCCCATGTGTCCTGTGGCTGCCTGCTTGTACCGATGGGTACCTACCTGACCTTTATTGCCTGACCTTTAGGTGTCCATGGAAGTCAGCCTGCAGGTGTCTCATATGGTGGGCACACACCTCCATGGTGCTAGAGGTACTGATCTGACCCAGGTCTAGATTTGCCAAGCAACACAGGGATGCAAGCTTAGATGAGTGCCTTCCGGGTCATACTCCCGGGCTGCACCACAGCGGTCAGAAGCAACTGAGGACAACCAAAAGGATGGCCTATGGCCCATCCTTCCACCACTTGGACTGAACACCTCATTGACCATCCCAGCATGAACGCTACTCCTAGCTAAGCTATATAGCTCAGTACCAGGTAGCTCAGGCTACCCGCCTCCCAACAAGAGCTCAAGCTGGAGCTCTGCCAGCACAGAGCTCTCCTCTCAGACTTATCTATAGACTGCATTTATACCATCAAAACCAATAGCCAACTATGACAGTATGACTGGACAACTGAAGGGGCAAAACAGCGAAGGAGCAGCCAAGGCAGAGAGCAAAGGGGTAACTGATAAAGGCTGGCCTTGTGGGAAGTCAAAACAAACGTGCCTGCCCATTCACTACAAGTGTTTTGTTTGTTGATTTGAGATGGGGCCTCACAAAGAACAGGCTGGCTTCAGTACAGCTCAGGAGAGCCTTGAACTTCTAAGCCTCCTGCATCTACCTCCCAAGTGCTGGGATTATAACTGTAGGCCGGCCTGCTTGACTGAAATTTTGTATTGCTATTTTATATGTGTGAATGTTTTACCTGTATATGTATGTGTACCACAAGCATGCAGTGCCAACGGACACCAGGAGAGGGCATTGGATCCACTGGAATTGAAGTTATAGACGGTGGTGAGTGGCCATGTGGGTGCTGGGAATTGAACCCCAGTTCTCTTGAAGCATAGCTAGTACTCTTAACCACTGAGCCATCTCTCTAGCCCCATGCCTGGCTCATATTCAGTATATATCCACTGAATAGCTACTCAATGCTGGGCACTGTGCTGGGTCCTATGAAGAAGCAAACTTGACCTCTGCTTCCCACAACCAAGATGCTCAGACCCATTGTTCATCATAACTACCTGGTGAGCTGTGGGAAAATGCTTCTCCCTTGGACTGCATCCCAGATGTCCTAGGAGCATTTCCTGGGTATCCCTGTATTTTAAGATCTCCCTGAGAGATGGAGGCAAGTGATCTACAGATTGACATAGGGACATGACAGATAATTAAGTCATAGCAGCAAAATGAGATGCACATTAGGAAAAGCAAGGGAGATACTGTGGGTTCTGGGAACATGGAGGAGGGATTCTCTCTCTCTCCAAGAAAGTCAGAGGTAGTAAGTGGATGGATAAGCCTCAGAAATTCAGAGCTGGAGAGGACCCTGGCATTTACTAATCCATTCAACCTCAGCAATGTGGCAACTGAAGCCTGGGGAGAAGTCTGAGCTGGCCGAGTTGACAGGATGATGGATAATCATTGGCAGGTGTTTGAAGATATTGTAAGTTGCTGATAGCTCCCAGAGATGGATGGTGGACACACAGACAACAACATGCATGAGATAATTAACAGGTGGGTACATGGAGGTTATTGTTAGGAAGAAAAGCATGTAATTTGGAGAAAATATAAATTTACCAATTTGGGGAGAGAGCTTAATGAGCACAGACAGATGCAGGTCGCTAGATAAAAGACAGTTACATGTGAGGGGCAGAGCAGTGAGGCCTGGTTGATGTAGGTGTCATGTTAAAAACACACAGCAGGGGGACTAATAGCAGATAACCGAAACTGACAGGTGAGCTTGCACGGCTTGCATGGCAAATACCGGGAGGTGCACGGTTAGCTAATTATACAGTGTAAGTTCCAAATAAGTTATGAGGACAACATGAAGATAGCTCTGATGGTGGATACTGACTGAGGCCTAGGGGACACTTAGGCAGGGTCTTTATCATGCTTCTAGTGTGATATATTACTTTAAACAAAGAGAATGACAAGGAACTAGAATGGATGTTTCCTGAGTTCATGTAAGACACCTCTAATGCTCAGAAAACATATTTTCTGGACTAGGACGCAACGGAGAAGAGTTTAAGCAACTTGCCCACTGTGCACAGCAGACAGAGGCATTTGCAGTCACATCTGCCCGATCTGGGCACTCTGCTTACCCTGTCTTTCCACCTCGGGCCTTTGCCTGGGCTACAAGGAAGTTCTCAGCTCCTTCAGGTACAATGGGAGAGGGGAGTTGTTCTGTAGGTAGAAAGAACCCCATCCCTGCAGAGACAGCATTGCTAGGAGGCCTGATGGTTAGCAGGGCTAGACACATTGTATTATTCTCTTCGGTTTTATTCTAAATGCATGTTTGAAATGTCATATAATAAAAATGTTTGAAATGTCACATAATAAAAATGAAAGCAACAACCGGCCTATGAACTATAAACTGGCATTGTTAGAAGCTAAAATTGACAGGAAGTTAGATTTAGTTTGAAAGAAAATTAATTAAACATGCTCTCACTGAGCTAAAAATTGGAAGTTTAGAAACAATGACATGATTTCAACAAGTGCTAATCTGTGGGTGGTAGAATTATAAACTGTTTTGTTTTCTTACATTTCTGCAATTAACATTTAATAAATATTATTTTTTAAATGAAGTTAATTATAAACACCATTCTGAAGTTGACACCTTGTTTTAAACAATAATTGTAAAGCACTGTTTGCCAGGAGGGAGAAGAGGTGTTATTTTATTAGTTTATTTTTTAAACATTGCTTTCCTTAAAACAGTTTTTTAAACTAACTCTGTTGCTTTGTAAGATTTTTTTTTTTTCAGTTAGAGCTGTCAGCTAGCAGCTCTGGAAACCCACAGGTTCTGCGGTCCTGTGGTAGCCCGGAAGGGGGGCATAACGCAACTCTTATATGGGTACCAGATACTGTAGCCAAAATCCCAGGGCGAGAGGGTGAGACCAGTATGGGAAGCTGGGGACAGCTAGGAGCTGCGCCCTTTGTTACCCCGGCAGCGAATGGGACAGCACAGGCCGACCCACAGAGCGGTGGCAGGGGTCTGTAACAGGAGCAGAACAGGAGGAAGAAGCAGCTGAAGGTACAGCACCAGCCAGAGAAACGGGTCAGCATCTGGGAGCTGGCAGGGTCTGAAGAACGAAACCAGCACGGCAGCCAGGCTGAGGCGAGTTCCTCAGAGGCTTCAGTCCTGGCACACCGGAAGGGACCAAGCATTTAGTGGCACTACCACCCGGCATTCATGCATAGCAGGGTCCTTACAAAACACACTCCCATTTGCCTCCTTAACGTTCCCTAGCAGTCTTTTTAATTTTTTTCCCTTAAATAATTGGTTACAAAACCCTACCTGGGAACTGTAATGGCTCTTATTCAAGCCCCTGAAAACCAATGGAGTTCACTCCCACGACCGGTTTCAGCTCCCAAAGCACTTTTATGGTGATAGGGTTAACAGCAAACTGTGTCAAATTTCTCAAAGCCCTAGCAGCTGGCCTGTGAGGGGATCAGGGTCATTCTCAGACTCCAGTTAGGAGCTGACCTCTCCTTGCCTCATTCCTTCTGTGGCCCAGCAGACTCCGGCTTTCTTTGTCAGACAGCACAGGTGTGGGAGGTCAACTGAGGTCTCTTCGGCTTTGCCAGGAGAGAGGACAGGATCTTCCCCCCAGACTTGTGGGTCCTGTGTCTCCTAGACCAGAGTGGGGCTAGGGACCTTTGAGGCCTGGGCACACCGAGAGGACCAAATCTTATCTACTATGCTTCTGGTAGGATCCTTAGCGGGCCCAGCGGGTAGGAAGCTGGGCGGATTGGTTTATATATGCAATCTCAGCACGCAGGGGACAGAGACAGGAGGATTGCTGCGAGTTCCAGGCCAGCCTGGGCTACGTAGTGAGATCCTCTCTCATTACGAAACAACACTCCTGAGACTTAGCAGGGCAAGCCCAGAGAAAGGATAGGGTTTTCAGGGATGCGACGCCGCAGGTGGCTTTTGGAATCCGAGGGTGAGGGTAGAGAGACTTGTACCCAACCATCCACCACAGAGAGAATGCTTACCTGCGTTTCGGAGAGGCTGAGGCTGCCGGCCAGCTGTTTCCGCTCGGCTCCTACCACGTAGTGATTCTTCTCAAAGGCTCGCTCCAGCCGCAGCAGCTGCGAGGGCGAGAAGGCCGTGCGGATCCGTTTGGGCTTGCGCGCGAAGGGCCCGTGCAAAAGTAGCCCATCCTGGGGAACGTCGCTTGCTGCAGCCCAGAGGCGACAGCAGCACAGGCAGGTACAGACAGAGAGAAGGGGCGAGGTGAGTCTCAGGCCTCTGCCAGAGTGCCCTGCCACCTCCGCAATCCTGATAACTCATCCTCTTCTCCCCTTCCCCTCGCTGCAGACCTGAAACCACACTGCAGAGATAACCTTAGGGGACAAGCAGAATCCAGGCTTGAGCCAAGAGGCAAGCCCAGGCCTGATGAGGGCCCGACAGGCCCAAATCCAACGTTGCCAGGGGCAGCAAAAAGGCCAAGGGATGGCAGAAGTCCCTTAGGTCTGTTCCTGAGCCCTTACAGCGCTGCCTCCACCAGGGCCCCAACAATTGATTAGCTTTTAATTACCTGGTTCTGAAATGTCCCTCTCCCAGACCAACTATATACAGAGAAAAGGGCTGAGGGTCAGAAAGGTGATGGGGGAGGAGCAAGTCTAACAGGAAGACTAACTAGAAGTTGTCTAAAGACTAAGATGTGTTTAAAGTACTTCGGCATCTAAGCGGGCAGGCTAGCCTGCTGAAAAAATCCTAGACAGGCCTAGACTCCACTATGCAGGAGGTAAAAGAAGGCTAGGGCTGGCAAGCAGGCAGACCTGGGAGTTCTCAAATCTACTTCTTTCTGTCTCTCCCTACTCTCCTCAGGCCTTAAACACTGTGAAGGCAGCTGCATAATGGAAGGCTGGGAGAATGGAAGTCTTTCTCTTGGGAAAGATTCCTCTTTTTCTCCCTGAGTAGTCCCGACCTGAAAGAACATGGAAGTAACTATCTAGAAGCTGTCCTCCACATACATAGAGATATACAGATAGATTCATTTCCCAATGGAAATGTGTGTGTAAATATATACTCCAGCTTCCCCTCCATCTTTTCCTCCCATTACTGTACAAGATTTCAGAGTGTGACTGTCCTTTGGCAAAGCTCCCACGCTCTACACTGAAGAGGACTGAATAAGAGTGGGGTGGTGGTCAGGAAATAGAAAAGCTGAGGCAGGCTTCTATTCACAGGCCCTGGCTTGGCAACTTCCCCCCAATGGGCCCTCACACAGTTGCACATTCTCATGAGACCATCACACACTGGTCCACACAGAGTGGCCTGTATCAGTTCCCCTGACCCAACCACACAGAGCCCTAGATGGGATGTTTTGACAGAGTTAGCTGTTGAGACTAACTGATCCAATTAATTTCTTCAGAGATGGCTACTGGGTTGACTCAATTGGACCTACTGTTTTACTCTGATGACAGTAATCTGGACAACTCAGATGAGATCTCCCACTTCCAGAAACAGCTATGTAAGTAAAGAACTCATGTCAGGAGGTGCCCTTGTTAAAATCCAGCTAGTAGACTAACTATATTTCTCTACTGGTTGTGACTGCCCGATTGTCCCTGGGCTTTGGAAACCGAGTTAAAAACTATGCCAGTCAACTGAGTTGCTGAAATCTTCTCTGGAACACAGTTGTCTGGAATTGACCCATTTTAAAAGGTTGGATCTTCACTACTGTGCAATAGGACGAGGGGGTGAACATCTACCCCTAAGCTGTGGTGGTAAGAGCAGACCCAGGATCCTCAGGCCTGGTTGAAGGAGAATGTTCAGTCGGGTAGTAGAGGTACAGTCAGAGAAGGCAGGGTGAGGGGAGGGGAAGCCCACTATTGGACTGAATAAGAAGACTCAAAGTCTTGGAAGTCCAGGGAAAGGTGAGAGAAGTGGATGAGAAGCCTTGACGGAATGAATTGCTTCAAAAGCCCACCTTGTTCAGAGTCCAGGTAAAGCCCCAACTGGGATTTCCTCTGGACAGATGAGCCAGAAAGGAGGCTGTGAGGAGAGAGGCCTGTTTATCTCAGCATTCAGAGAGTTTGGTCACAGTTGCTGCCTGGCCTAACCTATACAGAAGTGAGTTTGCAGCATAGGAAGGTCACACAGGTCTGAGTGAGTGGGATGCAGAGGTGTGCAGGGAAGTGTGCAGCTGAGAAAGCAAAATTGGGCTGCAGTGTCGGGGAGTGTGTCAGTCATTTGAAATAGTGGAAGGAAGTGCTCTCCGTCTTTTGGATATCCAGGAAAGGGGCTAGCCCTTTCCTGACCCAAAGCTTCTTTGCCTCCAGTCCTCAGTCTTGCTTGGTCCAGGTCCAGTTGTACAGTGGTTAGCATGTGTCCCAGTGTGTGTTCTTATGCATGCACTGAAGCATAGCGTCTTCCTGACCCAACTGTGAAAAAAGCCAGAGGCTATGAAATTACCCAAAATACTGATAAATGATGAGAAGTTATTTGATTAAAAAAAGAAACACCAAAGCTTTTTTTTTTTTCCAGTGAGAGAGATGATGTTTAGCGCACAACTAAGCATCCGACAATAATAATCGATGGCTACATGTTTCTGTAAGGACACAGGTGTCAAGGTGTCTGTGTACCTGGACGCCTCCCTCTTTGACCTGCGGGCAAGGAAGGGTCCACCCCTCCCCACCACCTCCAGGGGAGCCTATACAGTTCTTCTTGACTCTGGCCACAGGACAGAACAAGCTAGTGGCTGAGATGTAGCCTGTTTGGACGCCCCGTAATTTCAGGCTGTGAGAAAAGGTGTCAGTTTCAGACACCCATGGGAAAGGAACGTGAACCTATCCTTCCCTGGAATGAAGAGTTAGTATTTGAAAATTCCCACATCCTCTCTGCAGGCCACGGCAAGGCGACGGCTGGGAGTTAGCAATGGAGATACTAAGAACCAGGCTGCAGGAAGCGGGAGCAAGAATCCGAAGCGCCGTGGGCTGGAGCTGCAGTCCTAGATGGGGAGGCCGCTTTAGCTACAGACTTGGAGACTGTGCCCCAGCGGAACTGCCTGGAGCTGGAACTGGGAGAGGTTGACAGTAAAGCAGAGATAACCTCATCCCTCCTCCTCCCATCTGAACAAAGGCGCCCTTTGAAGCTAGAGCCCACAACCGCCTCAGGGCTGGAAGGGCTGGGTCTCCCTTAGTCCCCTTCAGACGTAGCTCTCCAATTCAGAAAGTTGCTAATCTCTGGGAAATATCACGGAAACCTCGCTAACCTCGCTTAATCTTCGCATGTTCCTGTGGTTTGGCCCCCAGCTCGGAGGTCCTGACCGCGCACCTCGGCTCTTCCTCTTTGCTTAGGGGAGAAGCGGCTTCTATGTGCGACCGGCTCGCGCTGCCGGAGCCCTGCGCACAGAGAGCGGACTCGGTTCCTTTTCGTTCCTGTGGGGTTTCGTTTCTCGCAGCAAAACGGGACTGAAATGAGCATCGCGGAGACCCGGTTCTCTAGAAAACACGGCGCCGGAGGGCCTGGGACCGCGGGGTTCTTAGCCCTAAGGCCGGGCGGGATCGGGAGAATGCCCGGACCGGGCTGCAGGGCTGCCGAGTCTTGGAGTTGAAAAGGTCGTCAGCATCCAGCGCACCTTCGAGTTCGCAGGCGCAGCCACACTCGGATCCTTCTCCGCGCCGAGACGCGGTTCTGGAGAGGAAAAGCCCAGCGCCTGTGGAATTCCACAACGTCTCCTCTGGGATGGCTCTGAGAGCAGCGAAAATTTCTGAGAGGGTTTTGCGGAGGATGTATTGGGCTCGACTGGCTGGGGGATGCTCCGAGCCCGAGGGCTGATCTCTCTTAACGGCGCCGCCAGCCCCGGGCAAGCGGGATCAGCACGCGAGGCCAGAGGTGCGAAAGGTGAAAACAAGACCATGAGACGCCAGACAAAGGGCGGAGAAGCCCCATCCAGGAGGCATCGTGAATAAGCTGAGCCTCTGGACAAGGCTAGGGGACCGCAGCACCCGCTCTTCTAGGGTCCCTGATCCGTTACCAATCCAAGTCCCTCCAGCCGTGGGCTCACAACCTCGAAGACTCAAAAACTCCACCAGTGAGCGCGAAGCTAAAGATAGAGCCCACCGAGGGACGCGGATAGTTAGCTAAATTTGACTAAAGCCTCATTTTAGTAGTAAGCATTGATGTTAAGTGATGGGAAATGTTACTTAAAGCAGCTAATACCGTAAATTCCCTCTCCCGCCTGGGCAAATCTTTGAGGAGAAAAATCTGCCCACAAAAATACTCTCTGAAGTAATTACACTGTTGGATCCACGGGATTTTTCTCGGTCAGTATGTGGTGGCCAGGTAAGACTGGGGTCATTGTCTGACACATCGGGGACCCTTTCCAAATAGCTAAAGCTTCAAGAAATGTTTTTTTTTCTTTTATCGTATAAATATTTGTATCAAATATCAGATTCACTTTGGCCGTGTAGCTCTGGCTTACTGTCAAAATAGCTGTTGGAGCCAAAGTGCTAGCCTTGTTTTATTTTTGCTGCTGTTTCATGAAACGCTGAATTTACTCGTGAAAACTCAGAAGGCCTAGAGGTCCAGTCTATTTCAAAGTGGGAACTGAAGCAATTGCTACAGGAATCAAGGCCAAGATTTTTGTTCGTTTGTTCGTTGTTTTTTTTTTTTAATGAAAGAAAGGAAAACTACAAATCCAAGGAAGAAAACAATTTGCAATAAACACAACTCTTTTTTTTTTTTAAGGATTGTCGGATAACTGGTGTGTGTGTGTGTGTGTGTGTGTGTGTGTGTGTGTAAGGCTTTTGGATGGGTCTTAATTAACAAACCAATTGCAGCTGCAGACGGGGGTGGGCAGTGGAGGGGGCTAAGACCAGATATGACCTTAAAAGCCCTCCTCCGCCACCCCCCACCCCCCAAGAGGACTGTCCTGAGCCTCTAGCAGCCGGGTGGGCTCCCGGGAGAGGTCAGTGGCGAAGAAAGCCAGTTTGCTTATTGCAAGCCTTCCCTACTTTGGACGGAAAGGCCACATGTGACTGGGAGAAGTCTGGCCGAGGTTGCTGAGAAACGTCCCAAGACAGCTGAGTGAACACAACAGGCTGCCCAGCTTCCCACAGAGCCAGGGCGTGCAGGTGGACTTTCCCCCTGCCCCGACGCACCAACGGTTGTGATGACCACGGGAGCGAAGTACGCTCACAGCTCAAAGCTTTGGCGCGGGAAGGGCGCGTGGCCCCGCACTTTTCAGGGATGGGACCAGTTTAGTTGTAAAGGAAAGCAAGACTGGAAAAAGCAGGGTCTGAAAAGCTTCA
Source organism: Pachyuromys duprasi (assembly GCA_028658305.1). NCBI lineage: Eukaryota > Metazoa > Chordata > Mammalia > Rodentia > Muridae > Pachyuromys > Pachyuromys duprasi. Next base: position 53,971,004 of record CM053761.1, read on the forward strand.
GGGATGCTCCCGGGCTCGGGTCCCAACCCGCCTTATTCCTTGGAAAGTGAGGCGGTCCCGACCTTCGCTTCCCGGGAGGGAGGCCCGCAGAACAGTCTAACCGCCCGCGCGCCGCCGTCAAGGCTGACCCCAGAGCCTCGTCGGCGAGAACTTCTCCACAGCCCCGCCGCCGCACCGGGCCTGCCTCCCGCGCATCCCCGGGTCACAGACACGGCGTGGACACTCACCCTGGAAGCGGTGGCCGAAGAAGCGATTCCGAAGCACCCAGGGGTAGAAGTGGAGAGGGTCCCGATGCTGGGCGCCGAAGAACGAGTGAGGGGGTTGCAGCGAGGAGGCGCCCAGCTGGTGCGCCGGGTGCACCGTCAGCGCCGGGTGGTTCATGGCCTCGGGGAACACCAGCTCGGGCCCTCCGTACAGCGAGCGGCCGGCGCCCGCGGCGGCAGCGGCAGGGAAGCCACTCACGAAGGCCGTCTCCGCCGCGCTGGGGTGAGGATAGTTGAGCGCTGTGGGCCTGAGCGGTTCCTCGGAGGCGGCGACAGCCAGGGAATGGGAGCCCGCGCCCCCGCTGCCAGGACTCCCGCCGGTGCCACCATCCTTGGCCACCAAGGACTCTATGGTGAAACCCCGCTTGGCCGCAGGCTGGAACATGGTCGCGGCCGCCCAGGCGGAGGGAGGTAGCGGGGCTCTGGGGAGCGCTCGATGCCCTGGCGCTACCGCCTTGCGGGGTGCGCACCGAGCCAGGCACATGCACTCACGCCCGCACCCCTCACCTCCCCCGCCCGCCCGCCCGCGCTCGGCCCTTGCGGGCGAGCCAGGTGCGGAGCGGCGAGGGGCGCGCGAGAGCCCCAGCACCGAGCGGGGCTTCTGCGCACCGCCTGCAGCGTGGTCCCCGCGGCCCAGCGGGCAGCTCCCAGAAACCGCCCGGGCGCGGGCTGAGTGTGCCGCTTCCTCCCGGTCCTCTCCCTTACAAGTCACGCCGCGACCGACCCCCGCCCGCGATCCTCCCAGCACTGCCCAGCCAGGCCTCGGCGGCAGCTCTGCTCGCAGAGAGTTAGCGGGCACCTGCCCCACGCTCGCCCATTGGCCGCCGCTCACCTGCCCCAAGGTGGGGGGCGGGGCGGGGCGGGGCGAGAGATGGCGGGTGGGGATGCGGTCCCCAGTCGGAGGCAAAAACCGGACTGGAACATTGGCGCTTAATAGTGTCCTCCCTCCACCCGCACTCTGCATCTCGATTCTTTTGCCTCGGCCCTTTGGATGCCGCCAGAGCCTGGTCTGAAGGGGGACGTCTGCATAGCCTGGGCTCGAGGAAAAGCATCAACCCCCTTTTCTAGCGTGTACCTCAGGTGAACCCCCTTCCTTCGTCTTGGGCTGTCCTTTCAGTTCTTAGAGAACTTCGATCCCAGAATAGGATGGATGTTTGGGGTCCAGCCTGGATTCTCTGGAGAACCTGCTCCGCGTTCGCCTAACCTAAGGGAGCCTTCCCGCCCATCCACCATCGGCCTCGGGAGCCCTGTTCTGAAGCTGCGGTCATGTCCCTGAAATTCCGTGTGTCCTGGATATTTAGGGGGGCAGTGCTTCAAATGGGGGCACGCATTCTTTTCTCAAGGGCCAGCTTCGCACTGTCCTGGCAGAAGCCGCGGAACCCATCGCTCTCCGCAGCAATTCGCCGCGCTCCAACGCAGCGGCTTCGCCAGGCCTCCGCCTGGCGACTGGCTCCCACCGGACCGCGGGTCTCAAACGCCAAGCGATTTCCTTTCCTCGGGCTCCAGAGTTTGATGACCAGGCCGTTTGGGGTCTTTGGGCCACTGTTTTCTAAACTGGAGCTGGCCTTGCTGCTGGGGTGGCTCCCGAGAGGACGGGCCAGCGGTCCCTGGGTGGCAGCGACAGCCTGGCCTCTTACACATTTACCGCCCTCCTGCGACCGCAGGGCAGTGTGCCAATCTGCTCAGGCTAGTTTCCAATGCATGCGCTGAGCCCCGAGGGCGAGAGGGCGGTTGACCATTAGAACTTGTACTCTGCAAACTTTCCACGCCAGCCATCCAGTGTGCTGTGGCCTAAGAGGGCTCTCTCCGAGTTAGGGGTCCGGACCTAGGGCTTGCGGGGAGGAGATGGAAGAGAATTTCTGCTTTCTTGTCGCTGCCCGGGTGAGCCCGATGGGCCGGGGCACGGCCTGAGCGTTTACATTCGAGCTGAGCCTCCTGAAACCCGAAGGGCAGTGGGGTCTACATGTGCTACAACTCTGTGGGAACTCCAGGCCAGGTCTTGGCAGCGGCCCACCGGAATGCCCTGAGCCTTGGCCGGTGGAGCGCTCTCGGCGCCCTCGCAGCTACAAAGAGGGTTAAAGTCTATTTTCCACTCCACTGCTCCGAAAAGCCCCCGCAAGCCGGTGCCGTTCCGGCCCCCTTGGGCGAGGTGTGGAGGAGGCGGCAAGAGGAGGCTAAAAGGGGATCGCACCTTGCAGCCCTTAGCGTCCTGGACGACCGGACACTGGGGCTTCCCCGGTGACCCACGCGTTACCGGATCCTCGCCGAAGTCTCTCTCCGGCTTCTCCGGATCTTTACTGCTTCCTGTGGTGCTTTCTCCCCCACCCCCAACCCCGCCTCATACCTGTCTCGGACTGTCCCCTTTCACCTCTGTCCACGTAAGGACGAATCCCCCCCCCCCTTTCCTTTGCCCCAAATGGCAGAGGTGGGGGATCTGGAAGATGGTGTTGCTGGAGCAAGGTCTTCGCAGAGAGATGCAGGTTCCATTGAATAAAATGGTCTAGGCCTGTGATCTGGGTCGACAACAGATGTCAGAACCGGTACCCTTGCTGGTTTGCAGTGGCTGAATTCCACTGGACCATTCTTAGGTTACCATCTAAGAACTCTTGAAAGGAGGCGAATCCAATCTGGAAGCTGGCCTGTCTTCACTATCCCAGCCTTAAGTACCTGCTCTGGTTCATGGCTGCTCCTACGCAGTTTTTCACTCATCCTTTCCTCCCCATTCCTCCCCTGTTATTCCCTAATACCCTTCTGTCTGCAGGCATTAATCCTCTGCCTGGCTTCCTCATTTCTGTTCCCCTGAGGGCCTCTTCTTCCTAGCTACTCTCCTGCAGCAGCTGGAGAAGTCGCTAAGGTCCTCCCATCCCTTTCTAGATTTTGTATCCAAGTTCTGACCTTGGCTCACTCTGTCTTCATGCCATCTGACATGCAGTGTCTCTTCGCCCTTGTATACCTACCTCTCCTTCGATCACTTTCCCTCACCTAAACACCCCTTCCTTTCACCTTCAGCGCTGCCACTTTATCCAAGCCTGGGGTCTCTCTTCCCGTCCAAACTGTTGAGCTCTGCAGGAGGAGACCCATCATACACACCAGAGATCCTACGCCCACACCTCTGCAAGGCTGTTTTCATCTCGCTCCACATCTGCCCAGCCTATTTCTTCAGAGAAGCCTGGCTCCTGCTCTGCTGATCCAGCTTGAAGGGACCTCGCTAGTTCTCTTTCCTCAGTCTCAGAAATGGCGTGGACCCAAATCAGACTCTGTATACTCCATGAGACTTGATCAAGAATCTTGCCCTATTTGCATAGCTTTTAAGCGTCAAGTGTTCTATGCAAATATGAAATGAGGTGCCCAGGCCAACATCCCACTCAATAGAGGATCTGGGTAAAAGTTACTGATGCTACCTTCTTTGTTGTGATAAACTAAGCAAGTATCTTTAAATCGTCCCTTCAGCTTCAGGGTTGTGGAGCAATGTGTAGCTATGCCAGGCAGTTTCTCCATCAGAGCCCTGTCTAGGTGGGAAAGTTCATCCAACGTCTCCATTTACATCTCTTCTAGTTTTCATCTCTTCAGCCTGCCCTCCCCTTCATGTCTTCCACCCTTCAAAGTGTTTTTCTGTCATATTTCCTTCTGTCTTTTGACTTTTCTTCTTAATCATCCACATTTTTTTTGGTCTCTCTCTTTGAGACAAGCAAAGTTCCGTAGACCTGGAACTCTACTATGTCCATAAACTCAAAGTGATTCTCCTGTCTCTGTCTCCTGAGAACTGGGATTTTATATGTGTTTCACCAAACCCAGCTGACCATCCAACTTTCCGAATAACTTTCGTCTCTGGCCAATTCTCTCGCTTCCTCTCTACTCAAGTCCTTGCAGCCAGACTGCTGCCCAATCACAGCAAAACTCCCAAACTTTCATTACCATTTCCTTGCAAGAGCAATACATGCTTAAGATGATTGACAGGTGTAGCCTCGCAGAATTATTGTGGGATTAAGTCACCATCTCTACACTGTGGACTTGGGGCAGTGCCCGGCACACAGTAAAACCTTAATAAATCTAGCTTCTCCAATTTGGAAGTCAAGTTAGGTGGATAAAATGTTCTGAAAATGTAAATATGTACCATACTTGAACACATAGTCAAGAAGTCCATCAGTGTAAAGTAATATACATCATATTGGGCAACTGGGTATTAGACAGACAGTATTTTTAAAATGTAAAATATCTTATTGATATTTTCTGTATTAGTTGTACATTGTAATGAACATATCAGGTTAAATGAAATTTGTTGAGATTTTTCTGTTTTTCTTTCTAGCTTTTTGTTGTTGTTGAGACAAGGTCTTATGTAACCCTGGCTAGTCTGGAACTCACAGAGGTCAATCTGCCTCTGCTACCACACCCAGCCCTGTTTTCTTTTTTAGTAGTCAATATGGCTTCTATAACACTTAAAATTCTGTGTCTCATACTACATTTCTATTGAACAGACTTGCTTCAGAAAATAAATTTAAAAAATAAAAAGTAAACAAAATTGGGAGAAGGAAAAATGGATTTAAAGTATTTATTTATCTTACTATATTTTTTTGAGACAGATTCTTATGTATTCCAGACTGGCCTTCCTATGCCCTAAAGAATGGCCTTGAAGTACACCCTGTCAGGAATCTCTCTGTGTTCTCAGCTCTCATTAGGAAAGTCTTAGAGTAGATCTGTAGATCCTTGCAATTTGTTATAAGCCTCCCTTAAGAAAATTAGAAGAAGAAAAAGGGGAGGAGGAGAAGGAAAAATAAAAGAGAAGGAAGAGGGAGGAAGAGGAGCTTGGTGATCCACACGTGCAATTTCAGCACTCAGGATGCTGAGGCAAGATAATCACAAGTTCAAGTCCAGTCTCAAAGGGAGAGGCGGTTCACTTGTACAGTTTTATAACGTGCTTTGTTATGCTTCTCCATCAATAGAAAGCATATTTGCCTCTCATTAAATATTCACTGTTGAAATTTTTATTCTTTATAAAGTTTTGCTGGCTTGAACTGTGGTGTGTTGCTGGGGATGGAGGAGTTCAAGGCCTTGCATGTTAGGCTAAGTATTTATTCGCCACTGAGCTATGTTGCTACTTCTTAATCAGGCCCCTAGCCATATCTTACTGCAAGTCCATCTTTCTCTTCCATATAAATTTCTAGAAGTGTCTTTTTCCGTTGTAATTGTCTTTGGACTCTGTGGCATCAAACACATCCAACTGCCCTATCTTTAGAAATTCCCTTTCCTTGTTTTCCCAAAGGGTCCACTGTCTCTGATTGTTGTTCCTTCGTGGTATCCATCACAGTAGATGCCCATCAAGTTTAATTCTCTCTTTATTCCATTCAATTACTCTATTATCATCCATCTTCTAGTCTACCTGCCTGTGAATGTGCATACATGTAATGAACTTGTGTGGAGGCCGGAGGTCAACTCTGGGTGCCTTAATTACTCTCCACTCTTTTTCTTTTCTTTTCTTTTTTCCTGAGACAGGGTTTCTCTGTGCAACAGCCCTGGCTCTGTACCAGGCTGGCCTCAAACTCCCAGAGATCCACTAGCTTCTGCCTCCCCATTGCTGGAATTAAAGGCTTGTACCACCATACACGGGCTTACTATATAGCTCTAGCTGGCTTGGAATTTGCTGTGTAGACAAAGTCTGGGACTCACTGAGGTCTGCCTGCCCTCTGCCTCTCAAGTGCTGGAATTAAAGGCACCATTCCATCTCCACCTCACTGTGTGATTTAGGGTCTCACTGAGCTTAGAGTTCACTGATTTATCTAGACTGTTTTGGTCCCTATCACTAGTTCCCTAGTTTTGATAGTTTTCAATGTCAATTTGCCACAACTTAAAAATCACCTGAGAAGAGTGATTTTTCAACTCAGAAATTGTCTAGACCAGGTTGACCTCTGTGTGTGTATCTCTCTTCGGGGATTGTCTTGACTGTTAATTGTTGTAGAAAGACGCAGCCTGTTGTGGGTGGCGCCATTCCCTAGGCGGGGTGGGGGTGGGGAAGGGGGTCCTAAGCTATACGAGATAGAAGAGACCTAGATGAGATCAAGCAGGCAGACTTTTGTGTCTCTCCTCACTTGATTATGGATGTGATGTCTGAACATTCCTGTCTTGAAATGAAGGACTGTAAGCCAAAGCAGCCCTTTTCTCGTTGATGTTGCTTTCTCTCAGTGTGTTTGTCAAAGCGACAGAAGTGAAATCAGGACCCCGGTGCTAGGACTATAGAAGTGTGCTGCTACACCTGGCTTTTTATGTGCATCCTGGGGATCTGAGATCAGATCGTCTTGTTTGCATGGTGAACACTTTATCAATGGAGCCATCATCACAGACCACACCCCCTTCTCTCTCTTGGTTTTTCGAGGCAGGGTCTCTGTGTGTAGCCCTGGCTGTCCTGGAACTCAATCTGTAGATCAAGCTGGCCTCGAGTTCACAGAGCTCCACCTGCCCCTGCCTCCTGAGCGCTGGCATCAAAGCTGTGCTCCGCTGTCCTCCTAGCCCTCTATCTATTTTGATGCAGGTTCCTCACAGAATTGAGCTCTACATTTTCTGTACCTATAGGAGTCTCCTCTTTTCAGTGATTCCCTGAAAGTCCACTCTTTTCTTTCCACTCCTAACTTTCACTATCACTTACCTGATTCAGGCTCTTTCCTCCCTTTCTTTAATGATTCCCTTATAATAAGCACTTAATAACTTTGCAGTTTCTCCTCTCTACGATTCATTTCATATGTGGTCACAATTCTACAGTGTTAAAATATTTTTTCACACAGTAGTGGGATATAAAGAAACTATGACTCCAATTTTTATCCGCACTATGGAGATAATAATAAAAAAGAAGCCTTCTCTGGAGGGAACTGAGTTAGAATGAGGCAATTGATATTCATTCATTAGCACACAGTACACACTCAATAAACATTAGCTGTTAGTATGACTATTTTATTTTTAGTTTCTCATGGTAGAGTAGGGTCTGTCTGGCCTCAGACTCACAGAGATCATCCTGTTTCTACCTACCAAGCGCTAGGCTTAAAGACATGTGCCACCACACCCAGCCATATAACTTATAATATTAAATCTTTTTGTGTTTGTTTGCTTTGAGACAGGGTCTCACTGGGTAGCTCAGGTTGGCTTGGAACTCACAGAGATCTGCCTATCTCTTCCTCCCAAGTGCTCAGATTAAGGAGGTGCACCACCACGCTCAGAGTTAAGTGTTTGGCCTGCATGCCATGTCAGATCCTGCATGCATGGTGTCCCATGGATGTCAGATCTGCTGGAACTGGAGTTACAGAGCCACCCACACGGAGTCTGAACTAAGTCTTCTGCAACAGTGCCAAGTATTCTTAACTTCTGACCCATCTCTCCAGCCCCCTTGTTTTCTTCTTTAAAGATCTGTTTTTGTTTTTAATTATGCGTTTGTATGTGTGTCTCTATGTGTATGTGAATAGCAGTGCAGGTGCTTTCAGAGGCCAGAAGATGGTGTCAAACCCCACCCCCCTGGAGCTGGGTTATTGGAAGTTGTGGGCTGCCTGATGTAAGTGCCAGGAGGCAAACTCCCATTTTCCACACCAACAGTGTTTGCTCTTTGCCACTGAGCCATCTCTCCTGCCCTGATCATTTCCAACATGGTTGAAACTCTTTACCTTGGCCTTAAGGTCCCCAGGAGCAAGTCTTTACTTTCTGGCCTCCCGTCCTCTGCTCTCCTGCTGGCAGCATGCACTGGGACAGTACTGCCATCAGGCAAATCATTCACCTAGGAGGTCTCTGTGTACATCGAACGTTTTTCTCCTTTAAGCTTTGAGCAAACCAGTCTACCAGCTACAGGTACCAACCAAACTGCAGACAGGAGGGAAATCACCACAGATTCGTGCAGTGAAGGACGTGGAATGTCAGTGCCGTGAGGATTTTTCTATCCTGTTCACTGCTGTGTTTCCAACACTCTGCTCATGGTTGCCTGACACACAGTCAATACTCATTAAAGATTTTTTTGACTGAATGTATTAATTTGAGAAGCACATTTCAAGGTTATGTTTGTTCTGAAACAGTGTGAAAATGCAGCTTCCCCACCCTGGGAGGCTTGCTGTGAAAAAAGAGGTGTGATCTACTGCCCCTCAGTGTGGGCATCCCTTCTAGGACATCTAGGACGGAGACTCCTCCTACAGAATTCTATCCTGTTTTGGAAGAAAACTCAGATTATCTTGAACTTGGAACCTGCTCTTAGTTGATGCACTGGTTAATTTTTTATTTTATTTTTATTTTTTTGTAGACTTGATGTAAACTAAAACCATCTAGGAAGAGGAAATCTCACTGAGAAATGACCTGTATCATACTGGCTTATAGGTAAGTCTGCGGGGCCATTTTTTTCTTGATTGATAATTAACGGTGGGAGGGGTCAAGTCCATTGCAGGTGGTGCCCCCCCCCGAAAAGGTGTTCTTGGGTTGTATAAGAAAGGTAACTGAGCAAGCCAGAAACCTGGAGACAGGAACTGAAGAGACTGCAGGAACACTGCTTACTCGCATTCCCCTTTCTCTGCTTCATCCTGTTAAATTTTACCAGGCATTTCTAGGAGGAATTCTTTGTTTGTTTTTTGAGTTAGAGTTTTCTGTGTAGTCCTGGTTGTCTTGGGACTCATTCTGTAGTTCAGACTGGCCTTGAACTCAGAGATCCACCAGCCTCTGGCCCTGACTCTCTCCAGTTGAGTGCTGGGATCGAGTGTATGGCCCACCACCAAAGTGGCCCCTTTACTTCTTTCTGTTTTTAAGATTTTGCACTTACACGTGTGTATGTGTGTGTGTGTGTGGTTGTGTACATGCCTATGTGTGTACATGTAGGTGCTAAGGAGGGCTTCATTATCCCGAACCTGGCATTACAGGCAGTTGTGAGCAACCCGATGTGGCTTCTGGGAATTGAATTCCTGTCTTCTGAAAGAGCGGCAAGTGCCCTTTACTGCTGAGCCATCTCTCCAACTCCACTCCATGCCATATTGGCCTTTTCCTCATGGGAGCTTTCAGTCATCCTTTGTAGAGACAAAGGTATAACAAATCCCACCTTTTTACTATTCAACATCAAGTATCTTCCAGTCTTAAAATTATACCTTTTTTCAAGGATGGCTGAAGTAGCAAAAAGTATGAAACAGTCTTCAGTGGCCAAGGACTGTAGGAAGCTTGAATTGAAACAAGTAGGCTCTGAAGCTGGGGTTTGGCTGGGACAGAAGTCAGGTGGGCCAGAGCTTGGACCTTAAAAGAACAAGAGTGAGCGGGATGAGAGACAAAGGTTTGGAGCAGCCATGGTGATAAGTGAGATCCAGATCCCTGAAAAGCAACGCCCAAGGATCAGAAAAAATCAAGCCCATCAAGATGGGTGCTGAGTACATGTGCCTACCTGTCTCTGGCAATGTAAATGTTTATAACCTGTCTGAACTCAGGACCAAAAATGTTAGAAGAGCCTGAAAGATTTGGAAGCTGAAATTGTATTACCCCTAGCCAAACACATAACAGAAGAAGACATTTGAAAGTCAAATAATTCCCTCAGATCACGTTCTAAGAAAGGTTAAACATGAGGAGTGGTGCACAAAATAGAGGGAAAAAAATCATCATGAGAGTTAGCAAAACCTATAAACCCCACATAAACTAGAATTTAGAAGGCTAGTGCCTTAGCTCAGTGGCAGAGTGTGTGTCCAGCTTTCAAGGGGCCTTGGGTTTCAGCAGCTAGAGTAAGGGAGAGGAAACAAGAAACAGGGAATACTGGCTATCCTATTTTACATACTTAAAATAAAGAGCCCTCCTCAAATGATATTAAGCGGAAACTTAAAGGACCAGCAAGAGGTCTTAATGGGTGAGGGCACTGTGGGAGGCCAGTCCCTTAAACCCACAGTAGAAGGAGAGAACCAACTCCCAGAGGTTCTCCCAGAGTTGGAAAGAACCAATTCCCAACTCTTTGACCTCAGTAGAGGGCCTACCTAGCATCTAGGGAAGCCCTGGGCTCAATCCCCAGAACTTCAAAAACCAGGCTTGGTGGTACACACCAGTGATCCCAGCACCAGGAAGGTGGAGGACTAGGAGTTCAAGGTCAGTCTTGGCTACAGGAGACCCTGTCTCTAAACAACAACAACAAATGATCTATACACAAACAATGAATATCAAAGAAAAAGAGGTCTTTAAAGAAGCAGAGGGAAATGGCAGGTTCTTAGAAAGTGAAGACAAACTAACTCTCAACTGTGCATGCCGGGAGAGAGCAGGGTACAGCATCAAATCACTGAGAGAAAATTACTTACAAGCTAGAACTGTATTTTTAGCAAACACCGTCTTTCAAGAATAAGAATGAAAGAGAGAGGTCTCAGACAAATCAAAAATGAAAATCTCCGCCAGCCGAATCTCACTGAAGAAATTTCAGGCAAAAGGAAAATAGCTGTAGAAGAAAAGGAACGTCAGAGGTAAAAGAGGTGAATATTGACAGCAGGGGACCACGATGTTCCCGCAGAATTTACAGAGTAGAGTGGCACAGAGTGGTGGTGGTGGTGCCCAAAGTTAAAGCACATCATATCACACCTTCTTGTGAAAGGAGATCAAAATGGTGATAAACCGTACATTTGAGGAAGTTAGGGAGCAGTAAGATGACCCAATAAGTAAAGGCACCTGCTACTTAGCTAAATGACCTGAGTTCTATTCCTGGGACCCACATGTGGAGGGAGAAAACCAACCTACAAAGTTGGCCTCTGACTTCCATGTGTGCACTTTTGCAGGTGTTCTCCTGTACACACACATGAAGAACTAAATATAACAAAAAAAAAAAAAATTAAAAGTTGGAGCTAAACATACTTAATCAAATGTCCTAGGACACCATCAAAGGAACACACATGGAATATTGCTTCCAAATTAGTAAAGGAGGAAAAAGTAGGATGATAGACAATTAAATAACAATAAAGCCTCTTCCTAATGAAAACTGTAATCAAGAAAACTGGAGAGACAGCTCCTTTGTTCAGAGTCCTTGCTGTTCTTGCAGAGGACCTGAGTTCTGTCTGTTCCCAGCATTCATACCAAGCGGCTCAACTGCTTCTAACTCCATCTCCAGGGCATATGACTCCCTCTTCTGGCCTCCATGGGCACTGCACTCACATGAGCATATAGATACGCACATACACACATACTTTAAAAAAAAAAAGAAACCTTTTAAAGAAAACTATAATAAACAGAAAACCTTGCATCCAAGGTTCTAGAAGAGTGCAGGAGTTTGTTATGAGGCTGAAGGAGCCCTGCTCTGGGACACTAATCTGGGTAGAAAACAACTGAGAAAACATGGAAAGCATCTTAACAAGAAGTGTTAGAGAATCTGTCACTGCAATTCTCTTCCCGAAGACGGAACACAATCGCTGAGCGACTCTAAATAAACACTGAAGTCGCAGGAATCTAAAAATTGGTGTCAAAACAAAAGTCTGAGCTTTCTATTTCTCACGAAAAATTCCAAGAGTCTATCATCAAATTACAGTGTCAGTAGTAGTAGAAGGGGAAGGAGGGCTTTCTCCAAAAGGATGAAAGATAAGAAGGTGGGTATAGTTGCAGCTCATTTCCAACTAGGGCTCCACCCATGATCTGAAACCTGAGGGGAAGTGGACAGTCTCTCTCTCTCTCTTTTCAAAATTAATTAATTCACTTTACATCTTGATCTTAGCCCCCTCCCTCCTTTCTTCCCAGTCCTACCCTCCCTCACTTTTCCCCCATCCCACTTCCCCTATTCCTCAGAAAAGGACAGCCCCACCCACTCACCCACCCAACCCAGTTCATCAGATTACATCAGGACCAAGCTCGTCCTGAGGCCTGGGTTGGGAAGCTCTGTCAGGGGGAGAGGGATGAAAAAGCAGGCAACAGAGTCCATGTCAGAGTGAGCCCTGGCTCCCTTTACTAAGAAACCCACATGAAGCCTGAGCTGCCTATCTGCTACATCTGTGTAGGGAGCCTAGGTACTGTCTATACATGGTCCTTGGTTGGTGCTTCAGTCTCAGCAAGCCCCTCTGGGCCCTGGTTAGTTGGCTCTGTTGGTCTTCTTTGGAGCTTCAGGTCCTTCTATCCCTCCACTTTTCCACCAGACTCTCTGCTCTTCACCCAAAGTTTAACTGTGAGTCTCCACAGCAGATCAAGACAGGGTCTCAATCTTAGGTTATGCTTGCTAGCTATGAGCCCCAGAGACCCACCTGTCTTTTCCTCCCTAGGATTACAAGCACAGTCCACCATGCCTGTTTTAATGTGTGTTCTTGGGATCCAATGTGTTCAGCAAGCACTTTGCCAACTAAGCTACCTTCCAGGCCCTGAAAAAAAATCCCAAATTTTTAGTAATCATTGAATATGGCAGAGCATACCTGTCCTCTCAGACTTTGAGAAAGGCAGGCAGGAAGATCAGGAGTTCAAGACCATCCTTGACTATGTAGTGAGTTCCAGGGCAGCCTGAGTTATGAGAGTCTGTCTCAGAAAACACACACACACACACACACACACACACACAAACTTTAATAGTTGGATTGTTCATGGAATGAAGTATTATATAGGGTGTGCTGTTCTGTCAGCCATTCCAGTTCTGCTGTTCTGGGAAGAAAGAGCAATCACAAACTTGAAAGAAGTCCTGGAAAATTTCCTAACACCAGGAAATACATATGATGCATACTTTGTGACAACACAGTTCTCATGGCATGGTCTTTTGTAAGCTATTAATCTTTTTTTTTCTTTTTCATTCTTTCTTTCTTTCTTTTTTTTTTTTTTTTTTGAGACAAGATGTCACTATATATAGCCCAGGCTGGCCTTGAACTCAAAACAATCTTCCTGCCTCAGCCTCTGGAGCTCTGTCCCACCATGTCCACTTTAACTGAGTGATATCTGAGAAAGAAAGTAGCATCTGAGTTGAAAATATTCCATTCCAGCCAGGTGCAGTGGTGCACTCCTTCAGGTGGAGCTCTGAGTTCGAGGCCAGCCTGGGCTACAGCCTTGTCCAGGGCAGACAGGGCTACGGAAAGAAAGCCTGTCTCGAAAAACTAATAAAGAAAAAGAAGGAAGAAAGAAAATATTCTATTGCTTGGAAAACCATTTCTGCCATGAGTGTAGGAACCCCAATCTATGATTATGACAATTGGCTTTTGTCACCTTGACACAAACCACAGTCATTGGGAAGAGGAAACCTTAATTGAGGGATTGCCTCCATCACATTGGCTTACAGGCACATCCCTGGGGCTTTTTCCTTAGGAAAGACTGATGTGGGGGCCCCTAGCTCCCTGAGGGTGGGGCCACCTTGCCATGGGAAGCAGGGCCGTGAATCGGCACCTCTGACCCCATGGCCTCTGCATCAGTCCTGCTTGAGTTCCTGGCCTGACTTCTCTTATGATGGATGGCGATGTGGGAGTATAAGCTAGCAAAGCATCCCTTTTCCTCTCCAAGTTGGTCTTGGTCAATGTTTTATCATAGCAAGAAAGAAGCAGTACAGAAATCGGTACAGAGTATGGGGTGTTCCTGTAATGGATCTGACCATGTCGTTGTGGAGAAAAACAGTAGAAAGATTTTGAAGCTTTGGGTTAAAAAAAGCCATTGAGTGCTTAGCCTTAGTGAGCTGTTATGAGTGCCTGGAATATAGGAACTATTGTGAGTGGTGCAGAGCTGGTGGAGGCCTGCCTTGTGACATTTCAGAGGGAAGCAAGGACTCTATCAGGACCGTTCATGGGATGGTTTGGATTAAGATTCTGTGGAAATGAGATCTTTGCTTTGCTGGGATTTTCGATGCTGGTCAACGGGTGCTGGAAAATCATCTGTGGTTAAGAAGAGTCCAACATCATTGAGGTGAAATAACCTAGGAAGTTGTGCTAGCTAATTTTATCTCAGTTTGACATAAGCTAGAGTCATATGAGAGGAGGGAACCCCAACCGAGAAAATACCTCCATAAGGCTGGACTGTAGGCAAGGCTGTAGATCATTTTCTTAATTAGTGATTGATGGGGGAGGGCCCAGCTGCAAATGGGATCATCTATGGGCTAGTGGTTCTGGGTTCCGTAAGAAAGCAGGCTGAGCAAGCCGTGGTGAACAGGCTAATAAGCAGTGTCCGTCGCCTCTGCATCAGCCCCTGTCTCCAGGCTCCTGTCCTGTTTGAGTTCCTGTCTGGACATCCTCCGATGATGAACAGTTTATGGAAGTATAAGCCAAATGAACCTTTTTCTCCCCAACTTGCTGTTTGGTCATGGAATTTTATCACAGCAACAAAAACCCTAACTGAGACAGAAGTGTTTCCCCAGGGTCATCACATAGAAGTGGTGGGCCAGAGGGGGCCAAGGCTTTATTATAAGCTGGCATCTGAACTTGGAATTGTTGAGAGTCTACCATGTGATGCTGGTTTTGAAGGCATGAAAGGGGCGTTTTCTCAATAGTAGCTGAGGCTTGGCATTGAGAGAGGTCTAGGAGGGGACACTGGCGAGGGTCTAGCCTCAGTTGCAATGAACCCCCTCCCCCAGGATTGAAAGGGCCATAGAGTCTGAGGCTTATCACCTTGGGCTAGATTTGGAGTCCCTAAAAAGAGGTCAGGAGGCCATTGGTCAATTGCAGTGGAGGTCCCAGGATACTAGAGGTGCCCCAACCATGGGAGGTCCACCATGGACAGCAGCAAGTATGGCGTGAAGCCAGGAGCCAGGCTGTGGGGACTGCGGGTGGTAGAGCCCGGGAAGTGGAACTGTGCAAACCCTCTGGAGCTCAGAAGATCATGAGTGGGTCCAAGATATCAGACACCGATCTGTTTACACTACTGGATTTTAGTTTTGCTTTGATCTGATTGTAATTGTGTCCCGGTTATTTCCTCTTGGAATAAGACTTATTTAATGTATAGGCACCTTCAAGGAAGAGGCTATGGACATTTTAAAAAGACATCATTTTGTTTGTTTGTTTGTTTGGGTTTTTTTGAGATGGTCTCACTATGTAGCCCCAGCTGGCCTGGAACTCACAGAGATCCTCTATCATTTACATTCTGAACACCACCACACCTGGCCTGACACTAAGATTCTAAAGTGCTGAAAAGATTGTAGGACTTTTAAAAGTTGAATTGTGTTTTATAGTGTGATATTAATCTAAGATCTTGAGAATAAACAAGAAAGGAAAGGCTGTGGTTTAACAGTGATATATTTGTGTGTCAAGTTAATAAAGGGTCAGTTGTACTCGTTAGTTATTGTCAACGCCGTACAATCTAGACTCACCTTGGTAGAGGGAACCTCTATTGAGGAATTACCTCCATCTGATTGGCCTGTGGGCAAGACTTGGGGTCATTTTCTGTGGGAGAGAGCCATCCTTGGGCAGATGGTCCTGTGTGGTTTTTTTGTTTGTTTGTTTTTTGTTTTTTGTTTTAAAAAGCCAGCAAGCCAGTAAGCATCATTTTATGGCCTCTGCTTCAGTTCCGGCCTCCAGGTCTCTGCCTTGAGCTGCAGTCCTGGTTTCCCTCAATGATGATAAGTCAAACGAATCCTTTTCTCCCCAGGCTGGTTTGCTTGGTACTCTATCACAGCAACAGAAAGCCAACTAGGACAAACGAAGGCAAGTGTTTCGAAAAATCAGAGACAAATTATAATGCACATAAGTTGGTTTCTGGAAATAGTACAAAAGTGGTAAAACTTGGGCAGATTACTTAACTTACTGTGGTGGTTTCCTTATCTGAAAATTGGGTCTGGATCACTGAATCTACCTGGTATTTAGTTACCAAGAGTCAATGAGTAAATGCAGAGGACACAGTTAGACACAGTAGACATTTAGGAGGGGGAGAGAGATAAATCAGAGACAGAGCATATAGAAATAGAGACAGAGTGGCAGAGAGGCAGAAGATATGGAGACAGAGAGACACACACACAGACAGATGCACACATAGGCATAGAGAGAGACAGAGACAGAGAGAGGGTATTTGCCAGCATGTGTGGGCATGACACACATGGTGGTCAGAGGAACACAGCTGAGATTACCTTGCCATCCACCTTGTTTGAGACAGAATCTCTTGTTGCCTTCTGTTCCCTGTGCTGGCCCACAAGCCTTTAGGGGTTCCCCTCCTTCTGCCCCCATCTCACATAGGAGCACTATGGCTACAGATGGAGACCCAAGCTAATGTCCTCACACTTGCTCTGCTGGTACTTTATCTGCCGAGCCATCTCTACAGCCCGTGGACTTCTTAAGATAATTACTACCGCCATTGTTTCCAGAGGTCGCTCATGAGCTCCTGTGAGACAGCTGATGGTATACTGAGGCTTAGCTCTCAACTCCACTATCCAGCTGAAGACAGTCTTGAACTTTTGACCCTCCCCCTTTCCACCAGAACCCCAGGGGAACACCACCACTCTTTAATTATGCCAGAACTTGTGGGTGCCTCCAGTGTGGTTAGGATCACCAGGGAGCCCTTCTACTTGATTCTACTTGATGGCAACGATTTTTACAACATGCAAGGCTCAATCTACACTGAAGCTATGTTCACCGTTGGAAGGTGTAATGGTGTTTCTGCATCTTTAGAGGTTAAGCCAAGAGCTTTTTACACACACTGTCATGCACATAGTGGGGGATTTAATGGTGTTGACTTTGTCAGGATAAGAAAGAACTCCAAAGCAATCACAGTACTGTCAATTCTTTGCATGACACTATTCATACATCTCTGAAAAGCTGGCAATTTTTCAAAACATTTGTGAGAGGAGTGAAGGCGCAACACACAGAAAGCTCAGGGGTTGCTGGGAACGTGTTGGAGTACTGTTTGTGACTGAAGGCCTTCTGCAGATTTTCAAACCCAGGGAAGTTGAATCAGGCTATTCCTGACGTGCACAGGTGGCTGGGGCAGAGAGGGCTTGGCTGACTCTGGTTTCTATCTTTACCTATTGTTTATAAAAATCCAAAGCAATGGGCTAAGCACGAAGCCATCTTTCTTCCTAAAAAGCTTCTAATTGAAACTATAGACATTTTCTTTCTGCCGTCAAAGGCTGAAACAAAATTTCATGACTTGTCATCTGAGAGAAGCGATAAATATTTCAAAACCAGTTGGGACAGAACTGAGAAATCATGCCAATAAGCAATCCCCCAGGGGCTCAAAGTGGGAAATTTTTTTTTCAAGGAAGAAAAATGTTCGTGTTAATTCAGGTAGTACACTTTCCTCAGAAAAACAGTTTAGAATAAATGTCTATTTCTAGTAAATACTGGCCACAATTACTAAACTACTGCTTTACTTCATTCCAAAAAACAGTAACAGCTGGTGATGGTGTGCACCCTTAATGCCACATTCAAGATGCTGAGGCAGGTGGATTATGGGGTGGAAGGCAGCCTTGATTATATAGCAAGTTCAAGGCCAGCCTGGGCTGCAAAATGAGATTTGGTCTCAAAAACCAAACCAAACCAACCAAACAAACCACAAAACAGACAGGCTGGGGAGATGGCTCCGCTGGCTTAAGTTTGGATTCTCAGTAGCCATATAAAAAGTGGGGTACAGTGATGCATGCTTGTAATTGTAGTGCTGGGAAGGGGACAGGAGGGTCTCTGGGACTTGCTTGTCAGGCAGTCTAGCCTAGTAGTCAATGTCCAGGCTCAATGAGAGACCCTGTCTTAAAAAATAAGGCAAACAGAGAGAGCTTGAGGGGTGATACCCAAGTCAACCTCTGACTTCCACACTTACATGAACACTCACAAAAGAAGCAAACAGAAATGGCAAAATGAAAGGATCTCCAGGACCTCTGAGACAGTGGATTGGATGAAGAACACATAAACATTTGAAAACTCTCAGCTCTGCCAGCTGTGCCCATGCCTCCACACACCCTGTCATAGTCTTTGGTGGACTCTATGGTCTTTTCTTGACCGCAGCTGACTGTTGAAGAGGTCCCTGCGGTGCTCACGATTTTGGGCAAGGATCAAACAACGTTTCTCTCATAGGCCTCTGAAACTAAGTGACACTGGAAATGGCATCCACAGTGGGCAAGAGGATCTGAGAATGAGCGCCACAACAGCCAGGGAGTCAGGGCAGTGCCTGAAGTTCTGGAGGGCCGGTTCTAGGAACCTATGGCAGCCCTCCTCCTTCCTACAGTGCTCCCCCTGCTCAAGCAGGGCCTGCTGCTCTTGAGTCCATAAGCCAGTGCTCCCTTAGCTGGCACCCTTTGGAGTCTTCAGACCACAGCTCATGGTTGCCATTAGTGTAAGTCAAGAAAGCTGTGTGGTAGGGATGCAGGACTCCTGGAACCGCAGCAAGACCCAAACAGAACAGTAGGTGGGCATGGTTCAGGAGGACTCCATCCCAGCACTGCGTGGATGCAGAGTGGTTGAGGGTGGGGCCAGGAGGGCAGGGAGCTCAAAGCCACCCTTGGGTACATGTGAATTTGAAACCAGTTGGAGTTATGAGTCCCTATCTCAGGAAGCAGAAAATGTGGGTGGTTGGGAGGCTGAGAGGAAGAGAAGGAGGAGGAGGAAGAGGAGGAGGAGGAGAGAGTACAAGCCTCTTCTTTTTGTCTCAATTCAACCGAACAGGGGCCCAAGGGAATTCTTTCTCCTATACCTAAGTTCTAGTTCCCCAGCTCTGCCCACAAGCTAGTCTCTTGCCATCTGCCCCCACAGCAGCGTGAGGATAATGCACCTCCGGCAGCAGCCCACTCCGTCCCTTCTCTGTCTCACTGTCCTGCAGTGAGAGCCAGGCTCCAGCCCTTGCTACAACCTCACGTTACCCAGCCCATGCCTGCTCAGACGGGAAGAGCAGGAACCTCAGGAGGCCAGGTGGCCTCTCCTCATCCTAACCGCTGGCCGGAAACTCTCCTGGAGACCCTTCTTTCTTCACAGACAGATAATAGATTCTGTCCCATCATGCACCATGCCGTTCTGCCCTGCCCTTCCTGCCAGGCTGTCACATGCAGTGCTGGCCTCGATCTTGCTGCTCCAGCCTCTTGTTTTCTGGAACTCCCCCTCCCGCCACCCTATCTTCTACCCTAACAATGGGACTGCTGAAACAAGAACCATAGCACAGGCCAGCTAAGCTTTCTCCTGCTGCCATGGAAGCTTTCCTCTCTTCCTTCTGCTGCGTTTGTTTTTCCTTCAGGATGCTTTCCATAGCTGTGCTAAGTCAAATTTAGCCAGGCTATCCAGTTCTACACAGAGACATCTGCAGCCCCCAAATGACTCTGTCACGTGGGCTTGCCTTGTGCATCCCCATGAGACCATGGTAAGTATATGGAGCAGTGTGTTACAGGATAAAATTCTCAGTGGTCAGTAGAGACTCTCCTAGCATCTAATCTGTGCCAGCCATTGTGCTTGGGCATGGGGACAAAGCCATAAGCATGGCAGAAAGAACATTGTTGCCAGTCTCACAGAACTTAGCATCGAAGCTCATTGGCTGGAGTAAAACAAGTGGGATGATAGCAACACAGTGCGGCCGGTACAATGGGCACAGCCGGTGTTTGGGGGGACACACAGTAGAATCACAATATCAAAGATGCCAGTCATTTCTTATCTCCCACCAGACCTCCATCTGAGGAAACCCCATCCCAGACAAGTATATTCTGAATCATGTGAACCCAGCACCAACACCCAGCCTCTCCGTTAAGCATGGATACATGATCCATGGAAGCCAGCCCACAGCCTGGCCAGGGACCTACAACAGCACTCCAAAAGAGGCCTGGGCTAATCTGATTGTCAGTTTCAGAAAGGAGAACTGATAGGGGTTGGGGATGTGGCTTAGTTTGTGGAATGCTTGCCTAGCATGCTTGAAGTTCTGGGTTCCAGTGACAGCATGGCATAGAGCCTAGTGTGGTAGCCCACACTTAAAATACCAGCCCACAGGAAGCTGGCATAGGAGGATGACCATGAGTCCAAGGCCATATCAAGTGCTATGTCCGCCTGGGTCACAAAAGGAGACTCCATCTCAAAAACAAGCAAACAAACAAAAACAAAAATCAAAACAAGAAAATCTAGCAAAACTATGTCCCTTAGAAGGACTAATACATTTTCCCCCTGTCTCTTTCCTTTCTTCCTTTCCTCCCTTCTCTCATATCCCTCCTACTCCTCTTCCCAATTACATTATCTTCTATTACCAAGTAAACCCATGCTCACTATGGGAAATTTTGTAGAAATCCAAAAAGAGCTAAATAAAACTTCTTTTAAAATCCTACTACCCAGATACTATTATTTTATAACTTGCTGTTACCAACACTAGCTAATATTTTTCTGAGCTCTTTCTAGATACTTTTTGGACTTGAAGGGCTTATTCTACAAACTCCTTGTACCCTGTGAGATGAGTCTCTGCATGTAACCGAACAGATGAGGACCTTACATCGCTGGAAGAACCAAAGCCTAGATCCAGGTAGGCTAATTCAGGTGTTAAATTTTTGATGTACATATTGGTAACCTTAAAAAAAAAAGATCGTCTCTAGGCACTGGTTATGCACACCTTTAATCCCAGCACTCTGGAAGCAGAGGCAGGTGGATCTTTGTGAGTTCAAGGCCAACCTGGTCTACAAAGTAAGTTCCTGCACAGCCAGGGCTGTTATACAGAGAAATCCTATCTTAAAAAAAATAAAGCATAAACTCACATGGACTTTTTTCTTTTATTTTTACAATGCATGTATTTATTCACCTATGTGTGAGTGTGTACATGTGTGTACACATGTGTATACGTGTGGATGTACATACTGTGAAGCACAGGTGGAGGCCAGATGATATTTTGGGTGTTAGTTCTCCTCTTGTACCTTAAGGGTTTTCATTTATCAAATCAGGTCCTCAGGCTTGGTGACAACTGCCTTTACACTGACCCATCTTACCACCCCTCTATGTTTCCAGAAACATATTTTGAAGGAACTTCAAGTAATATATAGTCACGTGATATGTGATATGTATTGCTTAAGTAAGATGCACATTTTTTAATTATCAAATTTTTAAAAATTATGAGTATGTGTGTGTGGAGTGTGGGGGCTGAACATGACATGGAGTGTGTGTGTGGATATCAAAGGACAACTCTGAAGCATCAGTTCTCTCCTTCCACCTTTATGTGGATTCCAGGGTTAGAACTCAGGCTGTCAGGCTTGCATGGCAAATGCTTTACCCCCAAGTAGTCTCTTTGGGCGCTCAAGTAAGATATTCACGCTATAAAAACAAACAAACAAAAAAGAGATACAACTAGAGAAAACAAATCCTTGCGAATCCTACCACTGAGACCAGCACAGATACCGAGGTATCACCCATCATTGCTGCTGTGGATTAGGATTAAAGACACAGATGCAGTTCTGAACCCAGAACTATCACCCCAAGAAGCTCCTGCAAGCTGGAACCCCTGGAGGACACAGCAGTCAAGTGTACACTGAAGTGCACAAACGTTTGGAACAAGATCACCAACGTTGACTGCCGCAGAATGTCCTTCTGTATAACTCTATTTTACTTTTTTTGTGTGTGGTGAGAGGTGTTAAACCCCAGGCCTGTGCATGCTAAGCAAGTGCTCTGTGTCACAGTCCCAATCCCTGGGCCTGGCTACAGTAGAGAGAGATAGTTGGGCTGGACTCTGTCCCTGAGATGCCCAATCTGGGGGAAGTCGCCTTCGACCTGGCCTCAGTTTCCTCATCTGTACAGTGAGCAGGTACAATTCTAAGGTGGCATGAACATTACTGGAGTGTCATTTCTGGGTTATCTGCAGTATTCAGGACGATTCCTGACACAGTTCCCACCCAACTCTGGCACAAGAAACAAGAGGCCGGGAATATGAAAGGGCTGGGGTCAGGACACACCAAAGGCTTAAGGACCCCCAAATGAGGGTATGAGTTCTATTTTCCTGGAGGGCTGGGCCAGCCAAGCCGATTAGGGGCCCTGAGCAGCTGTGGGCCTAGGAGGCCGCTGGGAGTGAGGGGATTCAAGCAGCTCTTTCCCACCCTCTCCCCCACCAGCCTGCTCTGTGTAAAAATTCCAAACTCCCAATCAAACCCCCTTCTCTTTTCTCCTTTCATTCACCTGCCCATCTTCCTCTCCTCTTCTCTCCTTTTCTATCCAAACTCATAATTAATCGCTCAAGGCAAAAGTAATGAATGTTAATTGGCCATCTGTAGGAAGACTAATTAAAATCTACCACGCTGGGGTTTAAACATACCTATAGCAACGAAGTGAATCGGGAATGAGGCGAGGAGGGACTGAGGTAACAGCTGAAAGACTGCAAAACACCATTGGGCTTAGGTGTGAGGGAACGATGCCAGAGAGGGGCCGAGATGCCGGAGAGGGGGAGAAGGAGACATGGAGACAGAAGGGGAAAAAAACCTGGACTTGCCGTGGCCACTGCAGGGCCTGGCATCTTGTCACCCTTCTGTTTTGTGTTTAATGAACACATTTGCACATTTTCTTCTTGGTGGACATGGCTGAAGGGGTGAGCAGAGTTTGTCAACACACAGTTGTTCCCAGTCATAGGTCTGACGGCACTTAGCTCCCCAGGAATACCTGTCCCGTGTAAAGACCAGCATGCGCACACATGCACAGCTTTGGAGGCTCCTGCTTAAAAGGTAAGACCTAGGCACATGCATACCTGTTTGTGAACTGAGGGCAGCCCAGCAAAGCACTATGTGATTAGACACAATCACTCAGCACCACATGTGTGCACACCATTGCATGTGACATGTAGCTTAAACACACAAACCGGAGGTTATTAAAATACGGATGGTGACGTGCGCTCAAGTAGCTTACTATATTCAGATGCACCAGCTAGCCTCATGGGTGCTTGGACCCATGTCTGCATGCACATACTGTTAACTGGAACATTCTACATCCCAAGAGAAGCTAAATGTGCACACTCTATGTGACTAATAAACGTGGCACACACACACACACACACACCCTCTGTGGGCACTCCCTGCCACGGCTTACCTAGCCTCCCATATAAGCTCTCCATCCCCCATAGAACGGAGCCAGTCCTTTCCAGAAATGAGCACAAAGACCTGTCCCCAGCAGAACCATCTTAACCCCCAGGCCATCTCTGATGCTCTCCTCATAGCCTGCGTTCATTTTTGCCCAAAGGTTAGAACATGTAAAGGCCAGAGGGTAATGTCAGTTACCTTCTTCTATTACACTCCATGACTTTTTTTTTTTTTTAATAGGATCTCTCTCTGAACTCAGAGTTTCCCAGTTCTGCTAGGCTGCTTGGCCAGTGAGCTGAAAGGGAGCTCTTGCCTTCCTCCTGTGGTTTTATGCACTGCCATGCTTGGCTTTTCCATGGGTATTGGGAACTGAATTCAGACCCTCATGCCTGCACAGCAAACATTTTACCTGCTGAGACATCTTCGCAGCTCAGGGATAGGACCTTTGATCTACAGGCCCTGTGTCACCATCCAGAGTGAGGATGGCTTCCTCGCTGTGGAGTTTCACTGCTGTCAGAGCGTTTTCTGATGATCTTAATGCAGGAGGGAGGGTGAAGACAGAGGAGAAGCTGGTATTTGGGAGTGAGTACCTAGGAAGGGCGTCTGGAAAGGCACAGGACTCTACCCAAGGAACTCTGATAGGGAACTCCTGAGTGTTCTGGGCCAGCCCTTTGTTTCCTACAGCATCACAGTCTGAGGTTTCCAGATTTCCTGCAGTCCAGATTCAAGGCCAAGATCATCCTCACGTCCCGCAAGAAGAGCAACCAAGGTCAGAGGAGGACAATGTCCTCATGTCCCAATTGGGCCTGGGCATATTCCTAAAGTCAGAGATGGACACAGAAAGGGACTCATAGGAAGCAGACTGAAGACAAGCCCAAAAAGGTTGTGGAGAGGGCAGTGAGATGACTCTGGGTAAAGGCACTGGTCCTGGAAGCCTGGCACCGAGTTCTATCCCCAGAACCCCAGTAAAGGTGGAAGGAGAGATCTGACTCTACACTGTTGTCCTCTGACCTCCATATACACACCCCACCTCCCACATACCATACACAACAGCAGTAACTATTAGAAGTGCAGAAAGAAGGCCAGGAGATAGAGGCCTGACATCCTACCTGGTGTCCCCTCTCACACACACCATTGAATGACAACAACAGGTGACTTTCCAGAGTCACTTGGCTGTGAGGGACCTAAGCAGAGTAGGTGATCTGGTTCCTAACTCTGGAAAGCCTCCAGGCCTCTGCCTGGAAGGGACTGGACCTGTACCCCAGGGCATGGCTTTCTGGAGAGCTTCCTGAGGGACTCTCGGGATCTCCCTCTGCCTGCTGAGGCCTCTCAATTCCCAACCCCCTCTTCACACACTCTCACACACACACACCCCTCTGACAGCTTCCACATTTGGAAATGACAGATGTGCAAGGTAGCAGCTCGGCACGGCCTGCGCAGCTGAGGCCCCGGCGTCTCGAATGAAAAGGGATTATTTCCAGTAAGGCTCAGGGCAGCTGCATGAACACACTCCTGGTGTGTGTGTACATGCAAGATTACAAGTGTGTGGCTTCTTCCATCATCAAAATCTGTCTTTCTGTATCTACTGGCTCTTTATCATGGTTTTGCTCACCTGTCCCCGTCTTTGATTGTTACTGGGTCAAGTTTGGTTTCTGCATCTGAATGCTCCAGAGAGCAAAGAGAAATTTCCTCTTCCTAACTTTGTCCCTGGTCCCTTTCAGGTCTTAGGCGAGCTTGCAGGCTCAGTGGGTAAAACACTTGTTGCTCAAACATTATGGCCTGAGTTCAGATTTCTAGCAGTCTTGTAAAAAGCGGGGTGCAGGGGCACAAGTCTGTGGTTCCAGTGCTGGGGGCAGAGGTAGAGACAGGAGGGTCCCTGGAACCCTCTGGCCAGCCAGTCTAGTGGAATTGGTGAGCTTTAGGTTCAGTGAGAGACCCTATCTCAAAACAATAAGTGAAAAGAAAGATACCTTATTTTGATCTCTGGCACCATATACACCACACACAAACAACAGCCAATTTTCTTTTACAAAGCAATGCTTCTGCCCTGTCATTTGTATGGGGTCCACTCTGGCAGCCATTACTCACTCTCCTCTCAGCAAATGGCTGTGGTGGGCTGAGTCTAGTCAAAGGTCATAAGACCTAGCTTCTTCAGGCTGAGTTTGGAAAATACCAATCCTAGCTGCTAGTACAGCCTGAGCTGGACAGGCCTTAGCAGCCAGAGCATGGACCAGAGACTTCTGAAGCTCTTGAGAGCATTCTGCAGGTCCGAGAGGAAGTGGGGGCCAGGCTCTTTTTCTTTGCTTTAGGGGAAGAAGCTCTAGGTATTAAGGGTCACTTAGACTGCTTTTGGGTTTCTCAGCTGAGGCATCAAAGAGTTTCTGGATCATATGTGGGTACATTCTATCACACAGGTCACCCCGAAACAAGAAAGGATTCTTTTCTCACCTCTTCACTAAAAATTAAGCCCAGCATCTTAACTGAGCTAGGGCTATTAGGCCTGAAGGTGCTGTTTCCTAAAGCACAAAAGAGACAGGGGTGAGAATATTTGGGAAGGAAGGTGACTCAGACTTCCCAGGGTGGGTGATGCCCAGCCCCTGTCCCTAAACTATAGGAAGGAGACAGGTGAGTGGGGTAAGGGTAGTTTCCTCTCATTTCTACAGCATCTCCCTCCCTCCAGCTGGCCCCAGACTAAGGCTTAGGGAGAGATTCTCCACCTAATTTTCCAGGGTGCTGTCCCTGGGCTTCTAGTCTCATGACCATCTCCCTTGCACACCAGGTCACTGAGATGTAATCCATACTGGAGAGGTGTCACCCTGTGGTGACTGGAAAGGTCCCTTGCTCACCTCCCTCAATCGGGACGAAGGACACTTCTGAGCCCTCCTGACATGTCCACACAGGAGTGTGCCCACATGCCACATGGGTCAGAGTTGCTGCACACACATTAGTATCTAAGAATATGCTCTCCAGGGAAGTATGAGGGTAGAGGCCAGAAGGCAGTGTCCCAAGGCCCCACTCCTTGAGATGAGACATGGGACTTGGGAATGAGGCATGGCCAGCCTGCCCCCAGCCGGTTCCATTCATGGGTAGAGATAGCGCAGCTTCATGGGGTTAAGTTTAAAATACGACACCCCCCCCCCGTTCCTCAGGAGGCAGCTGCTGGCCCCCAGCTCAGACCATTAAACACAAAAACAAAAACCTACCCAGCTCAGTGACAACAAAGACAAAGGGAAACCTTGTTTGCCTTTTGGCTAATCCACAGCCCTGCTCACCCCTGCAGCTGGACTCTGAGCATGTGTAGGCATGTATTTATGTGTGTGCTTGCATGTGCTCATGTGTGGGTTGGCTAAGACCACACTATGAACTGTAGGAGACAGATGGTTAAGGCCCTGGAGGCCAGCACAAAAGTCCCGGTGCCAAGGATTCTGAACACACTGAATTCAGGGCTGGAGTTGATGCTGAGGAAACCCCTGTGGGCAGAGATGGCTGCAGGTCACTAGGGTGGCCTTGAGGCCTGCCAAAGAGAGCGATTCTCTCACTTTCTGACCTCCCTCAATTCTTTGGCTCCCCTCCCCCAATCTAAAGAGCTTAGAAGACGCTGAATCCTCTGTACTCAGGAGACATGAGAGTCTCGCCACCTAGTGGAGGTATGTGGTATTTCTCAATGGGGTTTGGCTTGGTGCTGACTGCTCAGCCCCTTCCCTTCTTCCCCCCAAAAAAGCAACAGGCCTGGGAGGAACTCATGTGCCTCCAGGGCAGAAGGGCACACTAAGCTTACCTGCTTCCTCGCAGAAGACAATGTCAACCCCCTACACATCCTAGCCTTCTTGAGGTTTGCAAGAAAATAGAAATTCGTTTCTCCTAAAGAAACAGAAGCTCAGGGAGGGAATGGGGACCTGCCAAGGACCAGCACGGAGAGTTCTAGACTCTGGAACCTTATGTGTTCTCCTCCTGGTCCGAAACAAGCTATCCAGGTGGAACCCCAGGAGGCCATTTTAAGTGTGAGGCCAGATTCAGCCGCAAGACTTTATCAAAAATGAAAGCAGCAAAGGCTTTATCAATTGTGGGGTATTTAGTGCCAAACACAAACACGAGATTACCCAGCACTCCTGATGACCCTTTGGGATGGGTGCAATGAGTCATTTAAGGGCATTGTAATATACAGAGACACAGAGTAACTTGCTGTGGGTTACCAGCTGGAAAGAAGCAAAGCAGGAGTCTGAACCCAGCCATTTCCATTCCAAAGAAGGTAAAGACTCCACCGGGAAAGGTGATGGAAGCTACCTAACCTCTTCCACCCTGGGGAACTCTGCGGGACCCCGACGACTGTGGCATACCCTTCAGGAAAGGCAGGCCCCACCTTTCCAAGCTGCACAGCCCCAGTGCGCCCTCTGCTGGGAACAAGGAGGCTCAGCAGGTTCTTTTAACACAAGATGCAGGACTAAGTTGGGGAGTTGTTTTTCGAATGCCTGGATATTGGGTGCTCCTTGTTAAAGGTGGGCCTAGAGGTTGGCTGCAGACCAAGTCCTACTTCGGAGCTTCCAGTCCATGACTGTGGCCTGCACAAGGACTGGATCTCGCAGCACGTCTTTCTTGGGCCCTTACTCATCTTCCCCAAAGGCATGTTGGTCCTGAGCTGGTACCACAGCAGACCAAGGGCTGCAAAGAGGGCTTGGCACAGAAGCTGGGACCTATTTAAAGCACTGCCAGGTTGGCAAGGGGTAGAACTTGAAATGCAAACACTGCCTGGTGAAGGCTGTCTGCTGTGTGTTGAGCCCTGAGGACGGATGCTCACTGAGAAACTCTAGGACCCTTAAGAAAATGGCAGTAAAGGTGGGTCAGGATGGACAGCAGTATGACAATGGCATAGGCAACCTGGTACATCTATCTTGATGACTTTGGACCTATGCATACCACTGTGTGGGCCTCAATGAAAGGTAGACAGCTCTCTATCAACATTCTGGGAAATAAAAGCAGTAAAATTCTCAGGGACACTCTGTCCAGCGATCCAGGGTGTCACTCCCGGGCTCTCTAGAAGAGGTCAGCAGGCATGCATAAAGGGCAACCCATACTCTACTGCATCTGCCTTACAGCTATGTATTCGGACTAGAGTTGGGAGGAGCAGTGAACACCAGAGGAAGAAGGCAGCAGAACAAAGACACGAAGCCCACATGTGATGCCCTCGGCCCTCTTTCTGCATCAGGCTACACCCTCCTCACCCCACAGACTGACCAAAGACAAGAGACTCAACCTCATCACTCCAGTGTTTTCACTTCTGTGGTCCCCAGATTTAAAATTCTCTTCCTGGGGACAGAGAACTCCAACACCCATCGACTCTCTCAAGCCCTATAGAAGCCTGGCAATGCCAGCCACAACCTGTTGGCTGTGTCTGAGGGTTTATACTTGTGTTAGGCAGGGTTGTGGGGGGGGGGGGCACTGGGGTAGGACATAGGCTTAATTGTCGTAGAAGTCCACGTGGGCTCCAGACTGGAAGGTGTCCTTTTGCAGCAGGTTCAGCAGTTTCTGGGCTGACGTTCCACAATCCACCAGCTTCCCCTCCGACTTCAAACTCTGCAGTCTGTTCCTCAACTCTGGGTCCATTGAGGTTTCCCGAGCCAACTGCTGCATGTCTGTGTCCAAGGGACCTAGTGGGTGAAGAGCACAAGAGAGGGACAGAGCCTGCAGGGCCCCGCTGTGTGTGGAGGGCAGAGCTGAGTCAGGCCCCCCAGTGCTGGGACTGCAGGCAACAGCCACCATGCGTAACGCACATTACTACCGAGTTTGGGGTTCAAAGCTAAAGTCTTATTAACTATGGCTTAAACTCAAGCTCATTATCTTTTGTCCACGTAACACCTCCTCCCGACTCTCACTTATATTAATTTCCCACTTATATTTCACCCTTAAGGTTTCCCACTCCACCCACAGCCAACCAGGGGCCAGATGGGACCTTTGGCATGTCTATGCCACAGCCTTGCTTTCGTCCATGTTTTAACACCTCCCCTTAGCCCTCTCATAGTTTCATCTAGCGGCACTTTGCTGGGCTCACACAGCTCCTTGAACCCCCTAGATATATCCCAGCATAGCTCAGTCGGTGAAGTGCTTGTTGTACAAGCATGAGGAGTTCAGATCCCCAGTAAAAAGCTGAGTGTAGGGGATTAGACAGATGGCTCCCTGCTAAGAACACTTGCTGTTCTCTAAGAGAAGCCAGGTTTGATTCCCAGTACCAACATTTGTGACTCCAGTTACAGGGGGTAGGACGCCCTCTTCTGGTCTCTGAGGGCACTGCATGCATGTGATGAACATTCAGGCAAACAGCCACAATAAACACACACACAGGAAGACTCGTCACTTTCTGTTTGTTTTTGTTTTTGTTGTTTTTTGAGACAGGGTTTCTCTGTAGCCTTTGCTGTACTGAAACCCTCTCTATAGACCAGGCTGGCCTGGAACTCACAGGGATCTGCCTGCCTCTGTCTCCCGAGTGCTGGGATTAAATGTATGTGCCACCGCCGCCGGGCTAACCTGTCACTTTCTAACAAGCTTTGTCACTTTTACTTGCATTTTTGGAAAATGTCTTCTGCCTGCTGATGGAGTTGTATAGCTTCCCACATTTTAATGGTGCTTAAGGGTAGAAAAATCCTAGAACCCGGGGTTTGGAGGAAGAACCACTCTGCTAACATTTAAATGTCCTCTAGTCTGCTGCCCTCCCCCAGGCTCACCCTCCCGCAGCTCATGCTGGCCCAACTTGCTGTATAGCCAGGGCTGACTCCAAACTCTTGCTCCCGCCTCTCAAGCGTTCTACTCTCTTATCTAGTTTTATCTCATTGAGCACCTCTGGGGAGAGGCTTACTTCCTTTCCAAGAAGACTTTACTATCTCTGAAACCTGTTAGAACATTCTTCTGGAGATGAAAATGAAAACCAGACTGGCTCCTGTTTGTTAGGAGAGGGAGATTCCTAAACCCCATCATGAGGACCTTCAGTTCCTTCATATGCCTGTGCAGCCTCCTGAGAGTTAACTTAGCTCTGGGCTCACCCAGAACTGGCTCACTTCCTGGCTGTGTTTTACATGTGATCGCTGCTGTCTGAATGAGCCTAGGCTGATTTCAAAGCAGGTGAGCTGGATGTTGGAACAAGAAATATGATGAATGTGTGGGTAGGTTCTGGGTAACATGAGGAGACCCAGCATAGATAAAAAGTTAGAACCAAGTCTGGATACTGGTCCTGCCCCACTCAGGCATAAGACAGGCCATTTTGCCTCTGTATCTCGAGGGGTACAGATAACTGGATCTCACCACTGAGTTTCTCACACACTGCTACCTACTAACCACAGAAATCACAAGTTTAGAAGAAACGCCCCAGGATGGTCAGGGGCTGGTCAGACAAGGTACCAGAAGACCAAATAACCTTTAATTTTCCTAAGAGCAGGAGCCCTGTCTTATATAACCCAGCACAACTCAGCCTGGGATGCTCTCCACTCAACAATGTCTGCTTGCTTGTCTTTAAATATTTTTTGTGGCCAGCCTCTGTGCAGCTCTGCTAGTTGCTGGGGATACATGGATGAACAGCTAAAAATATAAAGGTAATGCAGTCTTTTGTTTTACAGTTTTAATTCATTTTTATGTGCATGGATGTTTTTGTCCCGCCTGCTAATCAGGCAACTCTTAATGCTGAATACCCCTGCCCCAACCTCTTGGGGTCTCCATTTTTCTTGCAAAGTGAGGAGTTATGACTGGGAGGGAGAAACACAGTCTTTGGATTCTTTCCTGAGACTACAGATCAGCTTCCCCACTTTTCCCAGCCCCCAGAAAGGTACTAGCTAGGTCTAGGAACGGCAATGTCAATACCACCCACCTACCTGGGGCATAGCTCAGCACCCTCACGCTGGGTTCCTCGGCAGCCAAGACCTGGCACAGCATGTCTCGGGCAGCCTTCCCTGCACAGTACAGTCCCCAGCCCTTGAAGGGCTGCAGGGCACACAGAGATGAGATGTTAACCACAGTCTTGCTCAGGCCTGGGCTATCCGGGAAGGCATTCAGGGTGCCCGAGGTCAAGCAGAGCATGGAGGTCAGGTTGAGGGCCCAGTAGTTGTTCACCTCAGCTGGGTCATTCATGTTCAACACACCTTTGGACACGTCTCCAAGAGTGCCTGAAAAAACAGGACTGAAGAAGTAACACAGCAACTGGGGTGCTTTTTTCCCTCAGCCTCCCACGGTTCCTCCTCAGATCCATTTGCTATCCCCTGCCCCAGTTCTGTAGAACACCCTAACGCAAGCTAAGAGTGCTCTGGCTAGATCCCGGGGGAGGACATTGCAGCCAGCCCGGAGGAAACAAGATGATCTGGGGTCAGATAGAAGGGGAGGAGATCCTCCCCAGTTGGTGGACTTGGAGGGGGCGGGGAGGAGATGAGGGAGGGTTGGGGAGGGAGTGAGGGAGGGGAAAACGCATGGGATGCAAAAAACCTAACCTGTGATTGATATACAAATAAATTTATTAAAAAAAAAAGAAAGAAAAGCAGAGGGAGGTGATGTCTTGAATCACACTGCCGCCAGGGGGCACTGCTCAAGGTGCTTTAGACAACCGGGTTGGGTTAACCCTGCCAGGGACACTGGTTCATCCTCTCTCCGCTTGGACTTTGCACTTTTGGGGACTCGCCCTCCACCTACCGAAACGGTGATAAGGTGAGAGCTCGCAGCCCAGGCCTGGCAGGGAGTCTCACCTGCGTTGTTGATGAGCAGCAGGCGCTGCAGCCCCTCGGGCTTGGGGAGCTCGCGCACCGCGCACAGCAACTGCCGCAAGCCGGCCTCGGTGCCCAGATCGGCTGCGGCCCGCACCACTCGCAGGCCGGGCTGCTGCGCGCCCAGCTCCTCCTCCAGCTGCCGCAGCGCCGAGTCACAGCGTGCGCTTAGGAGCAGCACCGAACCGGGTGACAGCAGCCGGGCCAGCAGCGGGGCCAGCGCGCGGCCGAAGCCCCGGGAGGCCCCTGTCAGCACGCACACCGCGCAGCCCAGCCCTCCACTCTCCATGCCGGAACTCAGCCGCACGCGCAGCGACAAAACCGCCGCGGGGCGGGGTCTGCCCTGGACAGCGGAAGTTAGGGCAGGTCTCCGCTGTGTTTGGGTGAAGAGAAAGACCAATAACCAAGGAGGCGTGACCCGGCCGGAAATACCACTTTCCTTTCTCCTA
Source organism: Pachyuromys duprasi (assembly GCA_028658305.1). Classification (NCBI taxonomy): domain Eukaryota; kingdom Metazoa; phylum Chordata; class Mammalia; order Rodentia; family Muridae; genus Pachyuromys; species Pachyuromys duprasi. The sequence goes on from CM053761.1 coordinate 54,003,279, forward strand.
GCGCTGCCTAGTTCTCCTTGAGCCACGCCCACAAGCCCCGCCCCTTTCTGGAACATGTGTTCGCAGTTTCCACCCGGTTCAAGAAGGAGCTTCTTCCCCTAGGGTTGGTTGGTTTTCATCCATACAGGGCATACTAGGAAGCCACCAGTGACAGCTGTGGATGAAGACCTTGCCTCTATAGAGCTTGGGGTCCGTTTGCATTCTGGGTGACAGAAGCCTTCCCTGGAAGAGCACAATAGCTCCCTCAGGAGATGCTGGACACACAGAACAGGAATATGAAGAAGAGACACGGGAAAAGAAAGGCTGAGAATCACAACAATCTCACAACCAATGACCCACCTTACCTTGAAAACACACCTTGATTCCGTGGGGCCTGCGTACAGCAACCTTAGCCTGTAAACTTGTGTCATGCACCTCAGAAACTACTTTATAATCTCAAATGGCATTGACAAATTCCCTAAGAGGGTGTGGGCCCAGCACTTGAGAAATGTTGGAGGAGGCTGAGTGTAAGTAATAGATTGTTATGGTCCATTTTCAGTAAGAGGTGAGCCAGAATTCATCAGTTACAGACAAGCAGACCCCTCTCTCCCCTGCCTAACGGCTAGCCCCTCTTTGTGTCAGAAAGTTACAAGTTACGGTATGCCTGGTCACTTAGCTGGGTCAGATTAGGGAAGACAGCAATCAGAAGGGGCCAGACTCAAATCCCAAATTATTTTTTGGGTGAAGCTTTTGTCTTAGGACAATGAGATAAGGAACCTAGATGATGCAAGTCCTATATACCTATAGGAGGAGAGAACAGGAATGTCTCTCAATCAATTTCTTAAAATTGCTGCCTTGTGTCTAATCATCACCTTGGCCATTTATGCCTTTTCTCTATGCCAGAGTCCCCTTTCTGCAGAATTGTATATTTAAAACCACTTAGTTGTCACTAGTCTTTTGATTTTGTTCTTATTTCCAAAAGTAGTTGAAGGACTTTCCATATATACTGAATTCAAGGCCAGTTGGGCTATATGAGACCTTGTTTTAAAACAAAACACAACAGGGGGGAAGGATGGGTATGTGAAGATAGCCCAGTCAGTGACATGCTTGCGTTGCTGAGTTTGTACCCCAGAACCCACACTAAAAGTACTAGGTGTGGCTGGCCAGTGGTGGTACTTGCCTTTAATTTCAGCTTGCAGGAAGCAGAGGGATGTGCATCTCTGTGAGTTCCAGGCCACCCTGATCTACGGAGTGAGTTCCAGGACAGCCAAGGCTACACAGAGAAACCTGTCTCAGAACAAAAATGAAAGCAAAACTTATTCATTCATTCATTCATTCACTTTACATTTTGACTGCAGCCCCCCTCCTCTCTTCCCAGTTCCCCCCTCCCATTGGATAATACAACAAAGCCCAATGTTTCTTGCAAGTCTAATTCTCCACAATGGTTCCACTACCCTAGACAGATTGCAGCCAGGGCTTGTTACGATTAACCCCTTCTGGTCTTACTTGAAGACAGCTGGTTTTGCTGTTAGTGCAGCCTGCCTTGAGATCAAAGTATCCTGGTTCCCAGCCATCCATTCTAGAGCATTGTCCACATCACCCCTGACAGATAAGCAGGGTCAAAGCATTGGCGAGAGTCACAGGTCATCCTCTAGAGCTGCCTCAGAGTGGGCAGCTGATCTTGTTGACTGGTCACCGGGTCATAAGCTGGCAGGGCCTAACAGGCATTAGAAACATTTAGAGAAGGGAGCGGCTGTGAGGGACTGGAGGTCAGATGGTGACAATGAGAGTCCTGTGAGTGGGAGATGGCATCAGTGTTGATGGTAAAGGCTGGCATTTCCAAGGCAGTACCATGAGGATTTTAAGAGCTTGATACTAGGAAAGCACCAACTGTACCGGGACTTAAAATCCACAGGGACTGAAGACAAAAATAGAACTGAAATCATGAAAGGGGTCATGGGAGCTGACGATGTCCAAACACATCCAACAAAGCTGCTTAGTAGCTGTCGTAGACAGGAGGGCTACACTGAGTTTTCATTTACACTCTCAACTATCTTGGTGGTTGATTTGTTTGAGAGTTTTTTTCCTCTATATTTTCTAAAATGTTGGCCCCCTAAAGCAGATTTTATTGAAGAAACCACATGCACTTCCTTTAGGGGTTAAGATTGCAGTCTGACTATTGATGACTTTTTTTTTCTCTATCATTTTGAACATATCAGCCCACTGCCTTCTGGGGTCCTACTTTTCTGTATGGTGAGAAATTGGATGAATATTTTATGGAGAAAACATGACGAAGTCTCCTCCTCTCAGCCCCATAGGTGGCAGACACTTGCTGTGGAGTATCCTGGGAAACATATTGTCATAGCATCCCAGTGTGACTCAAAAGCTATCATTTTATTCTTATTTATCTGAGTCTATTTAAAAAAAAAAGGAATTAGCTGGGTGCAGTGGTGCACCCCTGTAATTCCAGTACTTAGGGAAGCAGAGGCAGGTGGATTTCTATGAGTTAGAGGCCAGCCTGGTCTACAAAGCAAGTTCAGAACAGCCAAGGCTACACAGAGAAACCATGTCTCCAAATGTTATTTGCTGAAGGAATGACCCCAGACTCAGATAGTATGCAAACAGCAAAGAGCAAGTTTATTTCTGTAGAAGTCTAGCATGCAGGAATCACCATTCAGGCAGAATGGCTGTAGGCTTAGATTTTTTACCAAACCTACTTTATGTAGGGTTCTTAGACCCCTTTACTTCCTGACCTTAGATAGGAGATTAGTAGGAAAAAGGGCTGTAGACCTTTTTTATCTACTTCCTGCTGATAAAGGTTAATGGGCCTTTAAGGGATTAGCAAACTCAGTGGTCAGGATACCAGCAGTCTAGTCCAAAGGCCAACACCAAGCAGCAACATGAAGTCAGAAAAGCCACATGACTCAGTCTGCGAAGTCAAGTGTTGAAGCACGAAGACCAGTGTAGCAATGTCGATGCAAAAAGTGATGTCTCACTGTCCATGGGCTTCTATATATCTCCTCTCCTCAGAGTCCACCCGCAGATGTTCTCAGCTGGCAAAGTCACATCACTCGCACATGAGAGCTCACAGCAAAACATCACATGCTCTCTCACCAGCCAACATCCAGCAAAACATCACATGCTCAGTTTGCAATAAAACATCACATGACAAAACCGAGTCTTCAAGGAAACCAGAAATTTCCACTTCAATGGTGATCCCAAAATGAGCTCATAGGCTTAATTTAAAGCCAGTTAGGAGAGGTTCAGGGACCATTAGGCCATCTTTATTTTTGATTGGCACAAGCAGAAGGGGTAGGGTGTGTTTAGGATTGGCTAGGGGTGAGTCAGGAGTTAGGGGCCTTCAAAACCAGTTCAAACTGGTTTAGACCAGTGGTTGAGCAAGCAGTTGGGCCATTTTAGCTTCCCCAGGACAGATGTCTTGGTCCTCTCTGTTTGGGGTTGCTCTTTTTATGTGCTTTACCTATAACTGGTATCTCATTTCTAAAAAATGTGAACTTAGCAAGGAACTGAAGGTTGTCATGGAGTTGGTCAGGCTTGTACAATTAAGGTCTCTCAGAAAAAAAAAACAACAGGAACAACAACAACAAAAGGAACTGATTGTCTTGAGTACACATGAGATATGTTCTATAAATCAAAAGTTATTACTGAATGTTAGGAACCATGTGAAAAGTGAATCCTTTTATCCATCCACTAATGTATGAATATTGGCATGTGCCCATGGACATTAATAAATAAATACATAAGTAAATATTCATGCTCCATGCAGGCTTAGAGAGACAAGGAGAGCAAGTCAGTAAGCAGCTTTATTCCATGGAATCTGATTCAGTTCCTGCCTCAAGATTGCTGTATTGAGTTTCTGTCCTGACTTCCACTCATGATAGACTGTGACTGGGAAGTGAAAGCCCAATAAACCCTTTCTTCCTAAAGTTGCTTTTGATCATGGTGTTCTTAATCACATCAACAGAGAGCAAACAAATACAGTGTCCATAACAGTCTGGAGTCGGTTGTAATTCAAATAATTCCATCTATTATTAAAGTGGAAAGGTTTTTTTCGTTGTTGTTTGTTTCTTTTGTTTTTTTTTTTTAATTAGGGTTTGGATATCAAATATCCAAGGAAAGATAATGTGTTTCAATACTGGTTCCTAGCGTATGGCCCTGTTTTGTGAAGCTGTAAAAAAATATGGAAGATATAGTCTAGCAGAAAGTTGTTGGTCACTGAGGATATAGAGAGTACTAACTGGGTGTAACCATCTTCCTCAGGTCTCGACTGCCCCACTGACCAGCCTTCCATCTTGAGGACAGAAAGTAAAGGAAACCAGGGGACTGTGCCCAGCCATCAATAGTCCATTGCAGCCCTGATGTCACAAGGAACCACTGTGAGGAATGATAGAACCTGCCCTTTTACAGCAGTGGCTGAGGCTCTCTCTTATCCTTACAGGGTAGATGCTCTTGGGTGGTTGGAGAGCATTTTGATCTCCATGTTAGAAAGCCACTACACTTGGATCTTTGTGAATTATTAAATCAAAACATAGTGAGTTTTCTTCTACATTCATAGGTTTTGGTTTCAACATTTCATTTTCTGGATTTAAATAACTCTGCCTGTTCTTTCTTCCTCTGAAGTATGATTGAGGGAATTGTTATTTTTATTAATTAGATTTCTGCTCTTTTAAAATGTCATATTTTACATGGATTTATTCCTTTCATATTTGGAACATTATATTAACTACACAGTATGAGTGATCTCACAGTGACATTTCCATACACGTATATGAAGAACCTTGAATACATTCCCCTGATCACACTGCGGACTGCCTTCCCCACCCCAGTCCCTCAATGGTTCCCTTTTTGTTCAGCATCTTACTTCCCAAGTACAGGCCAAGTCCTGTGGACTCCTAATCAGAGGGCTGATGGACACACTGGATGGTCTCTTAAGGAAGAACATCAATGTGTCTCTGGGCTCTGGCAGAAAAGTTCCTCCTAGCTGGTTATCTCAGGATCTTCCTGGCGGGCCAAGTGTCATGACGGCACAAAAGGTCTAGAGACAAGAGTCAGATCCAATCTTGTGATGGTAATTATGGAACAAAGCAGCTGAAAAGGAATTTAAGGATAGAATAAGTGTAAGTCTAAAAGGAGCTTGTTTTGTGAGGAAGGAAAGGACTTCCCTTGGTGAGACTTACCATGTCCTGTCCTTCCAACCTCTTCTGTCCTCTCTGCCTGCAGCTGTACGTTCATGGGCTATCCTCTGTCTTAAGGAGGGCGATTATGGCACTAAGCTAGTGTGTTATCAGGCACTGGAGGTGAGGGCAATAATGATTTTGAAGCAAAGGATCAAGCCTGTGCTCTTGAGTTCTGCTGGTCATACAGTTCAAAGAACATAATCAGGAACAAAAACCGCCTAGTGCTGGAATTATTTGCCCAAAACACCACAGATCCCAAACCCCAAAATAAACACCTGTCTTTTTGGAAAAACAGAGAGGACTTATTGTCAAGGGCAGTCTACCCGAATTTCCAAGTCTAGGCTTGGCAAAACTCCTTCCTCCAACCTTAATCTTTTCATGTTTGGGGAAAGGCAGTAGATAACAGAACCTTCAGGAACAAAGCCCTTACGCTTCCTTCCTGCTTTTCCAAGTTGTTGGTGAGGAGGAGGGTCTATCTTCTGTGACTTTCAAAAATCTAATATCTGATTACAGAACTGGCAAGTTATGCTTTGGTGCCCATTGCTGGACAGTACCTATGTCTCCCTTTCATTGTTTGATGGCTTAGTTTATTAGACTTGCTATCCAGTGCTTAAGTGTGGGATGTGTAGACATGTGCTGCCTTCAGCTGGCATGCACATTCTCTTAAGAGAGAATATCCTTCTTGGCTTCTTGCAAACTTCCACTCAGTTTCCTGGCCTATGTCCTACAGTTTGGGTAGGTCCTGTGAGGCCCATTTAATGTGTAAAACTGATGACCTTTGGTGGAGGTGACAGCAGCCTAGCTTCGAGAGCACGGAAATGGCTGATGAGCCCTCTATCTTCAAGCATTGTTGTCCCATGTACTTGTGACTGGTCCCCGTGTCTAACAGCAGCCATTAACTTTTGAAGCATTGAGAACCTAGGTCATGCAGAAAACAAAAGCAGTCCTTTCTCATCTTCTCTTTGCTATTGCTTTTTTATTGGGCGGGGCAGGGTCTCCTGTAGCACAGGCTGGCCCCAGCACCCCTGTGTGGCCAAAGAGGACTTGAACTACTGAGCCTCCTGCCTCCACTTCTCTAGCTTTTCTAACTGCCACGTGTTCACCTTTATGAGACTTTCCTGACTTTCACTACGACCTCCTGTCTAAGGTCCATCAGCTGGCCCTGAAGGACTCTCAGTCAGGGCACAGCTAGTTGTATCATGTTTGTGTGTGTGTGTGTGTGGTGTATATAAGTGTAGGTCTGATACAAGTCTGCCAAGTCTCTCTTAAAGACTCAACCCTAGTAGAACAGTGTTAAGATTTGAGGACTCAAGAGCATTAGAGACTTGCCACACAATGGAACATGTGGCTTTTAGAAAAAGGTTTGATAGACTGAGTTCATGCTTTTTCTTAACCTCGTGGGAATGCATACAAAGTTCTGGATAGTAGAAAGCAGCCCTGTTACACACTAAATCTGTTGGGATCTTCATGTTGCCTCACCAACATTCAGATAATCAATCAATCAATTGCTCTTATCATAGTGACATAACTAAGGCATTTTTTTTTTGAGAGAAGAAGGGCCTACAGTGACAGGATATGGCTTCATCTACCACATCTGTTGTCTTTAGGGTTCTGGCTGACAGGTGTTTTCTTGATCATTTTGACCATCTCAGCCCACTGTATTCTGGGATCCTGGGTTTTGGTAAAAGCCTCAGGCTTAATGGGGACCATGTGATGATGTCATCTTTCAGCCTCTATAGATGTTAGTCCCATGTCTTGGGGTGCTGTGCAAAACAGTGTCTTGTCACAACTACCAATGTGGTTGGAGCTACCATATTTTAACACCCATCAACATGAGTTTAAAGAAAAGTAAATTGAATACTTTGCATATAAACATGATAAGTCATTACAAAGTGATAGTAAAGGCTGGGGTCCAAGTGAAAATAGAAACTGTGTCCATCTCCTAACAGTTGATTATCAGAGTCCATAACTGAGGGAGGGCCAATGCTCTGGAACCCATTGTCATTCTTATGATGCCTTTTACTATTACAATGGAAAGGGTCCTCCTTAAGGTCTAGGTGTCAAAAGTCCCATAAAGAATCAAGTGTTTGAGGGCTGGAGAGATGGCTCAGTGGTTAAGAGCACTGCCTGCTCTTCCAAAGGACCTGGGTTCAATTCCCAGCACCCACATCACAGCTCACAACTGTCCATTTCCAAGGGATCAGACACATTCATGCTAATGCACATAAAATAAAAGTAAATAAATTTAAAAAAAGAATCAAGTGTTTGAACATTTTTCCAACCAGATGGCACCATGTGGGAGAAACTGTGGACCTTGGGCAGTGGGCCTAGCAGGAAGAAGTGGGTCCCTGGGCATCATTGGGGACAGACATTTGAGTATAACCAGCTTCCTTAGGTCCCTACTGCCCCACTGCCCAAGACCAGCCTTCTTGTCCATGAGGACAGAAAGTGAGGAAATCCAGGGGATGTGCTTAGCCATCATTGGTCTATTCCTTGCTCTGACATCACAAGGAGCCATTGCGACACTTATCCACTGAGGGCTCTGGTTGAGGCTGTCTTCCTGCAGAAGCTCTTGTTGGAGAGTGATTAGACTTCTGTATTTGGACTCTCAAAAGCTGTTGGACCTCCAGATAGTAAGTTTCTTCTGTTTTCTAACTTAGAATATTTTCTTATGTTTATTTTATGGGTATGAATATTTTGCCTTCATATATGTCTGTGCATCAAATGCCTGGTGTCTGCTATGGAGGTCAGAAGAGGGATTTGGATTTCCTGAAACTGGAGTTACAGATGGTTGTGGGCCACCCTGTGGGTGTTGGGCATCAAACCAGGATTCTCTGGAAGAACAGGCAGTGGTCTTAAGAGCAAAATCATCTCTCCAGCCCTTCTGGGGTTTTGTTGTTGTTGTTACCTCTATATTTATCTTTGTATTTTTTAAATTTTGGTTTATTTCTCTTCTCATATTCCAAGCCTTTTCTAGGTATGTAACACTCATCATGTGATTAACCTGAGGTGTTTTGTTTTTCTCATAAATATTTCAGTCTTGTTGGGCATTTCTTCTCAAGATGAACTTGTATACAGAATATCTCAATTTTGTCTATATTTTCCAATTCACGAGAAGAACCCTCTTGGTTTTAAAAGAAAGATTTATTTGGGGGTGGCGTGGTCTGGAGAGATGGCCCAGCAGTTAGGAGCATGTACTGTTCTTGCAGAGAAACTAGTTTTGCTGTCCAGTGCTCCCATGCGAGATCATAACTACCTGCAGGATCTGATGCCTTCACGTTAATAAAGTTATATAGAAAGACATTTATCACTATGTTAAGTGCTGTGTGGTACAAGTGAGTGCACTTGTGTGTGGATGTGTGCACATGTGTATGGATGATGCCCTCAGAGGCCAGGGGTGTAGGATCTCCCAGAGCTGGGGTTGAAACAGTTATGAGCCACCTGACCTGGGTCCGGAAAACCAAATGCAGGTAGGGTCCTCTACAGGAGTAGCAGACTTGCTGGACTCATGGGCCGGCTCCCCAGCCCAGAAACACTGGGTCTCTGGGGTATCTGTTGTCCTATAAGCTTCTCTTGCATCTAATTTTATTAGTGCCTGCTCTCTCACAGTACATGTGAGCTCAGGGTTAGAGCTCACATTCTTATCAGTAGCTCTTAGTGTCTAGAATCCTTTGGTCTGTTCTTCCAGTTCGCAGTTGATTCCTGTCAAACCAAACTGTCATATTTTGCTGTATACTGCTTTGGAGCACACTTCATTTTTGTCTACCTAAGCATTTAAGTATACAGACCTTTTCCTTCCTTCCTTCCTTCCTTCCTTCCTTCCTTCCTTCCTTCCTTCCTTCCTTCCTTCCTTCCTTCCTTCCTTCCTTCCTTCTCCAGTCTTTTGGATGTAGGACTAGGGCCTGATTTTAACTCTGTCAACTTTCTCATTGAAAGTTTGGTTCTAGTCATATGAAGGAGGAGGGCCTGACTCTGAAGCAGGGCATGGAGGCCTGCTACTCTGTGGAGGACCCCTTCACCACTGACTACAAGATGATGATGACTCTGGGCCACGGACATTTTTCCGAAGTCAAACTGGCCTTCCATGTGCCCACAGTTACCTGTGTGGCTGTAAAAATTCTTAGAAATAAGAAGTACACCTCCATTATTAACAGTGAAATCAGCGTTATGAAATCTCTTAACCATCCTAGCATAATCAAACTGTTTCACGTGGTGGAGAGGGAAGAGACCACCTACCTGGTGACGGAGCACGCCTCAGAGGAAGAGCTGCTGAGGCGCATCCTGGAACTGGGGTCTTTACAGGAAAGCGAGGCTCAGAGGAGATTTACCCAGTGAGGTATTGCCATGACAATCATGTTGTCACAGAGACATCAAAGCCACCAATATCCTTATCGCCCGCAGGGGGAATGCCAAGCTGATTGATTTTAGCCTCGCTGTTAAAGTCACTCCTGGGTGGAAACTGCGAGGTTTCTGCGGCACTCTGTCCTATTGTGTCCCAGAACTCTTTGCTCGGGAGGAATATGATGCTTACCCCATTGATATGTGGTGTCTAGGTGTGCTCCTCTTCCTCATGTTGACCAGGCGCTTCCCTTTCCAAGCTAACTCTTTTGTGGGCATGAAGAAGGAGGTCACCTTGGGCAACTTCAGCATTCCTAACCATGTTTCCATCAGTATTTTCAATGTTATCTTCAAACTGCTGATAATCAATCCTGGCAGGAGGCCCACCATCCAGGACATCATGAGGCACCCCATGATCAGGGCCGGGTGATGCAGGTTAACCACCTACCTCTACACATAGTCTCCTAGGCACCCCGAGCCCTAGCATTGTCGGGACCATGAATGTCATGGGCTATAAGCCAGAAGAAATCACCAAGTCTCTGAGACAAAAACTATAATGTGGTGATAGCAACTTATCTCATACTGCAGCACCAGTCACCCGGGGGAGACTGTGGCCATCACCAGGTGAATCCTGTGAAACCCCAGGCAGCCAGGCACTGTCCTCCTCCTGACAGACCCTCACACCTTTCCTGGATCTCTAAGGAGAGTTGAGCCTGCTCTGTACACCTTCACCTTGCCATCTAAGGTCCAGGAGAAAGAGGATGAGAATTATTCCAGGAAGCCTGCCAGAAGCCATTAGCATGCCCGCCACCCTGTGCTGCCAGCCAGAAGCACACCCTCTCCACCTATCCCACCTGGGCTGTCCTGTGGCTAAGTCCCTCAGGGGTAGCAGCCTGGAAATGAGTGTGTATTTCTCACAGATTGAGCTATGTGACAGACTTCCTGCAAGTGTCCGGCCATTTCTGTCTCTATACACCAACTCTTCTAGACCAACCCAGAATGAGACTACAAGTGACCCAGAGAGCAATATGTCCTGCAGTCACCAAGAGGAATGGTGGAGTTCCCTGAAGGAAGAGGACAGCTCAAGCCTCACAAGCTCCTCCTCTTGGGATTCATTGCAGATGACAAGCATCATAGAGGTAGAGTTGACCATCATTGCAGAGGAAAAGACCCTCACACAGGAAGATATTGATGAGCAGGAAGCAATCTTTGCCCTGAAAGTGAGCATCACCAAGGAGGACACCATCATGCCAGAAGAGACAAGCATAAAATAAAAATCACATTTGATGGAAATAGAGACAAAATTGAAAACAAACAACCAAGCAAGAACAGCAAAAACCGTTGATTCTCTCTCTTCACTACATTGTTTTTCTGTGTAGCCTTGGCTGTCCAGGACTTGCTTTGTAGACCAGGCAGGTCTTCAACTCACAGAGATCTGCCTGTGTGTGTCTCCCCAAGTGCTAGGATTACAGGCAGATGCCACCACTGAATAACTTACTCTTAATAATAACAGACTCATAGAACTATGCAAAGAGAATACAGTCTACCTACTACAACATATCGAAGTCAGCTTCTATCCCCTGACAGATTTATTACCATGTCACACATGTGCACATTTCCATTTATTTTCTGACATTTCATTCTTTCTGCTTTGGTTGAGAGAAATAGCATTGCTATGAACTGTTTTTGTTTGCTGGTTTTAGTGTTCACACAGCCTTAATCTATAACTCAGGCTGGAATGAAAGTCAGTGTTGCCCAACTGACTTTTACTTGCTGTGGATCCTGCTGGCTGAGTTACGCCTTAGGTGCACTGTAACATTAAACATTTGTGTCTTAGTTGGAGTCTCTTCTATCCCAGGCAGGCCACTTTGTAGCCAAAGATGACCTTGAGAAGGACCCTCCTATCTCTAATTCCTCAATGCAGAAATTCTAGGCTTGAGCCACTCTGCCCGGTCAAATATCAGAAGTTCAAGGCCAGTGTAGGCAAGTGTGAGTTCCTGGCTGAGTGGAATTCAGAAGAAACATGCAAAAACTATCATATCTGAACACTGTGGATGGGGAGATGGGTGAGTGGGTAAAGTGTTACAGTGCAAAGAAAGGACCTTGTGAAAACCAGACACGGCAGCATCCATGTGTCATCTTAGGTCTGCTGGTGAAGAGAGGAAGATGTGGGAGCTTGCTAGTCTGAGATCAGTGAGATACCCTGTCTCAAAAATTATGGTGGGAAAGCATTTGATGAATATTCCCGGTCCATACATGTGATTAATGTGTGAGGGCAGATAGACAGACATGCACACACACACACACACACCTACCTCTATAGTCTTGCATGCATCATGCACAAATATGCACCTTCCTTATACTAGTATCTAGAGTTTTCCAACCCTTTCCTTACTCTTTTTTCCTTATGACTGTCTAAACTTTATACTCATGCCCTTTTGTTTTTCTTTTGCCAAAGCAGATGATTTAGTTGCCACAGTGAACTACCAGTTCCTTCCAGTGAGGGATCCTTTCATTTTCTTCTCTTCTATTTTTTTTTGACTCAGTTTTCTGTATCAAGTCCAGGCTGCCAAGGACTGGTGATCCTCCTGCCCTCAGCTAATGGACTTTAGATGGTATAACGGTGCACCTAGATTTTGTGGGTTTTTAAAATCATCTATGTACCTGTGGATGACCTTCAGCTTTCAATTCTGTTGTCTCTACCTACCAAATGTAGGGGTTACAGGATTTACCAACCAAGCCTGGTTTATTTGATCCTGGGGAACAAACCCAGGGCTTCCTGTATGCTGGGCAAGAGCTGTCCCAACTGAGTAGTTACACCTGTAGCTCACCCTAGCCTGGGACTCTCTATGTAGCTGAGGAAGACCTTGATTTCTTGATCCTCCTGCTTCTATATTCCTTCTTTGGAATTATAGTTCTGTACCACTGACCCTGAATTTTCTTTCTTTCTTTCTTTCTTTCTTTCTTTCTTTCTTTCTTTCTTTCTTTCTTGTCTGTGTTTTCTACTAAGAGAATTTACAAGTAATATAAACAAACTCTAGCTAGACTTCTTCTGAAGCTGGTGAGCTGAGTGCTCGATGGGAGAGAGAGAAAGGATGCTGTCCCAGTTCCATGCCATGTCAAGAAAACTCAGGTCAGTATGCCTCAGTTTTCAGGACTATCCCCTGTGTAGCCACGTGGCTCTGAAGGTGTGCTCTGAGTAGCAGCCCTCCTCATCTAACTCTATATGGCACCATGGGACAGAAAGGAAGACACAACCCAACAAGCCCATGTCCAGACATGCAGCTGACAAAACCAGGAAGATGAAGCCTCATCCCTACTGTTTAAAGGTCTACTCCTCTCACCCCTTGGATGATCACGTTCCCCCTCACATATAGCCAGTCCTAGAGAGTTTGTGAATTTTTGTTAAGACTAGATGTCAGAGCCAGGGTGTCTGTAATCCTCAGTTTAAGACCAGCCTGGCTTACAGAGGGAGCAGTAGTCTAGCTTTGGAGCACTATGAGACTCCATCTCTCAAACAACTGTTGGACCTCTGAGGTGGGGAGACCCTCTGTTCCTCGGGATAGACGCCAGACCCCAATAACCAACGAAGACAAGATCTTGATGCAACAGCAAGAGGTTTTACACAGCTCCCATGCAAGGGGGTGGTGGAGAGCCCTGAGCAGTAGAATCACAGAGTTTATAAAGGCCAAAACCGCAAAACAGGAGGAGGTCTAGGGGTAAGGGATTTTTCTAACGGGGGCGGTCAGTGATTGGCTATGCCCAGGTGTGGTGACTAGGGGACGGTTAGGGACTGTTTGCACTTCTCAGTCCAGGAACAAAGAAGGGCGTTTCTTAGAAACATAAAGCTTACAAGTTTAAGTTCCTATGGTTAGGGCCAAGTTAAAATTTTCTACCCTTACACAACAGGTAAACAACAAGACTAGTGCTGTAGCTCAGTGTGCCTAGCATGTAGGAAGTTCTGAGTTCTTGTCCAACATAAAATAAAATCAGGTGGTGCATGCCCAGAATCCTAAGACTGTAGGATGGAGACAAGAGGATCTGGTAGTCAAAGACATCTTCTAACACAGAGTTTGAGGTCAGTCTAGGATGCGTGGCACTCTATTGTAGAAATAAACACCATCACCACCCAGATCTTAATGTCCAAATCTTAGAAACGAGTGATAAGGTGGTTCATGGCAACCACATATTCCTCATGAATCGAAGGAGAGAAGAAAATTGGCCATCCAGACATGCAGTAATTGTTTCCTGTAACTTATCCCTGGAATTGACCTGAGCATTGATTTCCTACCCTATGCTCAGCAGTAAGGAGCTGTTAAGTGAGTGTTCCCTGCTGGCCCTGTGGGAGGCTGTGGGGAGGTGTGCAGACAGTACTCACTCTTGTCCCTGTGGGAGGCTGTGGGGAGCAAGGTTTGGAGAGCATGAAGTCCCCACCTGTGCCAATGAGGAAGGCAGGAAGGCTGCTTAGCCCTGTAGCCCATCTAAAGCTCTGAGGTTGTACTGCCCCCTTGTGGTGGTTCTGTAGCAACACTGTGTCAGTGCATCTGGTTTGTGGGGCCCCTGCTTCAACTCATGCCAACTTGTCCCATGAATCTAAAATTAATTTTATGATTATTTTGTTTTTTGAGACAGGGTTTCTCGCTTTAGCCCTGAATATTCCAGAACACACTCTGTAGACCAGAACTTACCAAGATCCCATTCCTATGCTTCTTGATTAAAAGCATGTGCCACCACAGCCTAGCAAGAGAGGTGTATCTCAACCTCCATGGCCTTGAGAATTTCTGTGTCCAAAACTGCCTATGAACTGACATTTGAGACTGAACATAAGTTTGAGCATACCAGTGGATGTATACAAGGTCACATGCAGTAAATATAGTGATAAAGAAGCTTTAAGTCAGCCAAAGGCCCGGGTAGCCCTTTGGAAGGCCTACTAAAGGGTGCTCTTCTAAGGATGCTGGGTGATTGACATGGGCTGCCATGCCAAGCTTGGGTGAATCTTGCTGCTAAGTAAATTCCAACTGGTGAGCTGACAAGGTGATCCCAGCTTTGGGGGTCACCTGGATACCTCACCTCTATGCAGCATGGGGCTAGGTGCCTCTCAGAAACTAAGGCAGATGGCCCTGCACTACGGAGGAAAGAAGGCCACCTGGATAAATTCCAGTAACCTTCCCACCCCTCAATATGTCTTCTAGGATGGAAATTAAAACATTTATAAATTGGCCCTTTGGAAGGCCTACTAAAGGGTGCTCTTCTAAGGATGCTGGGTGATTGACATGGGCTGCCATGCCAAGCTTGGGAAGGCTAGTGGGGGGAGAGGACTTAGTTCTCTTTAGCTACTTCCTGCTGGTTAGGGTCATGGGGTTCCTATAATGCCTCTGCTTCTTTTCCAACCCACCCAGCTTAGGTGGGAGAGAAAGAAGGTTAATAGCGATGAAGGTGCGGACCTCTTTAGGTGTAGTTCCTTGGGGTGATTCCACTCTTTGTTGTCAGCCGTCCAGTCAAGCAGCAAACAAGAGCCAACAGCAACGAGCAGA
The DNA here is from genome assembly GCA_028658305.1 of Pachyuromys duprasi. Taxonomy (NCBI): domain Eukaryota; kingdom Metazoa; phylum Chordata; class Mammalia; order Rodentia; family Muridae; genus Pachyuromys; species Pachyuromys duprasi. Next base: position 54,018,328 of record CM053761.1, read on the forward strand.
ATAGCAAACAGCAGCAGCAGCAGCCCTGTGGTGAACCGGGGGCGGGGGTGGGGCATGGGGAGGTGGGATCTGCAGAGCCAAGGGCAGCCAAGACAATACATTTACTAAGGCAATTCAAGGCCTTGGAGAAGCCTGCACTGACTTCTTACAGAGATTGGGTTCACCTATAAATAGAGCTGTACCAGATCCTGAGACCAGACAGGTGTTGCTACAGATCATGGCGTAAGAGAATATGCAAAAACTGAATGTAAGAGAGTACTCAGATCATTAAAAGCATGAGCAGCCCCAAGAGATGAATAAGAGAGACAACTGGTACTGGCTCTCAGAAGCATCATGCCAATTTCATAGGACAAGCCGTAGGTAGAAGGCTCAGAAAACAAAATTCCCAATGCTTTAATGACCAAATGTTGAATTTGGCTATTTCCATAGAAATCGTAAGGCTAGAAGCCTCCAAACTTAAACTGGCAGGTGTGCTAACTTGCAGTAATGGTAATTTAACTTACAGCCTTGCACATTCTGGCTGCAATGTTCAAATGCCCAGATTCCTGGGAATTTTCAGGCATTGTGAAGAAGGGAAAGCAGTGGAGTAACGAGTGTACATCTAAATGGAGTTTAGAATGTGGCCTCCTGCTACCATTAAATGAATGGAGGGGCCTGTCACCTCGAGGCCCTGCAGCAAAAAAATACGAGCTGTTCTCCTTTGATCAGCCAGGAGGTGACAAGCAGACAGGAAGCTCAAAAGTCAATATTGCTGATCCTACCCATGCTACTGAACACATCCGGGCTTTGGATCTGGCCACAGATACATCTCTTACACCATGCCCCAAAATTCCATGTTATGAAATAACCACTGGTGTTTGTGGTCCTTTGCCTTCAGAGACTGTAGGGATGATCTTGGGAAGAAGTGGATTATCCTCTCAAGGATTTATTGTACAGCTAGGTATTGTAGATGGTGATTGCAAGGAAGAAATTAAAATCATGGCATATATATTGGGGAAATAGAGAATGTTAATAGATTTGAGAGCTATGAATAGAGTAATTCAACTAATGGGTCTATTACACCCTGGAATTCCTTTACCTTTTTTATTACATAAGGCATGGCCTATGATAGCAATTGTTTAAAAGACTATCCCCTTGCAACAGCAGGATAAGGAAAAATTTGCTTTCACTGTGCCTACTTATAATAATGCTCTACCTGTAAAAAGGTATCAGTGGAAACTTTTTCCACAAGGAATGTTAAATAGTCCAACTCTATGTCAGTATTTTGTGCAAAAACCACTAGAAATAGTTTGTAGGTAATTCCCTCAATCCATTCCATTATTTCCCATGATATGGTTGATTATTTTGTTAGCTGATTATGTAGCAGATACTTTAAAGAAAATATTTGGTGAAATGAAAAGTGTTTTGCCTTGTTGGGGTTTAAAAACTGCTTCTGAAAAAATTCAGAGAGGAGATTCTCTCCAGTCTCTAGGTTATAAAATAAGTCAACAGAAAATTCATGACCAGGAAGTAATGACTTACCATGTCATCATTGACATCTTCATTGCCAGGAAACCATAACTGTTATCATGGACAGGTCCTTGACCAGGAAGCAATGACTTTTGCCATGTTATCATTGAAGCTCCATTGCCAGGACACCATGACTGTTTTGATGGATAGCTCCATCATGGACAACTGCATGGTTGAGACACCATAACTTGACTGATATCAGGTTATCATGGACAGCTCCAAGGCCTGAACACCATGATGGCTATCATGTTATCATGGACAACTCCATGGCCAAAACACTATGACTGTTTTCATGGACAACTCCGTGGCTGGGTCACCATGACTGTTATCATGCACAACTCCATGGCTGGACACCTTGAGTATTACTATGTTGTCATGGACAGCTCCATGGCCAAGAAACCATGACTGATATCATTTTATGAAGGACAGTTCCTTGCCTGGGACACCATGACTGTTATCATGTTATCATGAACAGCTCCATGTCTGGGATACCATGAATGTTATCATGTTATGATGTACAGCTCCATGGATGGGACACCATGACTGTTATCAAGGACACCTCCATGGCCAGAAAACCACAAGTGATATCATGTTATTATGTAGAGTTTCATGACTGGACCCCATGACTGTTATCACATTATCATGGCCAGCTCCATGGCTGGGACACCATGACTGCTATGTTATCATGGCCAGCTCCATGGCTGGGACACCTAGACCTGTATCGCAGATAGCTCCAAGGCCGGAACAGCAAGACAGTTATCATGGATGCCTCTGTGGCTGGGACACCTTGACTGTTTTCACGTTATCATGGACAATTCAATATTCACGACACCATGACTGTTTTTAAGGACAGCTCTAAGACTGGGACACCATGACTGTTATGTTATTATGGACATCTGTATGGTAGGGACACCATGACTCTTATAATGGACAGCTCCATGGCTGGGAAGCAATGACTTTTTTCATGGACAGATCCATGAATGGGACACCAACACTGTTATCATGAACAGGTCCATGGTTGGGACAGCATTTCTGTTATCATGGACAACTCCATGGCTCAGACACTGTAACTGTTATCATGAACAGCTCTATGGCTGGGGCACCATGACTTTTATCATGTTATTATTGATAGCACTGTGGCTGAGACACCATGGGTGTTATCATGGACAGCTGCATGGCTGGGTCATCATGACAGTTTTACTGTTATCATGGACAGGTGCATGTTTGGGACACCTTGACTCTTACCATAGATGAGCCCATAGCTGGGATACCATAAGTGTTATCATGTTATCATGGACAGCTCCATGGCTGGGAAAACATTACTCTTAACATGGACAGCTCCCTAGCTGGGACACCATGACTGTTATAATGGACTGCTCCATAGCTTGGACTCTGAGACTATTATCAAGGAACCATGACTGCCATCTAGTCATCATGGACAGACCCATGGTTGGGACACCATGACGCTTAACATGGATGGCTCCTTCGTTGGTACACCATGAGTGTTATGATGTTAAACCAAGACTGATATCAAGTTTTCATGGACAGCTCTATGGCTGGGACACCATGACTTTTATCATGGACAGCTCCATGTCCAAGACACAATTAAGTTCTCATGTAATCATTGCCAGTCCTGTGGGCAGAACACCAGGACTGTTTTCCTGTTATCATGGACACACCCATGTCAGGAACACCATGAACTGTTATCATGGGTGGCTCCATGGTTGGGGCACAATGAGTGTTATCATGTTATCATGGACAACTTCATGGCTGGGAATCCATGACTGATATTATGTTATCATGGACACCTCAACAGCCAGGACACCATGACTATTATCATGGATAACTCCATGCCTGGGATACCGTAACTATTACCATATTTTCATGGACAACTCCATGGCCCAGACACCGTGACTTATCATGTTATCATGGACAGCTGCATGGTCAGGACATCCTGACACTTATCAATTATCATGGACAGCTCCATGGCCAGAACATCATGAATATTATCACGGCCAGCTCCATGGCTGGGAAAGCATGACTGTTATCATGTTATAATGGAAAGCTCCATTGCTGGGACACCATGACTGCTATCATTGAAAACCACATGGCCAGGATGAGGTGACTGTTATCATGTTACCATGGACAGCTCCAGGGCCAAAACACCATGGCTGTTATCATGTTATCATGGACAGCTCCATGGTTGGGAAATGATGACTGCTATCATGTTATCATGCAGAGTTCCTTGGCCAGAACACCATGTCTGTTATCATGGACAGTTCCATGGCTTGGACACCATGACTATTACCATGGACAGCTTCATGGCCAGGACACCATGACTGTTATCTTGTTATCATGGACAGCTCCATGGTTGGGAAATGATGACTGCTATCATGTTATCATGGAGAGTTCCTTGGCCAGAACACCATGTCTATTATCATGACTATTACCATGGACAGCTTCATGGCCAGGACACCATGACTGTTATCTTGTTATCATGGGAAGCTCCATGACTGGGAAACCACAACTGATATCATGTTATCATGGAGAGCTCCATGACCAGGACAGCATGACTGTTATCATGGACAGCTCTATGGCTGCGCCTCCATGAGTGTTATCATGGATAGCTCTATGGTGGGAAACCATGACTGTCATCATGGACGACTCCATGGTTGGGACCCCATGAGTGTTATCACCCAATCATGGACAGCTCCATGGCAGGGACATCAAGACAGTTATAATGGACAGCTCCATGACTGGGACACCTTGACTGTTATTATGGACAACTCCACGGTTGGGACCCCATGAGTGTTATCACATTATCATGGACAGCACATTATCTGGAACACCATGACTGTAATCATGTTATTATGGACAGCTGCATGGTCAGGTCACTATGACTGTTATCATAGATGGATCCATGGCCTGGACTTCATGACTGTTTTCATGGAAAGCTCCATGGCCAGTACGGCATGACTGTTATCATGGACAGCTCCATATCCGGAACACCATGAGTGATAGCATGTTATCAAGGACAGATACATGCCTTGGACAGCATGACTGTTATCACATTATCATGTACAACAACATGGCTGGCACACCATGACTGACATCATGTTACCATGGACAGTTCCTTGGCAGAAACACCATGACTGTTACCATGTTATGATGGACAGCTCCAGGGCTAGGACACCATGAGTGTTATCATGGACAGATATATTTCTGGGACAGAATGACTGTTATCATGTTATCATGGAGAGATCCATGCCTCAGACAGCATGGCTATTATCATGGACAGCTCCGGGGTGTGAAAACAAGACTGTTATCACGTTATCATGGAAAACTGCCTGGTCAGTACAACATGACTGCTGTCATGTTATGGACAACTCCACTGCCCAGATGCCATGACAGTTATCATATTATCATTGACAGCTCCATGGCTGGGACACAATGACTATTATCACAGACAGGTCTATGGCTGGGTCACCATGACTGTTATCATGTTATCATGGAGAGTTGCATGGTCTGGACACAATGATGATAATCCTGTACTTCCTCATGGCTGACACACTTTGACAGCTATTATGAATGGCTCCATGGACAGGTACCTTGACTGCTATCATATTTACATGGATAACTCCAAGGCTGGGACACCATGATTGTTATCATGAACAGCTCTATGTCCTGGACTCTGACTGTTATCATGGACAGCTCCATGGCCAAAACACCATGAATGTTATATTTTCATGGTAAGCTCCATGGTTGGGACATGATGACTGTTTTGGACATGATTGCCAACACACCATGACTGTTATCATGTTATTGTGGACAGACCATGGCCAGATCACCATGACGGTTATCATGTTATCATGAACAGCTCCATTGAATTGACAACATGACAGTTATCATGTCATGGACATCTCAATAGCTGGGACACCATGATAGTTATCATATTATCATGGACAGCTCCATGGCTGGGATTCCTTGATGGTTATCATGTTAGTATTGACAGCTCCATGGCTAGGACACCATGACTGTTATTTTGGACAGTTCCATGGCTGAGACACCATGATTGTTATCATATTATCATGTACAGCTCCATGATCAGAACAGCATGACTGTCATCATGGATGGCTTTATGGCTGGAACACCATGAGTGTTATCATGGACAGCTCCATGGCCAGGACCCCATGACTGTTATGGATGGCTCCATGGCTGGAACTCCTTGACTGTTATCATGGACATCTCCATAGTTGGGACACTGTTACAATTATTATGTTGTCATGGACAGATGATGGCTGAAACATGTTACAGTTATCACGTTATCATGGACAACCCCATTGCTGGCACACCATGACTGATATCATATTTTCATGGACAGCTCCACACCTGAAACACCATGACTGTTATCATGTCATTTTGAACAGCTCCATGGCCAGGATTCCATGTCTGTTATGATAGACAGCTCCATGGCTGGGAAACCATGACTGTTATCATGTTATGGATAGCTCCATGGCTGGGAAATCATGAGTGTTACCATGGAAAGCTCCATGGCTGGGATACTATGAGTGTTATCATGGGCAGTTACATGCCTGGGACACCATGAGTATGGTAATGTTATCATGGACAGCTCCATGGCTGGGAAACCATGGCTGTTATCATGGACAAGTCCATGGTTGGGATAGCATGATTATTATCATGGATAGCTCCATACTGGGACCCCATAACTTTTCCACATTATCATGGACTGATCCATTGGAGGGACACCATGAGTGATATCATGGAGAGCTCCATGGCTGGGACCTCATGGCTGTTATCACATTATCATGGATAGGTCCATTGCCAGGATACCCTGACTGTTATCATGGACAGCTGCATGGTCCAGACACCATGAATGTTATCATGGATGGCTCCAGGGCCTGGACTCCATGACTATTATCATGGACAGTTCCATGGCTGGGACACCATTACAGTTATAATGTTAATATGGACAACTGCATGGCTGAAACACCATGATTCTTACCATGTTATCATGGAAAACTCCATGGGATGCCATAAGTGTTATAATGTTGTCTTAGACAGTGCCAAGGTCAGGGAAAAAATGACTGATATAATGTTATCATGGACAGTTCCATGGCTGAGAAACCAAGACAGTTATCATAGAAGTCTCCATAGCTGGGAAACCATGACTATCATCATGTGAATAAGGAAAGGTCCATGTCCAGAACACTATGACTGTTATCAATGACAGCTCCATGGTTGGTACACCATGACTGATATATTATAATGGACAGCTCCATGTCCAAAACTCTATTACTTTTATCATGTTATCATGGACAGCTCCATCACTGGGACACCATGACTGCTATAAAGGACAGCTCCATGGCTGGGATATAATAACTGTTATCATGGACAACTCCATAGCAGAGACATTGTGACTGTTCTCATGTTATCATGGACAGCTCCCTGACAGGGATACCAAGACTATTATCATTTTATCATGGAGAGCTACATGGCAGTGTCACCATGATTTTTATCAAGTACAGCTTCAAGGAAGGGACCCACATCTGTTATCATGGACAGCTCCATGGTTGGGACACTATGACTTTCATCATGTTTGCATGGATAGCTCCATGGTTTGGACACCATGAATGTTATCATAGACAGCTGCATGGCTGAGACACCCTGACTTGAATCATGTTATCAAGGACAGCCTGATGGTATGGATACCTTGAGTGTTATCATGGACAGCTCCACGGAGTAGACACCATGACTGCTACCATGTTATCACAGACAGTCCTTGGATGAGACACCATGATTGTTATCATGGACAGATACATGGCTGGGATACCATGACTGTTATCGTGGGTGGCTTCATGGCTGGGAAACCATTAGTGTTATCATATTACCATAGCCAGTTCCATGGTTGAGAAATCATACATGATATCATGTTATCATGCACAGCTCCATGACCCAGACACCATGACTGTTATCATGTTATTGTGGACAACTCTATGTCTGAGACACCATGACTGTTATCATGGACACCATGACTCTTATCATTTTATTTTGGACAGCTCAATGGCACAGACATTGTGACGTGCCATGAACAATTCCATGTCCCGCACACCAAGACTGCTACCATGTTATCATGGACAGTTCAATGGTCTGGACACCATGACTGTTATCATGTACAGCTCCATGGTCAAGAAACCATGACTATTATGATGTTACCATAGACAGCTCCATGGCTGGGGCACCATGACTGTTATCACATTATCATAAACAGCTCCTTACACCATGAATGATACCATGGACAGCTCTATTGCTGGAACACCATGAATATTAACATGGACAGCGACCTGGCAGGCACACCATGACTGTTATCAAGTTACCATGGGCAGATCCATGGTGTGACACCATGACAGTTATTATATTATCATGGAAAGATCCATGGGTGTGACCCTATGAGTATTATCACATTATCATGGACAGCTCCATTGCTGGTACACCATGACTGTTATCATGTTTTCATGGATAGCTCCATGGCTGGAACAACATGACTCTTATCCAGTTATCATGGACAACTAAATTGCTGGCAATCCATCATGTTATCATGGACATTTCCTTGGCTGGGACGCCATGACTGTTATCATGGACAGCTCCATGGCAGAGACACCATGATTTTTTATCATGTTGTCATGGAAAGCTCCATTTCTTGGAGCTCCATTCCATGGCTGGCACACTATGACTGTTATCATGTTATTAACAGTTCCTTGGCTGGGACACTATGACTGTTATCATGGACAGCTCCATGGCTTGATACCATGTCTGTTATGATGGACAGCTCCATGGCTGGGACACCTGATATAAGGAAGGCTCCATGTAGCTCTCCATGATAATAGTCATGGTGTCCCAGCCTTAAATTTATCCATGATAACAGTCATGGTGTCCTTGCCATTGAGCTGTACATAATAAAAGTCATGGAGTCCCAGACATGGAGCTGTCCGTGATAACAGTAATGGTTTTCTGGCCATGGAGCTGTCCATGAAAACATGATAACACTCATAGTGTGCCGGCCATGGAGCTGGCTGTCCACAATAACATGATAAGTGTCATGGTATCCCAGCCATCAGGCTGTCTATGATAACAGTCATGGTGTCCTGGCCAATGAACTATCCATGATAACATGGTAGCAGTCATGGAGTTCCAGTCATGGTGTTGTCCATGATAACATTCATGGTATCCAAGCCATGGAGCTGTCCTAGATAACAGTCATGGTGTCCTGGACATGAAGCTGTACATGATAAAATGATAATAGTCATGGTGTCCAGGTCATGGAGCTGTCCATGACAACATGATAACAGCCATGGTGTCCAAGGCATGGAGTGGTCCATGTTAGCAGTCATGGAGTCCTGACCATGCAGCTGTCGATGATAACATGATAACAGTCATGTTGTCCCAGCCATGAAGCTGTCCATGATAACGTGATAAGTCTTGGTGTCCCAGCCATGTATCTGTCCATGTCCATGATAACATTCATGGAGTCCAGGTCATGGATCTGTCCTTGATAACAGTCATGGTGTCAAAACAATGGAGCTCTCCATGACAACATGAAACAGTCATGGTGTCCAGATCATGGAGCTGTCTATGATAACATGATAGCATTCATGGTTTCCTGGCCGAAATGTCCATTAAAACAGTCATGGTTTCTCAACCATGGAGTTGTCCATGTTAACTCGTGGTGTCCTGGAAATGGATCTGTCCATGATAACATGATAACAGTCATGGTGTCAAGCTCTGGAGCTCTCCATGATAACAATATATCAGTCATGGTGTCCTGGACATGAAGCTGTCCATGATAAAATGATAATAGTCATGGTGTCACATGATGCATTTGTCCATGAGGTGTCCCAGTAATGGAACTGTTCATGATAACATGATAGTTTCCCAATCATGGTGCTGCGCATGATAACAACATGTTGTCCCAAACATGGTGCTGTCCATGATAACATGATAACTGTCATGGATTCCAGGCCATGGAGCCACCCATGATTACAATCATGGTGCCCCGACTCAGCAGCTGTCCATGATAACATAATGGCAGTCATGGTGTCCTGGCCATGGAACTATCAATGATAACAGTCATAGTGTCCTGTCCAAGGAGCTGTCCATCATGAGTCATAGTGTGCCAGCCATGGAACTGTCCATGGTGACGGTCAAGGAGTCCAGGCCATGATAACAGTCATGATGTCTTGACCCTGCAGTTTTCCATGATAATGTGATAACAGTCATGGAATCCTGGCCATGGAGCTGTCCATGATAACATGGTAATGTTCATGGTGTCCTGAATATGGAGCTGTCCCTGATAACATGATAACAGTCATGGTATCCCAGTCATGAAGCTGTCCATGAAAACTTGATAACAGTCATAACTTTTCAGTGATGGAGCTGTCCATGGTTACATGATAGCAGTCATGGTGTACCCCCCATGGAGTTTTCATGATAATGTGATAAAAATCATGATGTCTGGCTATGGAGCTGTCCATGATAACATCATATCAGTCATGGTTTCCCACCATAGAACTGTCCAAGATAACTTGATTACAGTCATGGCGTCCCAACCACTGAGCTTTCCATGATAGTATTCTAACAGTCATTGTGTTTCCACAATGGAGCTGTCCATGATAACAGAATAATAGTCATGGTTTCCCAGCCATGGATCTGTCCCTGATAACACTTACAGAATCCAGACCAGGGAAAGGTTCATGATAACAGTCATGGTGTCCTGGCCTTGGAGCTGTCCATGATAACAATCATGGTGACCCAGATATGGAGTTGTACATAATAACGTGGTAATAGTCATGGGGTACAAACCATGGAGCTGTCCATGATAACAATCAGGTGTTCCACCCATGGAGCAGTCCATGATAACTGTCTTGGGGTGCCAGCCATGGAACTGTCCATGACAACATGATAACAGTCATGAAATCCCAGATTGGAGCTATCTATGATAATATGATAACATGGCATGTTGTCATGCCATGGAGCTGTCAATGATAATGTGTTAACAGTCATGCTATACTGGCCATGGAGCTGTCCATGATAACACTCATGGAATCTCAGACTTGGAGTTGTCCATGATGACATAGTAACAGTCATGGTGCCATACCTTGGAGCTGTTCAAGATAACATGATAACAGTCATGGAGTCCTGACCATGGAGCTGTGCTTGATAACAGTCACGTTGTCCCAGCCACAGAACTGTCCTTGATCACAATCATGGTGAACTGGCCATGTAGCTATCCATGATAATAGCCATGGTGTCCTGGCAAAAGAGTTTTCCAAGATGACATGATAACAGTAATGGTTTCCAAGCCAAGGACCTTCCATGATAACAGGGTAGTAGTCAAAGGGTCCCAACCATGGATCCATCCATGTTAACAGTCATGGAGTCAAGACCATGGAGCTCTCCTTGATAACATGATAACAGTCATGGTGTCCCAGCCATGAAGCTGTCCATGATAACAGTTATGGTGTCCCAGCCATGGAGTTGTCCTTGATAATAGTCATGGTGTCCTGGACATGAAGATGTCCATGAACATGATTACAGTCATGGGGCTCTGGCCATTGAACTGTCCATGATAACAGTCATTGAGACCCAGCCAAGGAACCATCCATGATAATGAGATAGGAGTCATGGTGGCTCAGCCACGGAGCTGTCCATAATAACAATCAGCCATGGAGATATCGATAACAGTCAAGTTGTAACAGCCATGGAGTCATCCATAATAACAGTCATAGCGTCCCGGTATTGGAGCTGTCCATGATAATAGCCATTGTGTCCCGATCATGCACCTGTCTATGATAACATAGTAACAGTCATGATGTCCCAGCCACGGAGCTATCCATGATAACAGTCTTGGTGTCCCAGTCATGGAACTTTCCATTACAACATGATAACCATCATGGTGTCCTGGCCCTGGAGCTATGCCTGATAACATGATATCAGTAATGGTTTCCCAGGCAAGGAGATGTTTTTGATAACAGTCATGGTGTCCTGGCCACTGAACTATCCATGATAACAGTCATGGTGTCCCAGACATGAAGATATCCCTGATAATATGATAACAGTCATGGTGTCCCAACCATGGATCTGTTCAAGATAACATGATAACAGTCATGCTGTGCCAGCCATGAAGTTGTCCATGATAAAGTGATTACATTCCTGCTGTCCCAGACATGGAGCTGTCCATAACAGTCATGTTTTCCTGGCTATGGAGCTGTCCATGAAAACATACCTGAAGTCTAAGCCATGGAGCTGTATATGATAACAGTCATGGTTTCACACCATGGAGCTGTCCATTAAACCATGATAATATCTTTGGGTCCTAGCCATGGAGCTGTCTATGATAACATGATAACAGTCAGAGTGTTCAAGCCATGGATATGTCCATGATAATAGTTATGTTTTCCCATGACTGTCCATAATAACATGATAGCAATCATGATGTAATGGTCATGGAGTTGCTCATAATAACGTAAAAAGTGTCATGGTGTACTGGCCAAGGAGCTGTCCATAATAACTGTCCATGGTAATAGTCATCTAGTACAGACCATGGACCTATCCATGATAACAGTCATGGTGTTCCAACTATGCAGCTATCCATGATAACATTATAACAGTCATGGTGTACTACCCATGGATCTGTCTGTGACAACATGATAAGAGTCATGGTGTTTCGGTGATGAACCTGTCCATTATAACATGATAGCAGTCCATGGAGTTGTCTGTGATAACATGATAACAGTCATGGTATGCCAGCCATGGATCTTTCCATAAACAACATAATAGTCAGGGTGTCCCTGCCATCGAACTGTCCATGATAACAGTCATGGAGTCCCAGCAATGTAGCTTTCCATGCTAACATGATATCATTGAAGGTGTCACCAACATGTAGCTGTCCATCATAACATGATAACAGTCATGGTTTCATGCCATGGAGCTGTCCATTATACGGTGATAACAATCATTGAGTCCCAGCCATGCATATGTCCATGATAACAGTCATGGTTTCCCAGTCAAAGAACTATCCATGATAACAACCCTAACCCTAACCATAACCATAACCCTAGCACAACCTTAATCCTAGCCCTAAATCTAACCTTAGTATAACCCTAAATATAACCCTAACACTCACACACCCCTAACCCTAAACTTAACCCTAACCATAACCCTAGCACAACCCGAAACCTAACCCTAACTAAAACAAACAACAGTGTTTCTGAACTAAGCTGAGAAGAAAAGAGAAAATCTGTCAAAGTACAGAAGAGTGCAGGAAAGTGTTCCCAAATTAAAACAGAAACAAAAAGAAAGCTGTTACGACCTAAGATCAGAAAAACTCATAGCACTGTTTCTGAACTAAGTTGAGAAGAAAACAGAAAAGTGATATTCAGCAAAGAACAGATGAGCGCTGGAAAGAGTGTCCACGTTAAGGACAGAAACACAACAGCATTGTGAACTAAGTACAAAAGAAGACATAGCAGTGTTTCTGGACTAAATTTATCATTAACCCTAACCTTAGCACAACCCTAACCCTAATCTTAGTACAACCCTAACCCTATCACAATCCTAATCCTAACCATAACACCAAACCTAGCAAAACCCTAACCCTAAACCTAACCCTAAACCTAACCCTTTCACAACCCTAATCCTAACCTTAACCTTAACCCTAGCACAACCCTAACTCTAAACATAAACCTAACACAAACATTAACCCTGACCCTAGCACAACCCTAACCCTATTCCTAACCCTAACCCAGGCACAACCCTACCCCTAGCACAAACCTAATAATAACCTTAACCCCAACCCTAAACGTAACCATTTCACAACCTTAATACTAACATTAACCCTAACCCTAGCACAAGCCTAATCCTAAACATAACCCTAACACTAGCACAGCCCTAATCCTAACCCTAGCACAAACTTAACATGAACCCTAGCAAAACCCTAGCCCTAACGTGAACCCTAGAACATCTCTAACAGTTACCTTAAAACTAACCCTAACCCTAGCACAACCCTAACCCTAATGCTAACACACAACAGTGTTTCTGAACTAAGATGAGAAGAAAACAAAACAATGATATCAAGGTAGAGAAAAGCACATGAATGTGTTTCCAACTTAAGAATAGAAAGGCAAAGAACAGTGTTGTGAAGTAAGTATAGAAACACACAAAGCAGTATTACTGAACTAGGATGAGAAGAAAGCAGAAAAGTGATATCTAGCAAAGAAAAGAAGAGCACTGGAAAGAGTGTCCAAGTTAAGGACAGAAATACAAACAACAGCATTGTAAAGTAAGAAAAGAAGACATAGAAGAGTTTCTGGACTAAATCTATCCCTTTCCTAAAACACTGGCACAAACCTAACCCTTAGTGTGACCGTAACCCCAACCCTAACCTAAACCCTAACCCTAGCACAACCTTAACCTTAACCCTAACCCTAACCCTTGAAAAACCCTAAACCTAAGCACTAACACAAACCCTAACCCTAGCACAACCCTAACCCTAAACCTAACTCTAACCCTTGCACAAACATAACCCTAACCCTAACCTTAGAACAAGCCTAACCCTTACCCTAGTACAATCGTACCCCTAACCATAACCCTAGCACAACTCTAACCCTAACCCTAATTCTTACCCTAAACCTAACCTGAGCACAACCCTAACCCTAGCATCCACCCTAACCCCAAACCTAGCACAACCCTAACACTAAACACAATCCGTGCCTTACCCAAACACTATCCCCAACCCTAACTCTAACCCTAACCCTAGCACAGCACCAACATTAACCTAAACTCTAACCTAAACCTAGCACAATGCTAAACATAACCCTTACCCTAATCCTAACCCTAACCCTAGCACAACCCTAACCCTAACCATAACTTTAAGCTTAACCTTACACAATCCTAACCTTAACCGAACCCGAACACTAGTGCAACCCTAACATTAACCCTACTCCTAACGCTAGCACAACACTAACCCTAGAACCACCGTAAACCTAACCCTAACAATAACCCTAACCCTGGCACAAGCCTAACCCTAACACAAGCCTAACCCTAACCCTAGCACAACCCTACCCATAACCCTAACCTTAACCCTACCCCTAGCAAAATCTAAAACTAACCTTAAACCTAACGCAACCCTAACACTATCCCTAACACTAACCCTAGCACAACCCTAAGCTTAACCCTAACCCTAATCCTAGCGCAACCCTAACATTAACCCTAACACTCATCCTAGCACAACCCTATACCGGACCCTAACCCTAACCCTATCTCTAACCCTATCCCTAACCCTATCTCTAACACTATCACAACCCTAACACTAAACTTAACCCTAGCTGAAACCTAACCTTAACCCTAACCCTAGTGGAACCCTAACCCTATTTCTAAACTTAACACTAACCCTAACACTACCCCTAGCACAATCCAAAACTAACCCTAAACCTATCATAACCCTAACACTATCCCTAACCCTAACCCTAGCACAACACTAACCCTAGCACAACACTAACCATAACCCTAGCACAACCCTAACTCTAACCCTAACCCTAACCATAACAGGAACCCTAACCTTAGCACAACAATAACCATAACCCTAATAATTGTACAAACCAAACCCTAACCCTCGCCTGTTGGTACAATGTTCTTCTGAGGCGTGTACACCTTACCCTTGTTCGTTCAAATGCTGATTTCTCCCCCCTTCCCACACTCTCTGGTTTCAATCCGGATATTGTATTGTGTTCTAAGCATCCTGTCTCAACACTGTGTAACTGGCCAAAATAAAGCAACTAGACACAATGTTAAGCAGTGGGAGGAGTCAGAGGGCAGGAAATGAGTAGGAGGAGAAAGGGCAAGGAGTTAGGAGAAGGCAGAGCTGGAGGAGAGTTCATGGATAGGTAGAGAGATGGACTGGACCTAATATATGACAAAAAGCAAGTATAATGTGGGAAACCTAAATGTTAGGAAACTGAGGGCTTGGAGGTTTAGGAGGGAGTATTGCTCAGCATTCTGTTCTAGGTTAACTAAATAAACCCACTCTGTGTGGTGATTTGGTTATACAGCTGCTTAGGATTAACAGCAGCATTACCAGAAGATATACCAGTAGGAAATGTTAATCAGCGCATACAACACTCACCTTAACAATACCCCTAACCCTAACGCAACCAAACTCTAACCCTAACCCTAGCAAAATCCTAACCCTAACCTTACCCTAATCTTGCAAAGCCTAACCTGAACCCTAGCACAATCCTAACCCTAACTCGAACCAGAACACTAACCCTAACCCTAGCACATCCCTAATCCTAACCCTACCTCTAACCTTCGTACAACCTTAAACATAAACCTTACCCTAACCCTAAAAAAACCCTAAACCTACTCTAACCTTTGCACAACCCTAACCCTAATCCTAACTCTAGGACAACCATAACCATAAGCCTAGAAAAACCCTAACCATAACCACTAACCCTAACAATCACCCTAGCACAACCCTAACCCTGGAAAAATACTAACCCTAAACCTAGTACAAACCTACCCCTAAACCTAACCCTGACACAAACCCTAAACCTAACCATAGCACAACACTAACCATACCCTAATCCTAATACTAAAAATAAAGCTAATGCTGGCATAAATTTAATCATAATCCTAACCATAGCACAAAACCATCCCTAACCGTAACCCTAACCCTAGCACAATCCTAACCCTAATCCTAACCCTACCAGAAGTATAATCCAAACTTAACCATAAACCTATTGCGACCCTAACCCTAACCCTAGCAAAACCTAACCCTAACCCTAGCACAACCATAACCTTAACCCTACCACAACCCTAAACCTAAACCTAGCACAAACCTAACCCTAACTCTAGAACAAATCTATCCCTAACCATAACCCTAGCACAACCCCAACCCTAACCCTACCACAACCATAACCTTAACCCTACCACAACCCTAAACCTAAACCTAGCACAAACCTAACCCGAACCCTAGAACAAACCTATCCCTAACTCTAACCCTAGTGCAACCCTAACACTAAGCATAACCCTAATCCCTAACCCAAACACTAATCCTAACCATAACCTTAGAACAACCCTACCCCTACCCCTAACCCTGACCATAACAAAACCCTAAACCCAGCACAGCCCTAACCCTAGCCTTAACCCTAACCCTAACCCTAGCACAACCTTAAACCAAACCCTAACTTTAATCCTAACCCTACTCTAACCTTTGCACAACCCTAACTCTGACCATAACCATAACAATAACCCTAACCCTTGCACAAACCTACCTGTAACCCTCACCCTAATACCCTAACCCTACCACAACCTTAACCTTAACCCTAACCCTAGCACAACCCTAAACTTTAAAGTAACTTTAACCCTTGCACAAAAATAACCATTACCTAACCCTAACTGTAGAACAACCCTAACCCTAACCCTAGTACAACCCTGCCCCTAATTCTAACCCTAACACAAACCCTAACCCTAACCATAGCACAACACTAACTTTATCCTAACCCTAAACATAATCTTAACGCTAGCACAACCATAACTCTAACCCTAGCACAAACCTAAACCTAAGCTTAACCATAACCCTAGTACAAGCCTAATCCTAGCAAAACCCTAAACTTAACAGTAACCCTAACCCTTCCCCTAGCACAATCCTAACCCTAACCTTAAACCTATCACAACCCTAACACTATCCATAACCCTAACCCTAGCACAATCCTAACCCTAACCCCGGAGCAACCCTATACCTAACATTAACCCTAATCCTAACATTAACCCTAACCCTAGCACAACCTTAACCCTAATCCTAAACATAGAAAAACCCTAACCGTTAGCCTTAACACTAACATAAACCCTAACTCTAGCACAACCCTAACTCTTACCCTACCATTAGCACAATCCAAGACTAAACCTAAAACTAGCACAATGCTAACACTAACCCTAACTCTAGATCAACGCTATCACTAACACTTGCACAACCTCAACCCTAACCATAGCACAACCCAAACCCTAAACGTAACCCTAATCCTAACTCTAACCTGAGCATAACCCTAACCCTAACCCTAGCACAACCCTAACCATAACCATAACTGTTACCCTAACCCTAATGCTAGCATAACCCTAAGGCTAACCCTAACCATACCTCTAGCACAACTCTAACACTAGCACAACCCTAATCCTAACACTAACCATACCCATCACCCTAATGCTAGCACAACCCTAACTCTATCCCTAACCCTAGCACAAACCTAAACCTAAAGCAAACTGTAACTGTAAACTTAAACGTAGCACAACCCTAAACCCTAACCCTAACCGTAGCACATCCCTAACCTTAACCCTTACCCTAACCCTAATCTTAAAACTAGGACAACCATAACCCGAATCCCTAGCCCTAAACCTAACCCTATCCGTTACACAACCCTAACCCTAACCTAAACCCTATGCCTAACCCTAGAGCAACCCTAACATTAACCCTAACCCTAGGAGAGTACTAACCATAACCATAACCCTAAAACCACCCTATCCCTAACCCTATCACAACCTTAAACCTAAATCTAAGCCTAGCATAACCCTAATGCTAGCACAACCGTAACTCCAATTTAACCCTAACCTTAACCCTAACACTAGCACAACCCGAACCCTAACCCTAAACCTATCCCTAACCCTAGCACAACCCCAACCCTAATCCCAACCCTTGAACATCCCTAACCAATTTGTAACCCTAATCCTAGCACAACCCTAATCCTAAACCTAAACCTAACCCTAACCCTAGAAAAACCCTAACTGTAACCCTAAACCCTAACCCTAACACAAACCCTAACCAAAACCCTAGCACAAACCTAAACATAAAACAAACTGTAACTCTATCCCTAAATGTAACACAACCCTAAACCCTAACCCTAACTGTAGCACTTCCCTAATCTTAACCCTGGGACAACCATAACCCAAACCCCTAACCCTAACCCTAAACCTATCCATATTACAACCCTAACCCTAACCTTAACCCTAGAACAACCCTAACCCTACTCATAACCCTAACCCTAGAAAACCCTAACATAAACCCTAACCCTAGCACAACTCTAACCCTACTCATAACCCTAACCCTAGCACAATGCTAACCCTATCAATAATCATAAACATAACACTAACCATAACCCTAACCCTAAAAAAACCTAATACAAACTGTAACCCTAACCCTAGCACAACCCTAAGCCTAAACCTAAGCCTAAGCCTTGCACAACCTTAACCCTAACTCTAGCATAATCCTAACACTTATCCTAACCCTAGTACAACCTTAACCCTAACCTTAGCACAATCCTAAAACTAACCATAACCATAACCCTAACCCTAGCACAACCCCTAGCACAAACCTAACACTAACCCTAACCCTAATCTTAACCCAAGAACAACTATAACCCAACCCCTAACCCTAACCCAATCCCTAAACCTAACCGTAGCACAACCCTACCCCTAACCCTAGCCATAAAACTAACCCTAACCTGAGCACCAACCTAATCCTAACCCTAGTGCAACCTTAACCTGAATACCTAACCCAAACACTAACGCTAACCCTAACCTTAACACAACCCTAACCCTAGCACAACGCTAAACGTAAACCTAACCCTAATCCTAACACTAACCTGAGCACAACCCTAAACCTAACCCTAGCCCTTACCCTAACCCTATGACAACCATAACCCAAACCCCATGCCTAGCACAACCATAACCATAACCTTAGCCCTAACCCTAGCACACTAACCCTAGAACAACCCTAAACATAATCCTAACGCTAGCACAACACTACCCGTACCCCTAACCCTAGTATAACCCTAGCACAACCCTCACCATAACCATAACAATAACTTTTGCACAAACCTAACCCTCACCCTAACTGTAACAACCCTACCACAACCGGAATCTTAATCCTAACCCTAGAAATACCCTAACACAAACCCTAACCCTAGCACAACCTTAACCCTAAACCTAACCCTACCCTTACCCCTAGCACAATTGAAACCTAATCCTAACACTATCGCAATGCTAACCCTAACCTTAGTAAAAACCTAACCCTAAGCCTAGCACAACCAAAATACTAACCCTTTCCCTAGCACAATCCTAACCCTAATCTTAAACCTATCACAACCCTAACACTATCCCTGACCCTAACCCTAGCACAAATCTAACTCTAACCCTTGAGCAATTTTATCCCTAACCCTAACCCTAGCACAACCTAAACCCTAAACCTAACCCTAATCCTAACCTTAACCTGAGCACAACCCTAACCCTAACCCTAGCACAACCCTAACCTTAAACCTAACCATAACTGTTAACTCTAACCCTAACACTAGCACCACCCTAATCCTAACACTAACCATAGCACAAACCTAAACATAAAGCAAACTGTAACTCTAACCCTAAACTTAACACAACCCTAACCGTAGCACATCCCTAACCCTAACTCTTACCCTAACCCTAATCTTAATCCTAAAACAAAGATAACTCTAACCCCTAACCCTAACACTAACCCTTAACCCTAACCCTAACCATAGCACAACCCTAACCCTAAAGCTAACCCTAATCTTAATCCTAAAACAAAGATAACTCTAACCCCTAACCCTAACACTAACCCTTAACCCTAACCCTAACCATAGCACAACCCTAACCCTAAAGCTAACCCTAATCTTAACCCTAGGACAAACATAATCCTAACCCCTAACAATAACCCTAGCCCAATCTCTAACCCTAACCCTAAACCTAACCCTTACCCTAATCCTAACCCTAACACTAACTGTAGCCTATCACAACCCTACCCCTAACCCAGCACAACCCTAAGATTAATTCTAACCATAACCTAATTCTAGAACAACCCTAACCATATCCCTAGCATAAACCTAAGCCTAACCCTAACACTAATCCCAACCCTAACCCTAGCACAACTCTAACCCAACCTAACAATAACCCTAACCCTAATCCTAACCCTAGCACAACCCTAAGCATAACCCTAACAATAACCTTAACACTAGCAGAACCCTAACCCTATTCCTAACCCTAAATATAACACTAGAACAACTCTAACTAACCCTAACACTAACAGGAACAATAGCACTACCCTAACCCTAACACAAGCACAACCCTAACCCCAAACCTAACCCTAAATATGACACCTAGCATAACCCCAACACTAACCCTAACTCAAAATCTGATCCTAGTACTACCCTAACCCTCACCCTTACCCTAGCACAACCCTAACACTAACCCCAACCCTAGCACCACCGTAACCCTAACCCTAACCCTAACGCTAACCGTAAATCTAACCCTAGCACTACCCTAACCCTAACACTAAAATAGCACAACCCTAAACCGAATCTTAACCCTAACACTTACACAAACATAACCCTAACCCTAGAACAACCCTAACCTTAACCCCTAACCTTAACAATAAAACAACACTAACCCTACCCTAACTGTAACCCTAACCATAATCCTAATGCTGGCACAACCCTAACCCTGACACTAACCCTAGAACAACCCTAACCTTAGCACAACCTTACCCTACCCCTAGTACAATCCTAACACTAACCTTAAACCTACTGCAACCCTAACACTATCCCTAATCCTAACCCTAGCACAAACCTAACCCTAACACTAACCCTAACCCTTACCCAAACCCCAACCCTAGAGCAACCCTATTCCTAACCCTAACCCTAGCACAATCCTAACCTTAACTCTAACCCCAACCTTATACCTAACCTATACAACCCTAACCCTATCACAACCCTAACCCTAACCCTAGAACAATCCTAACCCTAATGCTAACACTAATCTTAACCCAAGGACAAACATAACCCTAACATCTAATCCTAACCCAGTGCCTAAACCTAACCATAGCACAAACCCTAAACCTAACCCTAACCGGAGCATCACCCTAATCCTAACCCTAGCATCCACCCTAACCCTAGCTCAATGCTAACACTAACCCCAACACCTAACCCAAACTCTAAACCTAACCCTTACCCTAACTCTAGCACAATTCTAACCCTAACCCTATCCCTAGCACAACGCTAAACGTAAACCTAACCCTATCCTAACCCTAACCCTAGCACAACTTTAATCCTAACCCTAACCTTAACCGTAGCACAACTCTAAACTTGACCCTAACCCAAACACTAGTGTAACCCTATTATTAACCCTAACCCTAGCACAACGACAGCCCTAACCCTAGCTCAAGCCTAACACTAAACCTTACCCTAGCACAAATGTAACCCTGTTTCTAACCCTACCCCTACCCCTAACACAACCCTAACACTAACCCTAGCACAATCCAAACCTAACCCTAAAACTATTGCAACGCTAACACTCTCCCTAACCCTAACCCTAGAAAACACCTAACCATAACTCTGACTCTAACTCTATAGAACAACCCTACCCCTAACCCTCGCACAACCCTAACCCTAGCACAACCCCAACCCTAAATCTAAACCTAACCCTAGCACAACACAAACCCTAACCCTAACGTTAGCACAACCTTAACCCTAACCATAACCATAACAGTTACCTTAACCCTAACACTAGCACAACCCTAAGGCTAACCCTGATCCTAACACTAGCACAACCCTAACCCTAGCACAACCCTAACCACAGCACACCCTAACCCTAACCATACCCCTAGCACAAACCTAAACCTAAAGCAAACTCTAAATCTAAACATAATACAACCCTAACCCTAACCATAGCACATCCCTAACCCTAATCCTAATCTTAACCCTAGGACAACCATAACCCTAACCCCTAACCCTAACCGTAAACTAACCCTAACCCTAAACCTTAACCATAACCATAGCACAACCTTAACCCTATAGCTAACCCCAATCATCACCCTAGGACAACCATAACCCTAACCCAATTCCTAAACCTAACCCAATCACTAAACATAACTGTAGCACAACCCTAACCCCAAACTTAACCTTAACACGAGTGCAACCCTAACATTAAATATAACCCTAACAACTTATCCAAAACTAACCCTAACCCTAATCCTAACACTAGGACAACCCTAACCCTAACCTAAACCTTAACCCTGGCCCTAGCACAACAGTAAACGTAACCCTAGCCCTAATCCTAACCTTAGCACACCCCTAACCGTAACCCTAGCACAACCCTAAGCCTTACCCTGACCCTAGCACAAACCTAACCCTAACCCAAAAACATAGTACAACCCTAACCCTAAAGCTTGCACACCCCTAACGCTAACCCTAACCCTAGCACAAAACTAAACCTAACCCTAAACCTAGCAAACCCAAACCCTAGCACAACCCTAACTCTATCCCTAAGCCTAACCCTAGCAAAACCCTAACCCTAATTCTAAACCTAACCCTAGCACAACCCTAATCCTAACCTTAACCTTAACCCTAAACCTAACCCAAGCCTAACCCAAATGGGACCCTAACCCTAACAGTAGCACAACCTTAACCCTAGCAAAACCCTAACCCTAATTCTAAACCTAGCCCTAGCACAACCCTAATCCTAACCTTAACCTTAACCCTAAACCTAACCCAAGCCTAACCCAAATACGACCCTAACCCTAACAGTAGCACAACCTTAACCCTAGCACAACTCTAACCCCAACCCTTGCACAAACATAACCCTAACGGTTGAACAACCGTAATCCTAACTAAGTAAGCGATCAAACTAACAAACAAACTGAAAAACAAAAAACTTAAAATCTTAAAATTTTAATTTTAAAAAGCTTAAAATGAATGAAAGATAAGCATGCGCCAATCACTGCCCAGTTGTCTTGCACTTAATATCGTATCCAATTCACATGCAGTAAGCAGCAAGCTAACTCCTCTCTGGAGGAGTACTGTGAGTAGCGCCTCCCAGGCCAGGTTAAGCAGACTGTCCTCATAGTCAACTAACGATCTCTGGGAAAATTTGAAAGGATGCAGCTGGGCATGGTGACACAGCAATGCAGTTCCTGGGAAGGGAGTTGGGTCAGGAGTTCTAGGACAGTCTGGGCTCTAGAATGATTTATTTCAAAGGCCACAATGAAGTTTAACTGCTGAGATCTAACATGCTGAGAAGCAGCATGTGAAGAGGTAGACAGACGGTCAACGACTGCGAAGGCAAATATTTACTCCATTTCTAACCAGCAGTAGATGTTCTCGTTGTGAGAATTGCAATCCAAGTATCCAGCAGCTAGCTAGTCTGCATAGGCCAAGCAGGCCCCTTAGGATTAAATCGGACTATCAGGCTCAAATCTCCAAAGGAGTCCAAGTCCTGGGTAGAGTCAAACTACCCTGAGCAGGGAACCTCGAGAGAACCTGGCTAGGGGTCACCACCCAGCAGCCGCAGGGGACTAGGGCGGGAGGTGTGGTGTAGTGCCTACCTGCCTGCCTCCTGGGGCGGGGCGGCTAGCAGCAGGCAACTGGTCAGAGGTCATCTCATGTAGCAGCCAGGTCCGGCCACAGCAGAGCGCAGAGCCCACACCAAGAGTTGATGGGAAGGAGACAGGAGCAAAAGTGAACTTCAAATTGTTTCCTAAGATTTTCTACATCAGAGCCACTGACAAAAGCACAGTTGCTCAGCCTTTGCTTAACAATCTATTGCCAGAGACCAACCAGCTCTGGCACATAGGGAAAAACCGAACCAAACAAAGACAAATTTCCAGCACTTGAGAGGCAGAAGCAGGCGAATCTCTGAATCTCTTAGTTTGTGTCCAGCCTGGTCTATAGTTTCATCCATATGCTCATTGTGAGTTCGGACCCAGCCTGCAGGTCAGTCAAAAGAGACCCTAAGAGAAAGGGCAAGAATGGGGTGGGACAAGAGACACAAGAAATGAAGACCAAGACAGGTTGTCTGATCAAGGTCTCCGGTTTATTCGAATTTTTCATACAACTTATAGGGAGAAGGCAGGGCAAAAGGAATGTAGTTGCCTTTTGCAGGGTTACTAAGTGACACAGGATGAACCACCAGAGGAGCCACAACATGTGCTAATGATAGTTAGGAGAGTTCCGCAGAAGAGTTTGGAAGCCCTGAGGGGGGAGGAGGGTTTAAGGTATTTCAGGAAGATGATCTTATCACAAGCCCCAGGTCAGCCAGGAATACACTGTTGTATCCAGGCAGTAAGCCATTAAACCAGGTCAGGTGAGATGCCAAGAATTCGGGGGTATGTGAGATGCTGTAATTCCAGGATCACGGGACCCTCAGAGACCACCAGGAGACAAGTCGATGCAAGAGAGCTTTATTACAAGAGAGATCGAACTCGGGACCCAAGTCTCACTGACACAGCAGTAGAGAAGTGGGACCCTGAGCCCTGAGTGAGCAGGGATTTTAAAGGGAAAGACTGTAAGCACAGGGTTTCCATAACAGCAAGCAGGGGGGTTCATGCCTTGATGTTACAGAATTGGGTTAAAGCCATAGGGGAGAGGTGACTGTTTACAATTGCCAGGGAGATTGTCTCTAGTTTTTACTAAACATTTATTCTGTGATATTTCCTAGAGGCCGTTGCTTGGAGAGCTAACTTTGTTTTCTGCCAGGTGCACATTCTGTGATATTTCCTGGTACCTGAGTTCAGCTCCTGGTCAAGATGGCTCCTTATTTCAAAATGGAGTCACCCAGGCTAACTTAAACTCTTCAGTGCCAGAAGGCTTCCCACAGAGTTCAAAGCAGAAGTTTATCATCTTTTTCTTATTTCAAATGTGTGTGATGTGTTCAAAGAAAGAGGTTGTTGGGTTTTTTTATGTTGATGGTTTCCTAAGGAACAGGTGTCTGTCTTGTATAGATAGTCATATATTCTTTGTTTCTATATTCATTATGTGAATATAGAATATAGTCTATATTCTATATATAGTCTCTACTGTATGAATATAGGATACAGTTACCCAACCTTGCTAAACAATCTATTGCCGGAGACCAACCAGCTCCAGCACACACAGAGAAAATCCAGAGAGCCAGGGATGAAGTATTGGTGGCAAGCCGGTAGCCTTGCTGCTGCTGCTGCTGCTTCTCCTCCTCCTCGTCCTCCTTCTCCTCCTCCTCTTCTTCTCTCTCTAACTTCCAGGCCAGTAGCCTTGCTACTTGGGGCTGCTGGTTGTGGCAAACCAAACCCAAACCCAAAACAAAACAGAAAAACAACTCTCTATACAGACAATTTAACTCTTAAACTTCCATGGGCCTCTGGTTGTGGAGAGAGGCTCTAAAGGAAAAGAGGCAGAGAGACCCGTTTGAAAAAAACTTGAAGAAGTTGAAGGAGATATCAGAAAGAAATTGAAGATATCAGAAGACGGAATGATCTCCCTTGCTCATGGGTCAGTAGGATTCACATAGTGAAAGTGGCCATCTTGCCAAAAGCAATCTACAGACTCAATGCAATTCCCATCAAAATACAAACACCATTCTTTTCAGACCTTGAAACTATGGAAAAACAAACAAACAAAAAGCCCTCAATCCTGTACAACAGATCTTCTGGAGGTATCTCCATCCCTCCCTGATCTCAAGCTGTACTACAAAGTACTAGTCATAAAAACTGCATGGTACTGGCATAGAAACAGAATGCTGGAGTTCCAGGACGACTACACAGAGAAACCCTTGACTGCACAGGAAACAAATGAACAAACGAACAAACAAACACTATAGGATATAGTCTATGTTCTATGTATAGTCTCTACACATGAATATAGAACACAGTCTATAGTGACTTTTCAGAGAAACCCTTAATCACACAGAAAAACCAAATACCATAATAAACCAATGTACCTTTATTAAGAAAACACACAAAACAAAACTAAATTCAGCACTTGAGAGGCAGAGGCAAATAAATCTCTAGCAAGCTGTTGATCACCATTCCTGACTCTAATTTTAGCAGATTTGCCTATTCATTTTGCTTCTGAATGTACCAGGCATGCACAGGGTTCACAGATAGGCAGCTAGTAAAAATCTATGTAATCTTCAGGGGCAAAGGAGAAGAGGGAAGGAGGGTGGGATTGGGAAGGGATAGGGCAGGGGCTACAGCTGGGATACAAAGTAAATGAACTGTTATTAAAAATAAAATAAAAAATTTAAAAATCTTTGTAATTTTACCTTGTACATTTTCCTGTGACCTTGTTCCTGGAATTGGTCACCTCTGGCTTAGTTTTACTTTCAAAGTCAGGCCTGGTCCTAAAATGAAGACAAAATAGAGTTTATGTCGCCCTCTCAAAAGACCCTATGTCAAAAAGAAAATTAAAAATAAAAAAGTGCCTGAGCACCTGTGTTTATCCTCTGACCTTCACAAACACACTGAGGAGCACTCCCTGCACACAAATAACTAAGTAATTAAACAAGGGGTCTCAGTACAGAAATGTGCTGGCCATAGCCCTGAGCCATGTGTAAAGAATCTGGGAGTGGTGACACATGCCTGTGAACCCAGAGCCCTGAAGGCAGAGGTAGAGGCAGGCTAACCTCTGAGTTCCAGGCAGTGCAAGTTCAAGGACAGCTAGAGCTGCACAAAACAAAACAGACCCCCCCCCCAAAAAAACATGTGACAAAACAGAAAAACAAATGAAAACAAAAGGGCCCAACTCAGCGAAATCTAAAAATGGTGTCTGGCGACCTCTTGTGGCCAAGCTCTCTCTCGCGCTCTCGCTCTCTCGCTCTCTATCTCTTGGCTTAGGATTCAATTGTGTTGAGAGAAACCGGGCCCACCGCCAGGCTCTCTCTTTGGGCTTCAATAGAAACGATGTAGTGTCTTGGTACCATGGCCACGCACACGTGAGATCCCCCCGCAGGAAATGAACAGGGCGGCTTGGAACTGTCCTGCGCAGCGCCCAGGATGACAGGCGCACAGGAGGCAGCCTGTCCTTTCATAGCTCAAACAAATACACTACAGTCTTGCCGAGCAACGCCGGGCATGTGCAGCCAGCGAGCCCTCCTGTTCCCTGTCAGAGTCCGGCTAGGGCAGGACACGCATTCAGAGGCAGAGTCTGGGCTCCACCTCTCCACGCATTAGCGAAACGCACCATGTGGTTGCTGGGAGTTGAACTCAGGACCTCTGGAAGAGCAGACGGTGGGTGCTCTTAACCGCAGAGCCACGTCTCCAAGCACCACCTCTTCCACTTGTCTCCGGTCTGTCATTTGAAGCGAGAAGACCACGGGAAAAACAAAGCTCTCTGGCTCGAGTGCGCAGCCATATACCTCTGGAGGAAGCTTGGGGTTCCCCGAGTGCTGCTGCGCTTGGGCTTGCTTGTCCTGTTTGTTGTTGTTTTGTGCGTGTGGCTTTTCGAGACAGGGTTTCTCGCTCTCCCGAACCCTTTCTATTGACCAGTTAGCCTAGAAATCGCAGCGCTCCGCCTGTCTCTGCCTCCCGAATGCTGGGATTAAAGGCGTGCACCACCACTGCCTGGCTTGTTTGGTTATTTTAAATAGATGTTGTTAACCTGGAAGTCATTTTGTTATGGCAGGCGGAGGCCCAAAACGCCGGTAGAGGTACAAAGAGAGAGGAAGAAGGGGCGGGGTTTGGCAAAAATGGAGCACAGATCCGCGTTTCAACCATACTACAACAAACAAACAAACAAACAAACAAACAAACAAACAAACCAAAAAAACCCAAAAGCCTTAGGCAGGAAACGCTGGGTTCCTTTTTACTCCTCTGGAGCCATAAAAATATCAGAATCAGGCAGCCAATCAGAATTACAAGCAACCAGATAAATGCTTTTATTTAAATAAAAGATTGCATGATGGGAAAAGGTAAGCAAAGTTGCTCGCGGCAACCATACAAAGACTCTTTCCGAATGGCTACCCAGGGACCACAAACCTATTCTTTGAAAGTTGCTTTTAGGTTGCTGAGGCCTGCTTTAATCACAGCACTTGAAAGTCAACTTGGTTGCCTTCTGCTTGGTCACTCACCACTGGTGCTTCAGTGGACCAGGGGACCAGAATACAGGAGAAAAAGAAGGTAGTAAAGGTGGTATTTGAGATATATAATGAATAAGTTTTTTTTTTTAGTTAATTACACTTTATTCACTTTTTATCTCCCCCCCATAACCCACCCCCCTTCCCTCCCAATACCACCTTCCCTCACCCTTCACACATGCCCCTCCCCAAGTCCACTGACAGGGGCGCTCTTCCTTTCCTTCCTTCTGATCCTATTCTGGCTATTACAAATAAAGCTGCTACAAACATGGTTGAGCAAATGTCCTTATTGTGTACTTGAGCCTCTTTTGGATATATGCCTAGGAGTGGTATAGCTGGATCTTGAGGAAGCGCCAGATTGATTTCCAGAGTGGTTGTACAAGTTTACATTTCCACCAGCAGTGGAGGAGGGTTCCCTTTTCTCCAAAACCTCTCCAGCATGTGTTATCACTTGAGTTTTTGAAGTCCTTGCTAGAGCAATAAGACAATTGAAGGAGACCAAGGGGATACAAATCAGAAAAGAAGAGGTCAAAGTATCACTATTTGCAGACGATATGATAGTATACCTGAATGACCCCCAAAATTCTACCAGGGAACTCCTACAGCTGATAAACACCTTCAGCAAAGTGGATACAAAATTAACTCAAAAAAATCAGTAGCCTTCCTGTATTCAAAAGACAAAAGGGTTGAGAAAGAAATTAGGGAAACAACACCCTTCACAATAGCCACAAAAGACATAAAGTACCTTGTTGCGACCCTAACCAAGGAAGTCAAAGACTTGTATGAAAAAAATTTCAAGTCTCTGAAGAAAAAATTAGAAGAAGATATCAGAAGATGGAAAGATCTCCCATGCTCATGTCTTGGCAGGATTAACATAGTAAAAATGGCCATCTTACCAAAAGCAATCTACAGATTCAATGCAATTCCCATCAAATTATCAACACAATTCTTTACAGAACTTGAAAGAAAAATTCTCAACTTCGTATGGAATAACAAGAAACCCAGAACTGCTAAAACAATCCTCTACAATAATGAATAAGTTTTGAGAAAAAAAAATTCAAGTGATTTCTGTGATCTCTAGTGCAGCTTGGTCTACAAAAGAAGGTCCAGTTCTACCACTGCTAAAGACAGAGAAGTCTTTTTCCTTCCTTCCTTCCTTCTTTCTCTCTCTCTCTCTCTCTCTTTCTCTTTTGAGGCAGGGTTTCTTGACAAATCAGGAAAAAAAATTCTCTCACTTCCTCTCTTTTTCATGGTCTCTGTGTATATAATTTTCTTTCTCTCTATCCCCCCTCTTCCAAACTTGGCAGGTCTCAGTCAGAAATGGCCTTTCTAAGGCTCCTTTCCCTGAAACATTCGCAAACACTTGTTTTTGTTCTTTTCTTCAAATATGTAATTTTGTCTAAACACGCACAAAACTATTCTTTGTGTACTTAAAAGGCAGTAGTACATAGATGACTTAGCTTAAAGTTGTTTCATAAATGACACTGCTTTTAAAGATATGGAAGTGATAGAGTGTTCGTTATAAATAAAAATGCTGTAGGATTCAAAATATTTATGTAAAATAGGGGTAGATATAGTTGTACTTCGTGATAAAATACATGTAGACTACCTGACCTATTTTTTAGTTTTCTAAATATTTATTATTTATTATATATGCAACTTTCTTTTTTTAAGATTTATTTATTGTACTGTGTTCTGTATGCACGTATACCTGCACAGAAGAGGGCACCAGATCTCATTATAGATGACTGTGAGGCACCATGTGGTTGCTGGGAATTGAACTCATGACCTCTGGAACAGTTGCTGGAACAGCTCTTAATCTTTGAGCCATCTCTCCAGTCCTTATCTGTGTTTTATATGTACTTTTAAAATCATATATTTCTGTTTGTTTACTAATTGGAGGTGGATAGGAAGGCACACCTTGACATAAGAGAATAACTTGCAAGACTTGGTTCTTTCCTTTCACCATCGAGAGTCACAGGGATTATTCTCAAGCCCTCAGACTTAGCAAAAAATGCCCTTATGCTCTGCGCCATCTCACCAGACCTTACTTTATTTTTTTAAGTAGTACAAGGTCAGCCACTTTAGCTTTCAAAATTTCATCTGCCAAACTTAGCTTTACATTTCTATATTGTTGTTTTAATCACTTCTGTTCTTATCTGCCTGGTTGATCTAGTTTGAGTTCTCATGAATGTTCTCTTGGCATAAGAAAATTTGATCTTACACTGTGCAGGAAGGGGCATGAGTCTGCAAAGACATGTTCGTGTTGGTTGTGAAATCCTGGCAATCATGTTTTGGAACAGAAGGTTTCCTTCTGTTTGGATTTAGCCTGGAGCTATTCGTGTAAACCAGGATTTCTACTCCTGCCGCTGCGAAGGGCAGTTTCTTCTTGGTGTCCTACAACCTCAATTAACTTCCTATTTGGTCATCATAAAACATATTTGTTTATAGGAGCATGAATCTCCCTTAAGGTCCACCTGTGTCTTTCCTTTTCGACTAAGGTTGGGTTTCTTTGAGAGAGGGGCAATGCTTGAGCTGAGAGTGATTTGGGTCACCAAGTAGTTAGTTGCACTGTGGAAGAAAGCACAGATCAGGTGCACTAGATTCTTCCTTCCACTAGATTCTTACTTTCCCACACCTAGCCTCATTTCTTCAGGACATGACTACCTTTGGCCAGAAGAGGTCGCAGCAACACCACCCTTCTGTTTCTACCATCGTGTTCTACCAAGTGGAGATCCCCCTGAGAGACAGAATAGAACTGTGGTCAGAATGGAGAAGAGTAATATTTTAAGACCTGCCGTTAGTACGAATTACAAATTGACAAGGGTCCCTATTCTATCATACAATATTATGTTGAAGGCTTTTGTTGATACTAATACAAAGGTATAAGAATTAAAAAGGAAGAGGTAAGTTATTCTTATCTTCAGATAGTATGATAACATTTATGAAAATCCCAAGGATATCAATAAAAAAGCCATTATCAACATTAAGGAAAAACTTCAAGCTGTTTGACCTTTAATTATTATACGTGAATTTTGTAGAAAAAAAATCAAAGCAAAAGCTTATGCTAATGAAAGCTGAACAAAAAGACTGCATGCATTTTTAGTTTAAAATTTTATTTTTGTTTTACTCAGTGTGTGTGTTCCCACACTATGTACAGGTGTGTAAAAGCATGAACGCCTCTATGACATGAACAAAGTAAAACTGTCCTGAGGGATAAAAGAACTGATAGATGAGGTGAGAAAATCAAGGATAATAGCTTTGGTGGGGGGTGGGGGGTGGGGAATATGCCCAGCATACAGTCCATACTTGCAGGAAAATTACACAGACACACACACACACACACACTTGTGCAGTAGCAGCAAGGTCCTTCTGCAGGTAAACAAACTTGCTGCTTAAGTGTGATGACCTGAGTTCAATCCCTGAGGGCCATGGTGGACACTAAGAACTGAAAATTGTGGCACATATGAACAGGGAAAGGCACACAACATAGAGAAATAAATGAGCGCATGTAGTAACAAATAAAAACTTTGAAATTAGACAGGGTTTCTCTGTATAGCCCTGGCTGTCTTGGAACTTGCTCTGGCCTCAGAAATCTGCCTGCCTTTGCCTTCCAAGTGCTGGGATTAAAGGTGTGTGCCACCACTACCCGGCATTTCAATTTTCTTACGTATGTTAAGATTTGTTTTGTGCTCCATGAGGTGCAGAGATGGAGATATTTTCTTTTGTGGTTGGTTGAAATGTTCTGCAAATATTTGTTTGGTCCATTTGATTTATAAACTCAGCTACAGCATTTCTCTGTATTCAGAATTATCGAATTTTGGTTTCCTAAAAAAGAAAGAAAAAAAAGCAAACAGAGAAATAAGTCTGTACTTATTTGGGGGAGAGGATCTGTTTGTGTTTTCTCACAGGAAAATGATGCTGCCCGCTGGCTACCGGAAAGGTTGGTGCGTCAAGTGGACAACATCAAATCTTTGTGGACCTCCCCAGTTGCTGATGCCAATATCCCTGTTAATGATGACCTGTCCAGTTGACCACTAAGTTGGACCTTTGAGCTTCTGCTCCTTGCCTTGGTGAACTGCCACTGCCTCTGGGGTCAAATGAATCCACCACGATAGGCTCAGGACCTTTTACAAATACGACAGCCCTGACCTTCTGATTCCTGCCAGGAGCGTTTTGCATGTTCCAGCATTCTGCTTATTCCTGCCTCAATTGCTTCAATTGCTGTTTCTCATCAAAGCCTGGTCCCAAAAGAACTTTAAAGAAAGCTACTAATCTTAATTGGTCAAGCATTTTAGACTGTTCCAAACAGGACCTTTATTAAGCCTAAAATTTTTTCAACATTGAAAGACTGGACCACAAATGTTATTGCTTGCTTAATTAACCATTTTTCCCAATTTTCTTTGGGCCCATTACAGGATTTCTACGTGCCCAAAATGTCAGCTAGAAGAAATTCACGAGAACAATGTCCAATTTTCCTTAAAAGGGGTTGGGTATGTTTATGGTTGTTTGCTATGGTTACGAAATTTTATGGTCATTGGAAGATGTTTATATTAATGGTCTTATTCAAAGTAAAACAAGGAATATACAGGGATGTCTTATAGAAATAAGACAAAAGGTAGATTATTGAATCTACTCATCTTAAGGTTTTATTGATGCAAAAATAAGTACAGGATTCTGCATATTGATGCAAAAATATGTAATAAGACAAAACGGTAGATTATTGAATCTACTCAACTTAAGGTTTTATTTGTTGGTCTCAAATAAAGTTAATTTGACTATGGTATAGGATTTTGCATATTGATGCAAAAAAATCTATTTTTGATACATTGGTATAAGCTTTAGTATATTGATAGAAAGTCAAGATTACTTCCAACATTTTTAAACAGCTATTAAAAACAGGTTTAGGTATTAGATAATGCAAGTTAATTGCTAGTTATTCAACTCATGGTCATGTCAGACACTAGTCTACTTTATCACAGGAGTATATATCCTAAGTTTAAAAAATAGATATGATTTTTGTACACAGATCTATTATGTAACGATAGGTAGTCTTCAAAAACTTCAGAGACCTACAGAATATGGCATTTAAAGGTGTCTTTATTATTTTAAAGATTCTTTGACAATAAGACAAGTCATCTCCTGACAGCACCCCGCCTACCTGAAAGAAGATAATGAGCATGAAGAACCTCCATATGGAGATGGCCTCAGATGTGGCAAACAAGCCACTTGGGTAAAGAAAATACCCTTGCTTCACAACAGACAAATTCTGCCAAGAATGGGCAAGCTTGAATGCAGGACAAGTCGACTGCCGAACTCTGTCAAGACAGGGTAAGCAAGTCCTAAATAGTTCCTGCTTCACATATATGTCTGTCAA
>CM053761.1:54053106-54064451 GCA_028658305.1 Pachyuromys duprasi
TTTTGAGATGTCAGCTGGGGACTGTGCACTCCGCCCTGGGCTTGCTGCTAAGGGCTCTCCCCTGGAATGGAGATTTGGCACTTCCTTCTGTGCCAGGGGCTGTGCACCACGGTCTGAGATGATATTTTGGGGCACACACAGTGGGTTTGGGTTGGTGTGCATCTGCTGTATGCAGGGCTGTCTGAAATGGTGCCAGAGGCCTTCTCTGTCTGGCCCGTGGACAGACACCTGAACTGGGGTTTTTGCTGGCGGATGCGTGCAGTTTTCGCCCTCAGTGTGCGGTCTGGTCAAGATGGTCCCAGGATCCTCTCAGCCGTGGGTTGAGACAGAACTCGGGTTCCTCTCAGATCCGCAGGTGGACTCACACACTGACTGAGTTTTTGCTGGCGGAGTGTTCGGCTTGCGCCCCCGCAGTGTGCGGACTGGTCAAAATGGTCCCCCAATCCACTCAGTCTGTGGTGGATGTGGCGATCAGTTCGCGCCCGCCGCACACCCACGGGTTGAAGCAGAACCCGGGTGCAGTGTGCGCTCATAGGGCGCAGTTCAGTGAAAACGGCTCCTGGCTCCTCCCGAGACTGCCCGGGAGACTGTGCGATCCAGTCTATAATGGCGGGTGCGGGCGCCCAGCGCAGCCGCTCCTCCAGATCAGAGCTGTGCGCCGCTGGTCACCGGGAAAATTTTCCAGGTAATAACTGGGTGTCTCTAGGGTTTTCCCACTTGATTTTCTCACCGTAGGAGTTCTGCTCACCTGGCACTCACAATGCTAGTGTTTTAGGTCCCAGAGTTCAGTCTCCTGGTCGCTGCGTTATTTCTGCTCTCCTTCTCCTCAGACACAGTGTTCTCTCGTGGCAGCCATCTTGGAACAGGTATAATATTCTTATGGAATGTATACAATTTACCCTTGTTTATTCAAATGCTGACTTCTCTACCCCACTACCTGTTTTCAATCTGGACATTGCATTGTGTTTATTCTAAGCATTACCTGTCTCAAGTTTGTGTAAACATGCCACCATTTGTTCTCTGTATTTTCAATAAATCAACCAGCCAATGCTGAACAATGGAGAGAATAAGTGGGACATCATGGTTTGGAGGGGAGGAGAAGGAAGCCAGTTGGGGGAGAGGAGAACAGAGATTGGTAGGATAGGACTTGGAACCATAAGGAGAGATGAATCAGACCTAAGATATGATTAAAAGCAAGTATAATGTTGGAAATTCTGAATGGGAGGAAGCTATCCAGGCTTGGAGGTTTAGGATGGAATAACTATTGCCCAGCATTGTGCTCTAGGTTAATTAAATAAATCCTAGTCTCTTTGTGGTGATTTGGATATACAGCTGGTTTAGGAATAACTGCAGTTCAACTAAACGATAAATCGATGATAACTCTTAATAATCAACAACATTAATGGCTTATCCATTGTACCACGTTCTTGAATACATTTGAGTTCATGGACAAACTTAGAAAAAACTTGAAGACCAAAATAGCTCAGGAAAAACTTTAAGGTCAAACCTGGGCTTAGGATAAGTCTTTGTGGTAACTAGATCTACAGGCTTACATTTTTAAAATAACACTCAAGGATAAAAACAAAAATTATTTTGTAATTTTGTAAGAAAAAGCTGAACTGTTCTGTATGTTTAAAGCTTTTTTAATTTTCATAAAATTATTGCCACTTTAATGAATGTGGCAGGGGATCATTTTGTTTTTTGTTTGTTTTGTTTTTTCTAATCATATTTTATTGTGTAATAGCAGTCTAGGAATTACGTTAGTTACCCATTCACATTAACTGCTACTTTTTCTCTTGCTCTAATATAAATGACCAAAACCAGAAGTGTTCCAAGAGTAAACAATAGCTAGAGTATGGCTCCCTATAAGGATGAAAAAGAAACTCATTTCTACTGCTGTTGGTTAGTGTGAGTACTGGGGGCTTTTGTGTGCAGATGTTGTACCATGTGTGGGAGAGCTCATACAGGACCGTGTGTAGTTAAAATGCACAGCAGCTATGTTTGTAAAGAACATCTATGGGTCTAATATAGTAAATATATTTTAAATGCACTGTAGAATTTAAAATCTAGAAAATCTACAGACTGGAGGTTTATGCTCTTTGATTTTTCTTCCTCCTGTGGCCTGGCCTAAGTATTATCATACCCCAGATAGCACACTTTATTCATGTACAATAATGGAAGCTGCACCTTCTGCTGGCATGTTGCATGTCTTTACTATAAATATGATTTTCCAGAAGTTGATATTAAACACTCTTCCATTGCAGTCCTTCTAAATTGTTAATTTTAATTAAAATCAAGTACTAGCAACTCTTAAAAAATTACAAAGAGGCCTGATAAGCCATATCAAAATTCTGCTTATCTTTTTTTCAGGCCATCAGTCACCTGATGGTGGTTGGAGAGACAGCAGTAATTACTGTCAAGCAACTGACATACAAGAATGTTAATTCAGCTATTCCAGTTCCTGTAAAAGATTAAAAACTGACAATACTCTTGCATATACTGCCAAGTATTTCTTTCAAGAGAGTTCATTAAAAAAAATTGACAGCAATATGCTATAACCTACATTCCTTGCATTCCATGTAACTGTAAGCATCAATCTTTGGAAAGAAGCAATGGACAACTGAAATATTCTTTAAAAATAAAGGAGAGGAGAAGCATTGTATGGCTAACCCTCATAATATTGTATCTTTTATTTTTTATACTTAATTTTTTTAAAACTGGGAAAGGGCCAACAACTGCTGCAGAGTATTTCTTGGGCCCTCCTAAACAAATTCAGAATCATGGTCCTTTTAAGAGTTGTTATGTCATATCATTGGAACTGCCCAGATGCAGTAATGGAACTGAGCTTATGTTTGTGTTTTTTTCTCAGGATGTGGAAAACTCAGGTGGATACCTGAAAGACTGATTTGACCTGTGGAAGATGGACAAAGAAGGCCCAAAGTGTCTGCAGGGGCTAGACCTAAAGAAAGTAAAGTGAATGGGGGTGATGGAGTCATTGGGCCATAAAAAAGAGTCTCCTTGTCAGCAATGATTCAGGATGAAGAAACTAGTGAATGAGGGAAAAGAGTTGGTGAAGTCTTGGTGGAAGGGTGTTGCTGTTCTTTGCTGTGTTGTCTCTATTGAATACATCTGTTACTGGTGATCATATTGTTCCCTAGGCAACGATGGTCACATGACAATTGAGGCACTGATGGTCAGGCTTTGTATGATAAAATATTTATCATTCAGCACTGAAATTCAGATAAATTTCCTATCTTCATTGCTGTGCAAAACCTACCAAACGTTTTTGGTCATTATTTTTCTAATTCTAATTGGACTCTAAAATGTTGTCCATAGGAATTTCTTTGGAAATTTTTAGTTGGTTTTGCTGAGAAGCATTATAGCTTTGAGACTGATTTGCTTCTCCATGTCGTCTTTGAATTTTGACTTGTATACTTTGAATTAAGAAGGGGAGGGACTGTGGGGAATTATGGCTTGGGTCTGGTATACAGTTGGCACAAGAAGAATGTGCCATTGCACTGTGTCCCTTTCAATGTGTCCCAGAAGTTAAAGCACTCCCTCAGACTCTTGAATATTCAAGCCACCTGTGTTCTTCTGTCTTCCCTATAAGTCAGGAAAACATAGAGAAGCTTGGCAAACATTTAATTAATTGGATATTAATTCTATATACCCTGTATAGCTTGCAAATGTCATTGTATCCTTGCAATTACAATTGTATTCTCTCTGGAAACCTCCATCATATTCTGCTTCTGATAATGATATTAAAACTCTTGTTGTATGCAATAAACTTCTCACAACCCTAATTTTCATGTAGTCCCTCAGACTTGTGCCTAAAAGATGAAATTTCCTTTGACCATAATCAGGTATCCCTGGCTTGGTAAGTAAGTGCTGATGTTTACACCAAGACAAAGAACTTTTAATTCTACTGAGGTTTGCTGAAATTTTCTGATTCTATTTTGAAGCCCCAACCCCTTCTCATTCACTGCCCTTCCCTAAATCAGTCACCCACTTCCACATACATCATGGTAGTCAGAACAAGACAATTATTAAAATAGAATAGGCACATATGAAAAAATGACCCAAGAAGTAGAGGCTAGTATAAGGCACACAAATCTGTATTTAAATTTCCATCTCTGACCTCCCCCATAAACTCTGGGTCCTGTACTCTTTTTCACAGGTACCCTTTTTCCAACTGGGGAATGTCTTTCCCTGTTATTTGAAAGAAGTAATTTCTGCTGAAGGCAGACTAGTCTCTTTCTGCTTTCTCCCTTTCTATATTGTTTCTGAAATATAACAGTATCCATGGAGTTAAACCTCTCTACCCACCTCTGAAAAGCCCACCTCTTCAATCATACCACATAAGGGACTGCAGTTATCCCAACTAAATCAGCTAACTCTCACTCATACTCATAGTGTTTAGGATGGTACTAGAACACGAGTCTTTACCATCCCCTGTTTTTTATAGAGCCATAAATTTTCTTCATGGTTACTGAATATCCAAACATGGTTTCTATGAACAGGTTCAAAATCTTTTCCTGACCTCACTTAAAATAATATCTCTACTTCCATTGTCAATTATCCCTGACTTCTACTTCCCTAAGAAAAAAATTAATTTTTCTCAATGAATTATTTAAGATCTATATTTTTCTACTGTAAACTGAACTCTCCTTGTCTGCCTCTGCTGCAATGAATTATGCTTATAAGAGCCTACAAAACACCTGGTCAGTCCCTGTTCCTGAGATCTATGTTTCTAAACAACAACCACTTACCAATTAGGCATCTATAGTAAGAGGCTTCCTTTTCCTCATGTAACAAAATCATGAGAAATAAAAATAGAAAGGTTTCTGCTGTCATTCTAAACCATGAAACTTTTTCTGAAAATCAGAACCTGTTTCAATGATGCTTGATAGACAGTGTGATTTCATAAGGTTCAATTTACACAGAGAATATAAGAGAGTCCTCTGGAGTTCAAAGACAAATGAAATCAATTACATTGAATTTATTTAATTTATTTTTAGTCAAAGAAGGACAAAATAAACACAACATGGCTGGAAACAATGACACATCTTCAACGCCAACACTTTGTAGGCAGTTGAAAACAGATATCCATGACTTTATGCCATACTTGTCTATTTACACAGCTTAAGCACAAAAAAAGATACCTAGTGATATTCTGTCACAGAAAAAGCTATATCATGAATCTCAAACATGAAGCAAAAATGTTTCCAGTACAAAGAGATTTTAATGCAAGTAAATGAAGAATTACAAACACAGAGAATCACATATTATACCTTAACAGGCAATTTAGAATAGTGTGGCACTGGTTTCAACCAGTGTATGTAATTTACTAACAGATTAATTTTAATTTTTAACTGAATTTAAATTTACTGTTTCTTCTTAAATGGGTTTTGTGACTGATATAAAGGCAGGAGTTCTTATCTGGCCTTATCAAAATGATATAGCACTTGGTGGCAAAGATCAAGCCAAGGAGTGCTGCATTGGAAGCCAGAATAGAGAAGACTTCAATAGCCACCATTACCTTCCCCTTTATGCTTTGGTAAACAGTTAGAATTTGTGCAGAATAAAAGTTGCACCGCAGATTCACAAATTACACCTCACTACCAGTTCCTCGTGGGAGGTTTATTAGGGAAAGGGGATGGGGTCGCAGAGACCAGTCTCCAGACCAGGTAGAAAGGAAAGAGAGAGAGGAGGCTCTCCGAGTGTTCTCTTATAAGGTGACCCAGAGCCTGTGCAGATGGTTCCAGATGACCAGCAGGTGGTCTTCTAGGTAACTGTTTGTCAGGTCCCTTGGGGCTGGCTGTAGAGATGCCTGTTTATGGATCCCAATATTCCTCCCTTTTTGTTTTATTAAAAAGGGAGTTGCTAGGAAGGGGTGATGGTGCGGGGAGGGCATGGGCGTGACTTTTGCTCTTCAAACTACTTCCTGCTGATTAGGGGCATTGTCATTCTCGGGGTACAGCTGGTCCCCACCATTAGGGTCGTGATCATCTGGTTCTGTGGGCAGAGGTTGATAATCCTGTAGGAGTAACTGATTAATGGTTTTGTTATCGATTTTTTTGCATTTGTTGTTGAAAAAATGTAGAGAGCAAGTTAATTAAGCAGGGTGCAAAAACCAAAAGCAGAAAAACAGCAGGAGAGGTGTGACAAAGGGCAGAAACCATTTCCATATGGGACTCTCAAAGGCCCAAGAGCTAGAGGCCTCAAGCTGTTCCCTTCATTTTTGTAAATCTGTCTGGAGTTGTTGGATTTTGTCTTTTACTATACCCAACTGGTTGACATAGAAACAGCATTCCTCCTGGAGGAAGATGCAAAGGCCACCTTCTTTAGCTGTGAGGAGATCCAGTCCGTGTCGGTTTTGAAGTACTACTGCTGCCAGTGAGTCGATCTGTCCTTGGAGGGTTAGTATTGTCTGAGCCACTCGCTGAAGGTCCTGGATGAGCTGGGAAGAAAGCTGATAATATAAAGTTAGGGAGGTGGCTAGTCCTGCTGTTCCCGTCCTGAGAGAGGCCGTGATTCCTGCAACAGCCAGCAGGGGCAGGATTTGAATTGCCCTCTTATCCTGCTGGGCAGCTTTTGAGTCCAAGACGGGGATTGGTAGGGGCTCCTTTTCGTTTATCACCCCCAGCTCAGGGAAGAGGAGTACCAGAGTGCAAACTCCTGACCAATGAGCAGGCAGACAATAGTAGACCTGAGTGCCACAAAGAATCAAGATATTATTAGCAGTAGGGCATTGGGGTTGAGATGAGGTATCGAGGATTATAGCTTCATTATATTCTAAGGAACTTAGCTTTCCTACAGAGTGTGTCCCAGATGCCTTGAAACAGCTTGCTATGCCAAAGAGGGTGATATGAGACAGATAGGGGGTTGTGGCAACATCAGAATCAGGGCAGTTAGTGAATGGTGAAGTGAGGTTACTTGGCAGAGTCACTGCAGAAGCTGTCAGCGGTACTTCTGAGTTGGTCCATTGTGGTACACACAGCCAGCAAGCTTTAAAATGGCCCGGTTGGGTTAAATTGAGGAGCTTGTAGGCTGAGGTCAGAGTCTGAAGTAGGAGATGAAATGGTAGGTTTGTGTTATTTAGGAGAGGGGATGTTAAAGAGGTAATGACCTTAGAGGAGTGTTTAATTATCTTCTCTACTTCTCCCATCCCCAGGGATTGGGTAATTGGGACATATTTTCTCTAGATATGGATAGTACTTATTGGTAGATTGGGTGTGTAGCGGTGGTAGAGTTTTCCAACAACACATACTTCCCATCTGGGATCCAATGGGTCTTGGATGTATGAGTAGAGAGTCTTTTTGTACAGGTGAAGGAGCTTCTTCTGTGCTGGTGTGTGGATTTGGCAAGACCAGTATGGGCAGCCTCCATACCTGTTCGGCCACTTTTTGCAATGATCATTTGTTTGATCAAAGAGGAAGCAAACAAAAATGCTATCAAATAAGAGAGGAAGTATAGATGTGGGGGTGATGGCTATTTCAATTGGCTCCTGGCAGCCTCCCATAGAACAATTTCCTGATCCTATTTGGAGAGACTGTTTATTATCAATGATGGTTTCTTGAACCTCAAATCTCCATACATAGGGATTACCTTGGACAGAGATAGGCAAGAGGAAGAGGAGGAAAAAATACATATCCAATCCAGTAGGGTCAAACACAGCTCATGTAGTGAAGCCTCATTTCTCTGAAACTGGAGACAAGGTGGTTGCTCTTGGCGTCCTTTGAAGCTTGAGGGAGCAGGGTCCTGTTGGAGTTGATATGTAGGAAGGGGCATTATCTTGAGGAAAGGGGGTGAAAGGTTTAAGGTGGGATAGATGAATACAGTAAGGGAAGCCCTCAAGCTTAGCAGCTGTGGGGGTCACAAGAATCACCTTGAAAGGGCCCTGCCATTTAGAAGAAATGGTTGG
The DNA here is from genome assembly GCA_028658305.1 of Pachyuromys duprasi. NCBI lineage: Eukaryota > Metazoa > Chordata > Mammalia > Rodentia > Muridae > Pachyuromys > Pachyuromys duprasi. Next base: position 54,061,031 of record CM053761.1, read on the forward strand.
GGAACTTTGATTTGGAGGGGAGAGAAGGACCTGATCTCCAATGTTAATAGGAGATGGACAGGGGTTAGTGTATGGCTGTGGTAAACAATGGTCAGCAAAGACCCATAGAAGAGAACAGAGATGACACAGTAAGGGAATAAGTAGGTGGTCATGGAGAGGTGAGGATTTTGCTGAAAGACCAGGAGTTAGGTCCGGTCTCCCATACATGAGCTCAAAAAGTGAGATAGAAATTTTTTGGGGAGAGCTTGTAGCCTGAAAAGAGCCAGGGGGAGGAGTTTTACCCAATCAAAGTGAAGCTCTTGTGATAGTTTAACAAGAGTGTTTTTTAGGGATCAATTAGTTGGTTCTATCTTTCCTGAAGACTGGGGGTGGTATGGGATATGAAAATACCAAGGAATGTTAAGGGCTTTGGATAAGGTCTGGGAAACCTGAGAAGTGAACTCAGGGCCATTGTCTGATTGGAGGGAGGTAGGAATTCCAAACCGTGGGATAATCTCACGGGGAAGGAGATCAGAAACTGTCTGAGCTCTTTTGTTAGTAGTGGGGAAAGCCTCCTCCCATCCCGAGAATGTGTCCACCAAGACCAGGAGGTACCGGACATGTTTGACTGCTGGCATGTGGGTAAAATCAAGTTGCCAGTCAGTCCCAGGGAGAGAGCCTCTAGCCTGGTGGGTGGGGAAAAGGGGGCTTCGATATCCTCAGTTAGGATCTGAGGTCTGACAGATCTTACAAGAAGCAGTAATGGTCCTTAGGAAGCGCAAGACCTCAGAGGTAGGCTGCAGGTGAGCCCTGACGAAGCTAGGCAAGGCTTGACTGTTAGGATGAAAGAGCTGATGTAGATACGACAGAATCTGACGAGTGTCAGGAGAGGGTGGGGGAGATGTGGGTTGTAGTGTAAGGATGTTTTGAGGTGAGTGGGATGAGCTTAGGCCCTCAAGGGCCGCAGCCTTAGCTGCCTCGTCAGCCCAGTTATTCCCTTTGGAAACTATGGAATTGTCCGTCTGCTGGGACCATCAGTGGACTATTCTGATGCCTGAGAGAAGGTGGGAGGCTTCTAGCATGGCCATAATTTGGCCTGCATTAGTTACAGATCCTCCCTTTGCTGTAAGTAACCCATGCTCTCTCCAGATGGCAGCGTGGGAGAGAAGAATATGAAAAGCATATTTAGAGTCTGTATAGATAGATATTAAGGGATTGTCCCTGGGCTAATTGGAAAGCACGGGTAAGAGCTATTAGTTCAGCCTGTTGATTAGTGGTGTGATCAGGGAGGGCTTGTGCCTCGACCAGCTCAGTATCTGACACTATGGCATAACCCACTTTTCGAGCTCCCTCATGTACAAAGGAGGTGCCATCTGTATAGCAGGTATAGATTGCCTGAGGTAATGTGCCCTCCTGTATGTGTGAGGGGTGGGGCAATAGTTCCTCTAAGGTTTTAGTGCAAGAGTGAGATGGGGAATAGTCAGTTAGGTGGAGGAAGAAGGCTTGAAATATTAAGAGGTGGGCACGGTTGAAAAGTATGGGTAGAGTCTTCTATTAGCACCACCTGGAGAAAAAGGATTTTGGAAGGAGGTAAAGTTTGTAAGCCGTTATATGTTAAAAGGTGAGATAGATTGTGAGAAGAGAAAACAGTAATAGGTGACCCAAAAGTTGGTTTTTTTTTGATTCTAGAATAAGGAGCTCCGCAGCCCCTAGGGCACAAATACAGGGGCCCATCCCTGGATTGTCAGGTCTAATTTTTTTATAGGTATGCTACAGGTGCAAAAGAGGGTCCCAATTGGTGACCCAGGGCTCCAAGGGCATATCCCTCTTTTCTGTTACATAGAGGGAGAAGGAATAGGTTAGGTCTGGAAGAGAAAGGTCTATTGGAGCCTTGATGGATAGGAAATTTAGAAGAGCAAAAGTGTTAGTTTAGCTAACCCGTAGGGATGGACTGCAGAGGAGAAGGTCATCTACATACTGTATAAATTTAGATTTAGGGAGAGATAAAGAGAGTAGATCAGAAGCTAGGGCTTGGCCAAAAAGATCTGGGCTGTTCTGGAATCCCTGGAGTAGAACAGTCCAGGTAAGCCGAGTAGAGATGAGGGTGTCAGGGTCAGTCCAGGTAAAGGCAACGATATTTTGTGACTGGCTATCTAAAGGGATACAGAAAAATGCATCCTTGAGATCCAGAACTGAGAAATGGGAAGTGTCTGAGGGGATAGTGGAGAGGAGAGCATAGGGATTAGCTACAATAGGGTGAAGGGGAACTACTGTAGAGTTGAGGAGCCGGAGGTCTTGAACCAGGCGATAGGCTCTATTGGGCTTTTTAGCCGCAAGTACAGGGGTATTAAAAGGAGAGGAGGTGGGGTGAAGGAGTTTTTTTTCTTAGAAGGTCAGTGATAATAGGCTTAAGTCCCCTAAGACTTTTGAAAGGAAGTGGGTATTGAGCTTGAACAATAGACTGGGTAGTGTCCTGTAGCTGAATGACTACAGGGGAATGGTGTCTTGCCACAGAGGGGTTTTGGACATCCCAGATTTGGGGGTCCACTTGAGAGGCTGGTAAAGGAAGCGACATGTTAGAACTGGTAGGTAGGGTAGCTAGGAGGAGGAGGAGAGAGGATGCTGGCTAGCTTGGGTTCAAGTGAGTGGGTGGAGTAAAGGAAATAGAGGCTCCCACTTTGGCTAAACAGTCCCTTCCCATTAGGGGAATTGGACAGGCTGGCATCACTAAAAAGGAATGAGTTAAGGGAACTCCCCTAAAAATACAATTAAATATCCTCAGTAAGGACAACCGAGACGTCCTCACCATTTGATTTTAAAAACTCAGTGAGTTGGGGAAGTGGGAGGTGGGGCTTTCAGCCTGGGAACACCCTGGTGGAAAGTGTGTGAGGAGAGACAGTGGGTTTCAGAGACTGCAGTAGCCACATCCTGAGGGAGTCTCGGTAGCCAGCTTGCAGGGCATCGGACTGACTTGCCCACATGTGGGAGCCATATGCTCCCCACACAAGCCTCCTGCTCCCAGACCTGTTTGTGAAGGAATGCCACAAAGCCCGAGATGACTCACACCCAGGCGTGTTCCGTGCTGCCCGCTCTCCAGGCTGCGGAATGTCTTCATGCTTAGTTATGTTACCCTCGTTAGTGTTCGGCCAGCCTCAGTGAGGGCTCTTAGGTTTACCAACAGAAAATCCATAGGGTTGTGTTTCCATGGACACTAGCGTGGCAAGCTAGGGATTTGGTTTCTTGACACACACATTCACACACAAACACACACACACACATGTGAGCACAAACTAATTGTAGTTCCAGTCATAGTTAGCAAGTGCTTGTTCACATGAATTATATTCATCTTCCTGAGCCACGCCCAGGCACAGCACTGGAAACCCACTAGGGTACAGAATCGAGGGGAGAACAGGAAAGCAAGTCACGGGACCAAAGGACAGCC
>CM053761.1:54064951-54086692 GCA_028658305.1 Pachyuromys duprasi
AGAGGCTTTGTGTCCCCCTTTGATATGACCGCTGGGGGTGCTGCTCTGGTCAGGAGGCTCTGAGCTCTGCCTTGAGCTTGCTCTAAAGGCTCTCTTCTGGACTGGAGCCTTGGCGCCTCCTTCTGGGTCAGGGGCTGTGTACCACGGTCTGAGATGGTACTTGGGGCACCTGGATCTGGACCTGATACTATGGGTCCCAATCCGGGGTGGTGGCTGGGTGTGCCTAGGGGTGTGGTCTGACCGGTGTAGCCCGCAGTATCTGGGTGAAACTCACTCCGTCCGGGGTGCCTTGTGCCCCAGTCCAAGATGGCAGCTTAGGCGCCCAGCCCGCCTGTGCGCAGCCTGTCTCCCTCCAGAGTTTTTCCTGGGAATAGCTGGGTGTCCCTTGGACTTTTCCACTTGATTTCCCCACTGTAGGAATTCCGCTCACCTGACAGTCGCAAACGCTGGTGTTTTAGGTCCGAGATCTCCCTCTCCCGGTCGCTGTGCCTACACTACTGTCCTGCTCTTCAGACACAGTGTCCTCCTGGGGCAGCCATCTTGGATCTCCGCTGTTTGTCTTATAACCTTTATAAACAACTTAAGTGTGTCCATGGTCTGAAACTAACACTTTTTCTGTGGGCACAGCTGTTGGTAATCAGCCACCAATGGAGCTTGGCCATTTTTCATACACTCAGCATTTACTTTTAGCCCCCATATCCATGTTACACTGGACAGTTAGGCAGAAATACATTAATGGCTTTAGTGCTAAACCCTGGATGCTTGGACTTTTCTTGACAAAGCAACTAGAAGGTATAGGTTTAAGATATTTCTAAATCCTGTCTACCTCAGAAATGGCAGAAAGTAAGAATACTATAGTAAGGCTATGGCTTTTGGATCAGATAAACACATTACACAGATGTTTTTAACATGATGAGACACACCTTTAAATCTGTTTTCAGAAGACAACCAAAAGAAATTAAAATCTCAAGCTGGTGACTGAATAATAAGTAGTCAGTGTACCATTAACTTATCAGAACACTACTGATCAATGCCAAAACCCTGAACTTATGAAGTCTTATAACAACATAAGCACAACAGTAGTGGGGGGGGATTTAAAATATCTTTTAATTTTATTATTATAATTTATATTTATATACCTTAAAACATCTACTTAAGACTCTCTAAGCCTCTTTTGCATTTATCAACCCTGAAACATGTTTTAGACCAAACAACACTTTAGATTTTTATAACCTGAACTCCTATATTTTTAGACCCTATATCAACTGTATATCTTTTTATTTAGTTATTTACCATAAGACGTAGGCAACTAACATGAATCCTATGAGCAAGGCAAACCTGTTTTTTTTTTAAATAAGAGATCTAGTACCTAGTAGTTCTAGCTAGCCAATGAACTGACCAATGAGCTAACAGTATATCTAATTGTCTGTTCTTTAGCTGCAAAGCTACCACTAGCTTAGTGTAGCCGTCAAAATAATCAGAGACCTGAGAAGGATAAATTATGAGCTAAATAAATGTATTAATCCATGTATCAATCAAAATGACAGGGTTGACTAGTTTGTCCATCACCTAGGCAGTGTCCCTGGCTCCTGTGGTCTCATGGCATCATGAGCAGAGGCAGTCCAGCCAGGCACAGAAGATGAGAAACTGCTTCTGTGGAAAAAAGGAGCGCGAGAGATTGACCTCACCTTGCTTCTCACAACTTGAAACAATGGCTCTCCAGGTGTCCACGGCTTTGTCCACAGGTTAGGCTGGGCCCTAGCAGTGGGCCAGCTGAGGCAGTATTGCTTAGTGGTTAGCATACCACAATCCAGAATCGCAGTCATCTGTTCTTGTGCCCAAATCTTCTCGGAGACCTTGGGGGAGCTACTGCCAGGATTTGGGGACTCTGTCACAATAGGCTTACACATGTTAAAATGCCATATTTATCAGATCTCTGACAAGCTTGAGGGCCAGCATGCCTGAGTTACTTTTTATTTTTATCATCTGCTCTAAACTGGGCCCTATAAAACTGAATGCTATAATCTCCAATTCTGGCATATCTCTTAGATGGATGTTTTAGAACTATATTTTAAGTACATTTACATAGGCAATCTTTATAGTTACCCATCCTAGGCTTCACCTTAAAAAAATAAAGACACTATGTAAAGCTCAACATTTTAACCAACTGCAGTAGTTAAGATAACTTTAAATCTGCTCTTTCTGAACTAAAATCAAAGCAAACCTTTCCATCAGATACAGTTCATAGAGAGGCTAGCAAATCTTGCTGATCCTACCACTTTGCATTAAAATTGAACAACAAAAAGCTTTGAACTAAGCAGTAATCAGAGGACTGAACATTACTGTGACTGACAATACCAAACATACCCAATAGGTGTCGCTGATGGCACTGTTACCTCCCAGGATACAGCAAGCTCTATGAAACATTTACAATTTTTTTTATAACCAAAGTTTTAACATTGTGATTAAATAAATTTTAGAACCAACTGTATAACAGAACAGTACAGAACAATTTTAAGCTGTAGGAACTATTCTGGCGCCAAACCTATCAGCCAGAATTTTTTCCCTTAAAAGAGCATAAGAAAACATTTTTCAATGGAGAATTACCAGCCTTTTAAATGAAGTACAACATATTTTTAAATACAGGATTTTTTTAATATGTAAAGCAAAAACAAGTCACATTAATACAAAAAAGAAGTTCTGAAACTGCCAAACCTTTTTTTAAATTACTTCCCTGTAGCAGACATGGTAATCTAAGGTGACATAAACAAACTCTAAGGAACTTAGAACAAGTTTTAAGGAACTTGGTGGAACTTTTTCTTTTCTCTGTCTCAAGGTGAAGACCAGGATGGAAACATGTTTTTCGATACACAAAGCAGCTTAACAAACAACTCTCCACAAGATACACTGTAAAAACTGCAATTTTCTCAATTAGCTCAAACCATATAGCTTGGTTTTATTCAGTAAAATTAATAAAATAAATATTAAAGTTTATTTTGTTAGACTACCCAAGATCATTGTCTAAAATGCCTGATAAACTTTAAACGTTTTCTAGCCTTAAACATTTAAACATTCTCTAAAACCTGTTTTTGCAATGTTAAAACAAAGTACCATTTTTGTAGAAGTCACCAAAGCATTACCATAATTTTAAATGTCAAAACCAGATTTTAAAACCAAAATTTACCAGTGTAAGCAATTTAATTTTTAAAACCAACATTAATTTAAAATCAAACTCATCTTTTTAGTCTAGAAGAACTAAGGTTTTGTTTGTTTTTTAACCTATACCATGTGACTATCAAGATGGTGGTCACATTACATACCACATGGCAATCTCAAGATGGCAGTGAGGCATATCACATATCATATGGCAACTTTAAACATATGTGTTTATATGGTACACATATATTTTGGGGGGGTAGGGGGGAGTTGGTCACAGAAATGAAACTATGGCCTCTGGCAAAATCGAACCCAAAACCTGGCTTGTACAGGGGCTAATTTCCTAGAACCAAAACTGACTCCTCTGAGGCAGGTACAACATCCACTTCAAAGAGGCTAAAACTAACAAACTGATTCCTCCTGTTGCTATACCCCAATGGGTGCAGGAGGCACGGGCACCGCTGCCATCGCTGCTGTCCCAGGAGACACCGAGTTCGTTCGCTGGGACCAGGCAGCCTGGGCCTGAGAGCGCCTGCCTCCCAGAGCTCACAGTGTGGCGGCGACCATGCCCTACCCCAGCCTTTCTGGAGCCAGGAGCGCAAGGTCGCCATGTGCCGCTGTGTTGGAAGTGTGTATGGCAAAGGTCTAACAATTTCATTCCCAACAGACACACAAAAAAACAAAACAGACTAGACAGATTACCCACCAAAATACTGATGAAGCTAGGGGCGGCCCCCTGAACTTCGGCAGCTGTGACCACCAGCACGCCTGCCTTGATCGCTGAAAGACCCCCGCCTACTCTGACTTAGCTAAGGCAGCGCTATCTACAGAGAACCAAGCCGGAGACTGGAAAATTACTGAGGAACCCAGATGTCCAACAACAGGATATCTGTGGTTGGGCGCCTAAAACACCCTGGGCACCCAAGATAAGAACCGAGTACGTGACTCGGCTCACATCTGCCTTCCCGCCCTCTCTGTTCCGGTGGCTTGGTTCAAACCGCCCAATTAGCTCCCTGTAACTACGCTTTCTCGCCTCTGTAACCACGCTTCCTGCTCCCAAATCCTATATAAACCCACCGCCCCAGCCGGAAGGTGCGCAAAGTCTCCGAAAGGCTTTGTAGTCCCGGGAGCCCGTGTATCGAAATAAAACCTCTTGCTGTTTGCATCCGAAAAGACTGGTCTCGATGATCCTTGGGGAGGGGTCTCCCTGACGGAAGATACCCTCCGGGGTGGTCTTTCAATCGTGTCTTGCTACCCAGATACTGGCACCCCAAGCGCCGAGAATTTTCAGAAGAGGACAGAAAGTACATGTACACACAGCACACACAGACATTTGCACAGAGACATTTAGACACTTACTGCCTGCATAAAAACCTAGTTTAGGCCTTAAACTTTAATAACCACCGATTTTTAATCTTTTGGCTACTCACAGACCTTACCAGTTCAGATGCTTGAAGCTTCTAAGTCTGTCTCTGGCTCCTGATTCTAGGGAGAGGTATTTTTTTCTGCCTCCCTCACTGGATCCTGACCCCTTCCTCACTCTGGGAAGTTATTGGGTCCACAAATGTTTGCTCCTCAGAACGGCAAGAACCCCTTCTCAAAGGGACTTTGCTTTCTGCCTTGGCTAGCAAAGTCTGGCTTTAAGAAGCTTCCCTGTTAAAGAGCCACTATTATTCTCTACCTAAAGAAACTGCCTCTCTGGAGTTTGTATGTATCAATTTTTGTTTTTCTGCAGCCTGCTGGAGACCTTGCTGCTCTGCAGGGGGTCTGTCTAACCAAGAATCTGTGAGCTCCTAGTTTAGGAACTGCCTTTGCCTTGTTTTTAAGGAACAACTAAAAAAAAACAAAAACAAAAACAAAAAAAAAACTGCTCTATAGTTTTACTCTCTGTGTAAATTCTTGCTAGATTACTGTAATTTCTGCCACATGTTGGTACTCCATTTGTTGTTGATTTTTAATAGTTATTAACTAAACTTGCTGCAGTTTCTGCAGAGGAGCTGCTAGCAAAAATCAACATCGTCGTGTGTGTGTGTGGGAGTTTGTTAAAGTTGAAGTTTTTAACTTCATCCACACTTTTTTCTTGAGCTTGTGTGCTTGAGTAGCCATTGCTTACTTACTCTCCTCCTTTACTTTTCCTATTGATTCACAAATAAGTGTGCAGATTCAGGACCTAATTATCACCCTTGTAGGATAAGCCAGCCAAAGTTTACTTTAGCCTGCTGAGGCCTCCACAGAGGCCTGTTCCTTCTTAGGAGCTGATCTCAGATCAAAGGGCCCCCTTTTTTCAGCCCCCTGCAGTTTTGGCTAGAAGCTGTTTTTACAACTCCGTTCTGAGAAAGAAAAAAAAAAAAAAAAAAAGGTAGTGAGTTTAAGTTTTTCTCCTTAGCAGCTTTGTAGCCAGTCCTTGGTCCTAGAGAAGGAATCCTGGGCTCTCTCCCCTTTCTTCTTCTAATCATCATCAGTGGCCCGAGCCATCAGCTCAGTGACCCAAGAAGTAAAGCAAACAGGGATTCAGCATCCCTTCCATGACCCTACCCTGAACCCTCAACTTGGTTAGAGCAGAGAGAGACAATGGCAGCAGACCTTAACATCCCTTCACTCCCACTTTACATGCCCATGGCTTTCAGTTCTCTGTATCCCAGGAAGTCTTCATTCAGTGCAAGGCAGGTTGGGTAGCTGTGCTCCTGTTACTGGCATCATGGGGACAGATGGGACATTTGGTGGATTGGTTGGGTGCTCTGGTCGTGACTGCCTCTTCCATGTGAAATATGGGTCAGGCGCAGCACATCCTTCACGGAGCAGCAGGCAGTGCTGGCCTCCAGTTCTGCTGTCTTCCAACATAGCAATATGGCTAGCCAGGCTGTGTCAAGCCTTTCACCACATAACTCCACAAATTGGGACTTCTGGACTGAGGCTTCCCATTCCAGAACTCCCTCAATTCTCCTTGGCCATAGCTCCCTGTCACTAATTATGACACCAAATAATATGCAGCTCCCTGCTTTGCACTAGCTGCAAGTTGAACCAAGCGCTGTCACTCCCTGACATAAATTCTCACAGATTTTGTCTTTCAAAAGGAAAGTCTGATAAATGTGCTGGCGCCACCTTCCTATGGAGGCTGTGGAGTAATAACAGTCACGTGTTTCTTGCTTTCGCTGACGGTGCGGGGAGGAGCAGCGGTCACACTACCACTGAGCTGTGCTTGAGGTTTATGAAGGATAAGTCCAGCTGAGTTCCAGTCTTAAAATTTGTACCCCCAAAGTACTAACTGCTGCTTAATTGGTAAGAAACATACGAAACAAGATGTGGAAGATCATGAATTTACATTTAAATTCATGCATGTTCACAGAAAAACAAAGAAAGATAGGAAAATCGAGGCCCTCCCCAGGGAAAGGTGGTTTATAATTTAGCTATATTTATTTAATACTCATTCTTGACAGCGGGTGGATTCGGTTCTTGTCTGAATTGCATATTTATGAAGCCATTAACAATTATTTACACACAGCTTCTACAATCCAGGATCCTAGAAGCTCGTGTTGTTACAATGGCCCCAACGGTCCAAAGCAAATTTTAAGTCCTGGGTTGTCAGTTATGAGACTTCAGTAGGATGAAGTCTACAGGGAATCTGGTTAGTCATTTGCCCTTTCCAACCCTCCCATGGAGAATGGTTGGCATTCTGCTAGGGTAGACACTGGGGTTTAATCTTATGCAGATCAGGTCAGCTTTAACATTCTAAAAGGCCTTCAGGAAAGTTTTAATTGTCACTGGTAGGAGATGTGCTCCTAATAAAAGTAATAAGCCAAGTCCAAAACAACACTCCATAAAAGTGACTTAAAAGATGAATGAGAAACATTCACAGGAACCGTAGTAAAAGGCTGTTGAACAATCAGAACCATTTGAAAGCTTAGAAAGTTTGTTAGTTTACATTGACAGCAAGAAACATTAAAGTTTGAATCTTGTTAACATTTCCAAACAACACAGCATAAGGAGAATGTACACAGGCAGTTACAGGGCCTCCCAAGAGCTCTATGGCAAACACAGGTCTGCCGAAACCCAGAGTCAGACAAAGTCCCATAGTCAATCCTCTTTTCATTCTTCCTGATTTTGTTGAGAATTGTCCTCATTAACAGATAAAATCAAGTCCCGTTCATTGTATAAGAGGTTTCTGTGCATAGCATCTTCTCCTGGGAGCAAAATAAAACAAAGGTGGGTCAGGAGCATAAGCCCAATGCAGCCTTTACAGAATTCACCATGGTCAGCAGCAGGAACATCCTCCTTCCGGGGAACAACTCCTGTAAATCGCACCAGCCTTTCTGGGATCCACCTGGCTCCTTCTGTGTCCTGTGGAAAAAGCACAAACGTACCTTCTTCCCCATATTAACATGGGGTCAGGGCCCTGCCACATTCCAGTAATCGGATCTTTCCATTTTACTTGGGCATAATTATCCTTGTTATTAGGGTGCCACAATCGATCAGCCACAGAACAGTCTTGTATATCCACATTCAAAAAATTTAAAATAAAGAGAACTTGATTAAAGTAACTCTTGGTGTTTGGGGATATAACTCTTTTTTATTTTTTGCAATTGGTTCTTAAGAGATCCGTGGGCAGGCTCCATAATTCCTTAGCCTTAAGGATTATATGAAATGCCTGTTTTATGACTTATATTTATTTGTGCACAAAAATGCTGAAAAGCTTGACTAACACATGCAGTACCATTATTAGTCTTTATAATGGAAGGAACGCCACTTTTAGCAAAACACTTTAAGCAATAATGTATACTGTGTTTGGTGGCTTCTCCTGCTAAGGGAGTTGCCATGATAAATCCTGAAAAGATATCAATTGTTACGTGAACATATTTTAGTTTTACAAATTCTGTGATATGGGTAATATCCATTTGTTGTTTGGAATGGTTCTGTTGTGCCCAGTTCACAAACCCCAAAAGACCAGGAATAAATAGACTCCGCTGTCAATACATGAGTTGTTTTTGTTTTTGTTTTTTTACAAGTTACAAGCTGCAGCTTGGGCTCACAGCCTCCACTGCCAAAGCGTTAAGAGCCAAGAGCCTCGTGCTCACATTTAGTTGGGTAATTTAAAGATTCTGGTCCTTCCCAGCATGCCCAAGGCAGAGGCGATTCCTGCCTGGCAAGCAAATGCTGCATTTTGAATTGATTGGCTATAGGAAGACCCCCAAACCATTAATGAACTGGTGTCCCTCCCTAGGGGGATGGGCCAGTTTCCTAGCAACTGTATCTCTAGTGAGTGGAGAAAGAATCCTGCAAGGTGAGTCCTTCCCCTCAGGGCATTACTGGACCTCTCCACCCATCTAGTTCAGGCCTTAAACTTTAATGACCACTGATTTTTAATCTTTTGGTCTTTCAGTTCCAACCCTAGGTTTCGAGTAAATTACCTTTGTTTCAGATTTTAAACATACCCAATGACCAATAATCTATAACCAAGACATATTGAACATGGTGAACACATACCTTTAAAACAGACAGACAAAACACCTTGCTATTTGTTGGATTTAATTTTTTATGACCATAGAAGCTTTGTAGCAGAATTAACTATTAGCTTTTTTTACTGAAAAAAACCGAGAAGCTGCCCTTTTATTTTTTCTTCTTTTTTTGGATCGAGTGATTTTAGCCCTAGTTTGACACTGCTCAGCAAATTCTAACTTCCATAATGATCTTCTCCTGCTAAACATTCTCTTGCAGATTGCTTCCAGTCCCCTGGGCAGAGGGCCTCGGTAGAAAAGGACTCTAACAGAACTTGAATAAAACATGCTGTAGGACTATATTGAGAGCATGCAGCTTTCAGCTCTTGTATTTGTTTAAAAGATATAGGTGTGTTAGGCCCAATTAAGGGGGACCCTAACTTCCTTAGGGGGTGAAGAGAACTCAGGAGACCAAGTTTCGATGCAATAGCAAGAGGTCATTTTATTTGATCCATCGCGACGGGACTGCCCCCTACAAAAGCGGCGAGGGACAGCAAGAAGAGACAGAAGGCTGAAGTTTTTAAAGGAAGAAGGGCGGGGAATCTCAGGGGTTGCAGGCTTGGCAACACTGGATTGGGTAGTTGACTTTTAAAATGATTGGTTCATGTTTGACGCCAAATCCATCTGATCCTGCCCCAATGTGGGTGGGGGAGCTGTGACCTCTGGACTGGTTGCTAGGCAATGTTTTCTCTACTACGTATCTGGACACTCCTCCAAGGTGGAGAGGAGACTTTTCACATTCCTTTGCAAGGGGATGGGGTCTTGTTTTCTCTTCTTTCTGCTTTCTGCAAAAGTGCTAGGAGAATTTACTTTAACATGGGGTACAGAATTTATAAAGCAACCTGTAAAGCTAGCCTGATCCTTTCAGGCATATGGACTCTCACTATATTACCCTGTCCATCAGCTTGTTTCATAATTGGAAAACCATAAAACTCAGTTATATCTTCTCCTTTCTGCCTAGCTTGTTCTTCCCCCAACTCTGCAACTTCATCAGGATCTAAGTCATCCTCAGAGTCTTCTCCTAACAAGAAATTATTAGCATCAGGAAGGACATATAACTCTTCTGAAGGAGCTGATGGTCTAATCTCATTTTGTCTCAAAGCCTCCCATCTTTCTAACCTCTTTCTCTCTAAACCTGATAGCTTAACTTTCTTAGGTCCCTGCCGCATTAGAGACTATCTAATTAAATTCCATACAAAAAACACGAGGCTACTGTATTATCTCATTTTCATCACCACACTCTTTTTACTTTATGATTCAAGCTCGCCAACACCTGTGGTGTCTTTCACTGATTCCCAGTATCCCAAGTCCCACATTTGTGCGCCAAACTGCCAGAGCCCACCAGCAGAGTTGACCGGTTCTTGAATTGTGTATGAGGATTGAAATTAATAAACCAACACACAACAATGGGACCTTTCCAAGAGGCTCTAGTGTAATCTAGATGCCTTGCTTTATTCCAGACTCCGTTTAAGCCAGAGCAAAAGCATCTCAGCACAGTGAGTAAATTCACAAGGAAGTCAAGCAAAAAGGTGTGACTTTGACAAGACATCCCACCTCCTGTCTCAGACAAAAGGAGATAGACTTGGAAACTTATCACTGACTCCAGTGAAGGCCATGGTGAAAGCAGTCTTTCTGCTGAGATCTAAATATCAAAGCAGGCTGGCAGACCAGTGGCTCCCAACACGTAAGGGATTGCAGTGTCCTCTATTGGATGGGAAGAAGGTTTTCTTGTTCTCAGCACACTGGCAATTGGCAAATTGGCTCTGCAAGGTCTGAAGGCACTTGCTGCCAAGCTTGGAAACCTGAATTTAATTACTAGGACCCACATTGTGGAAAAAGAGAACTGACCCTCACAAGTTCGTCCTCTGACTACCACAGATGCACGGTGACAAACGCACCAGCACATACACACACACAAAACATTGATAAAAGCCTTTGCATATGTATCAAGAACAAGCAAAGTAGCTGCCCTTTGGAGGTCCTTCTTTTCCAAGGTTCAAATTCTTCTTTATAGCAATAAGCTGTTTAATGTTACTATGTGTTTAAACATATTCTGTGCTAATATAATAAATTCCCTTGCTGGTAATAAAAATGACTATAACCAAGAAGAGACTATGCCTTTGATATATACCCTTCCAAAATGAGGAACACTTTCACCTTGACCAGGAAAACTGTCTAATAAACACTAGTTTCAAGTGACCTCAATCATTGTTGAGTGTGTAAGTATGTGGACATGTGTGGACAAGTGCGGGTAGTGGTCAGAGTTTGACTTCAGGTGCTATTCATCTTGTTTTAGATTCTTACTGGGAACTAGGGAACACTGGAGAATGTCCCAGAGGTCTGCCCGTCTTCCCCTCTGCATGGAATGGCAAGGAAAGAGAGAGGATGGTCTACGACGAGCACAGGGCTGAGAGAAGTTTACCCTGACAGCAGACTGATGAAGCAGAATCTGCCTCTGAAAGGATCAGACTAACTTTGTAACCTGTATGTCTTCTAAAATCTATATTTTTCAGTTTTAGGCCTAGGTTAAGCTAAAGCCTCTTCGTACTTTTCCAGAGAACGGAGGAATGTGACCAAGGCCCATGAGCAAGCAACGACCTTCGCTCAGCAAAAAGAATGACCAGACCTTTGTCTTCAAGATAGTGTTTCTCAGCAACCAACCCAGATGGTCTCAATCCTTCTTCTGAGTAACCCCTGACCTCCGGCCAAAAGCCAACAGCCCCAATCTTCAAGGGTGAGCTAATCACCCCTAACCCCACCTTTATTTACAGCTGCGTCCACACTTGGCAGGACTGGCCAAGCTTGAGCACCTAGGACTAACCAATTATCTTACCTTATAGCTTCCTCATCCAATCCTGAATTGCCAAGACTGCAACCCCTGAAAATTCCAGCACCTTGTCCTTTAAAAACCCAAGGCCTTTGTCTCCCAGGGCCACTCTCTGCTGGCCAGCAGGGGTGACCCCATCGTGTGATGGTTAAAATAAACCTCTTGCGATTTTGCATCGATTGATCTAGTCTCCTGAGTTCACCTCATCTACCTCCTTGAATCTGAGCTCGTGCTGGGCTTAAAAGCCACATAATTACATAAAATACTATCTCTCCAACCCTCCAAACTAGTTTTAAAACACAGCAATAAAATGGATTTTTTTTTTAAGTCCTGAAACTTGGCTGTATGTTGGAAGCGTTTCTCCGCTTAGAAACCTTTAAAGCTGGCTATGTAGCTGAGTCACTGACAGAGGCTGGCCCAGCTTTCCAGTTCTAGAGTGGCCTCTGTCGATTCATGCTTCAGCAGTTCAGCCTATTCATTCCTCTACAAACATCCTTCCTCCTTAGAGTCTGAGTCACAGCCCTCCTCTACCAGAAAGCTTTTCCTCAACACTGCTAGAAGCAACTGCCAGCTTGGACGCCACTGGGTAACGCCCTCAGAGACCTTGTGATTCACCTTCCACCTCAACCACAGCCTTAAATTCCATGCGGCTTTACAGTGGATGTGTGATCTCACCAGCAACACTACCCTGTCCTTCTCAGCAAAGAACGGGGTCTTCCCTGTGCCCAGCATTCAGCCTGCATCTGCGCACTCAGTAAACGTTGCCTTTATAATCATTTCTTCAGGCCAGGAGCGGTGCTTAGGTATCTACAACTCTAAGGTGTGGTGCGACTTCCTCATTATGTATAACAACTGCTTATGCAATTGTTGGAAGATAGACAACCGCAGCCACCTGCAGTCCAGACCAGCAGTTTATAATCTGTGGTCTAGCCCTCACCCTCGAGTGAAAAGAGAGACTGCTCCTCCTCCTGGCAGTCTTTTCAGCGGGTGTGTCTAAAGCATGGCTGGTTGGAGGCACTCACTAGCAGTGTCCTTGGCTTACAGGAGCGCTCAGGAGAGTCGGGTCAAGTTTGACCCAGAAAGACCTGACTGAGCTCAACGGTGTGTCTTTTAGCAGAGAAACCAGCTCATCCCTGCCGAACGTGACCAGCGTGTAGAACTGCTCCTCTATCTCCTTGGTGGTCCTGGCCTTGATGGAGCCCACAGAAGCCCGGGAGGTGTTGCTGCTGGGGGTCTCCTTCAGTTTCTGCTTGCTCCCAGTGGTGGCCTTGACCAGGATGTACTCTCTCTGCTCCAACTTCAGGTCCAAGTCCGAGGAGGAAGAGAAGATGAAGACTCTGTTTCAATAAACTCATTGGATTTAGGGTTGAGTCTGCTCAGCCCCGAGTGCTCCGCTTCTCACTGTACCAGAGGAGTGCAGCTCCTTGCAATGGCTTCTCCTCCAGGGCCTGGTTTTAGGGAGCTTTAGGGGTCTCACCACACTCAACCCAGACTGGAGTCACCGGAGCCGGTGGTAATTGGTACTGTACCTGGCTGAGGTCCTCTTTGTGGGCTTCTTGCCTGCTGACTTCCGCTCTCCACAGGGAGCGGGCGGCAGCTGCTGTTACAACCGCAGCCGGGGACTTCTGCTTTACCCTTTTGCTACCAGGGGCCCTGTTTGCAGTCCTCAGCCCTGCTGCCCCTCACTGCAGGCAGTTTTGAGTTTCTTGTCCCTCAGGCTAGCAGGCAGGAAGTTTCCTGCAGTCTTGTGTTGATCTTTCACTAGCGGGTAGTATTGAGTCCTTTCCCGGATGTGGCTTACATTTTTGATCAGAGTTGGAGACTTGTGAGGATTAACTTTGTTTACCCATTCATCCAATTGCTGCTTGTTAGAAGACTCAGGGTAGGCCTGAAAACTGAAAACCCGGGACAAACAAAACAGCTTTTATAACAGACTCCCTTAAAAGGAGCCCTGG
This sequence comes from Pachyuromys duprasi, assembly GCA_028658305.1. Lineage (NCBI taxonomy): Eukaryota > Metazoa > Chordata > Mammalia > Rodentia > Muridae > Pachyuromys > Pachyuromys duprasi. The sequence continues at coordinate 54,078,382 of CM053761.1, forward strand.
CTGTTTTCATGTTTTCATCTTGACATTCTCTGCTGAACAAAAGAAAACTGAATGGGCTGGCAACAAGCAAAATGGAAACCCAAGTATGTGTGGCCTCTCACAGCGCTGTTAAAGAGGATGACCAGCTGGCCCTGGCATCTCAGTATACACAAAGCACTTTTGTTGTCAGGCCCTGAGTATCTCTGAACCCAGAACCTGACTCCCTTGCCCTCTTAGCATATACTTTATGCAGAGAAGCCAGTGGAACACAGGTATTTAATGACAAAAGTAGAAACAATGGGAAACTGACCCGGTGTGCCCTATATTAGCAGCCTGAGTCCGCCCTCAGCCTGCTTCTGCCATTTCTTCTACCACACTCTGCTGGAAATGTCTGGACGGGAATGACTTCAGACACCATTCCTGGAGGCAATTTTGCAAATCATGGGTGTCACACTTTTTAAACTCTACAGATAAGCTCATGTGGAGGGTGCAGGGAATGCCCAGAAATAGAATAGGAAATACTTAGTTGATACCTCCACCCCCGAAGAGGTCTATAGCTTTGAGTTGAGTCTGTAAGGATTTATGTTCCAAACATGTTAAAAATTAAGATTTTAAAGAGAATGTTGATTTCTGATAAACACTCACTTTTGCAAAGCTGCGATTTATTAAAACAAATAGAAAAGATGTCTTTTGAGAGGCATGGAACTTCAGTCACAAATTGGAAATTTCTGTGAATAACATGGGACAAATATTTGAAGAATCAGAGGAATGATTTCCTTAATATTTTTGCATGGTCTCTTCCCTCTGAATCCATGGCACCCATCGCTTCAGAGGTCAGACACTAGCCTAGAACAATGAATCTCAACCTTCCTAATGCTATGACCCTTTAAGATAGTTCCTCATATTGTGGTGGCCCCAACCATAAAATTCTCTCCATTACTGTTTCATAACTGTAATTTTGCTACTGTTATGAATCATAATGTAAATATCTGTGTTTTCTGATGATGCTAGATGACCCCTGTGAAAGGGTCATTTGATCACTGAAGGGCCTAGAACAAGAGTGTCTTTCAAGTCAGGTCTATCATCTACCTTTCTATCCTACTTGTCATTTATCTCCTATCTACCTATGTACCTCTGATCTATATCTGTCTGTCTATCTATTTATCTATCTATCTACTTGCCCACCTACTATTACTTCTCTTGTCACCAATCAGTCATCCATCTGTCACTGTGATGGTACACTGGGTCTTGCACATGCTAGACAAATGACACCCCTGATCTCCACTTCTCTTTGTGTTACAAGACTGTCAGTCATAAGCCTAGAGTTAGAATCAGTTAGGTTCTTCTACATAAGGGAAAGAAGTTTCTAACATAAAAACTTCTAAAACCCTCATCGGCATATCAAGATTTATTTTTTCTTTCACGATGAGGGCTGGGGCTCCTGGTATAGTTACAGATCTAAGTGGACAAATAGAGGGCTGTGTTTGAGACACTAGGTTGCTAGAGAGGCCTGCAGGAGGTGAGGGCACACAGCTCAGGGAGGTTGGAACCAGCAAGAACTAACCTAGTGTACTGTAGTCGCGTGTGACTACCAATAGTAACCGCCTGCACAAGGGGCTGGGAATTAAAAAAAGACAGAGAACACGAAGAAGTGACGCCGAGACAGTACTCTGATCAAGGCACCATTTTTATTACAGAGTAAACCACTTATATAGGTTTCCAAGTAAACACATCCAGGCAAAACAGGAGGTTTAACTGAGCAAAACAAGAGGTTAGCTGAGCAAAACAGGAGGCTTAACTAAGCAAACAGGAGGTGTCTGCTGAAAACAACAAGAATAGCGAGCCAGCCTGACTTGCATGCACGTGACCATCTCAGGTCTAATGGAATGGCTACCTCAGTGTACGTGTGTCTATCAGCCACAGCTGTGGTGCATAGCCAGGAGTATACTGCTGGTAGCTCTTGCAGACACCAGGGGAGGGGATCTGGAGCAAGAAGTTACAAAGTACAAGTATCTCTGGGATGTATGTGAGGAGGAAACCAAATTAGCTTTGAGGGTTAAGAATAGAGTAATAACTGCTCAGTTAATGTGCTGTGAAGCTTATTATTAAACACATATAAAAGAGTCTCAATTATTTTGTGTGATAGCAATGTTAAAAGAGAAACTGAGAAACACAGTTTTGTAAAAATAAACATGTGGCCATGTTTTTAAAGACTAAAATTTAGAACAAAAACATTTAGGTAAGTGTAGAAAATGCATCTTTTGTTGAAAACACACACAATAAAGGAAATGCCCTATTTTTCATCTGTATCTAATGGTGTCATGGAATTGCAGTAAAACTAGTAACACATACCTTACAGGCATACAACTTAGGTGAATAGTCACTGGGTGCTTTCCAAATTGGGACCTTAATTATGATACCTAATGTTATCAGCATTAAGATGCTCTTTTTCTGTACTGTGTCCTAGTTTGTTCCCCTTTCTCAATAAAATTATCACCCTCATCAATCAGTTTAAAGAGGGGTTTGTTTCTGCTGTTTGAATGTGATGATACAGACAAGGGCACCATTTGAGCATTTTGTACAGAACTATCAGTAGTGAACTATGTTTTTATGAATGATCTATTCAATACCATTTTAACAGTGTGCTTAATGTTCTAAGACACACAGTATTTTGTCTTTCTTATAAGATAAAGAAAGTATCCTTAATATGCCAGATAAATTTTTTATCACCATGAAAATTTCTATCACCATGAAAATACTTTTGGGCTGGAGAGATCATTCAGCACTTAAGAGCACATACTGCTCCTCCAGAGGACCAGAGTTTGATTCTGAGCACTCACATCTGGCTGCTCACCATCATCTGTAACTTCAGCTCTAGGAGATTCAGTGGCCTCTTTTGGCTTCCTTGAGCACACACACATGCATGTACACACATGTGTTCATACATACTCACAAATTAATAAATAGTAAATAAAGTAATAAGACAAAACAGCATTTGAGTGCAGAGCTTGTTGCTTCATGACTGATCACGGTGCTTGAAGGTGATAATGAATTGTGGGTCCCTTGAGCTAAGCAACACCCCCGTGTCTGAAATGAAGATGTAGTTCAGTGTTGAGCACTTGCCTATCACACACAACACCCTGGGTTTGCACCACTAAAGGTTTAAATAACAAAATGATTCTCTTTCAGATGTTATCTCTCTGAGGATACTTAGTTGTTTTCCTCCTTTACAATCTGTTTCCTCTAATTTGCTTTAATATTTTTTATTTGAATATGTGTGGTGTGTATGTGTGTGTTTGCGCACATGTGGAGTTGAGAGACTGACATGGGTGTCTTCCCAATTGTTCTCTGTTTGGCTGGTACCCCTGCCCTCTGCTGTACAAGCAAGGACCCCATCTGCTCACTTTCCCTCAACCCCATCCATACACGTCATCACCTTCTGTCTCTTTCTGGCAACCCACCAAAGAGAGCCGGCCCAGGGTCTCAGAATTTGACCATATACAGGCACAAACCCAGCTGCTATCTGACCTTTCATTACTCCTTACCTAGGTTCTATAAAAACCCCCTTGCTTTAGCCTGGGTGTATGACTTCATTGACTTCTACCTATAAGGTCAGAGAACCCACCTGAGAGCTGCCTCCCAATAAATCTGCCTTTATACTCTCAATTTGGCTTGAATTACTCTATTACTTTAGCAGAAAAACCTATTACTGCCCACCTTAGTTTTGAGGCAGGGTCTCTGGTTGAATTTGGCTAGACTGGCGCGCCAACAAACCCTCAGTATCTGCTTGTCTTAGGGTTACTGTTGCTGTGAAAAACACTTTCTCCTCCTTGGGGGCTGGAGAGATGGCTCAGAGGTTAAGAGAGCTGGCTGCCCTTCCAAAGGTTCTGAGTTCAATTCCCAGCAGCCACAGGATGGCTCACAACCATCTGTAACATTATCTGGTGACCTCTTCTGGCATGCAGGCAGGACACTGTATACATAATAAATTAAAAACAAAAAAACCAAAACAAAACATTGAGGCCCACGCCTAGCAAAAGCTCCCTTTGGCTCACCTAATTAACATGCCCAATTAAAATTAAATACCTCATCCTAACACAGGGTTTCCATTTTACCTTTATAAAACACCATTTTTCTGTGTAGAACATCTGTCTCCTCTCTAGCCAGAGTCAGTAAGTCCTTTGTCCTCCTGGTCAAATACCCCTCCCCCTTGTGCCCTACCCCCATTTTCTATTTTTTGTGTTTTCCCCTTATTCCCTGGCCTTTGTCCCTCTGGGGCAAATAAGTCTCCTTTGTGCTGAGAATTTACTCTTAGGTATCATGAACCAATACTTTTTCAAGCACCCTCTAAGAGCCGAGATTAAAGCTGGGTGTGGTGGCACAGGCCTGTAATCCCAGAACCCAGGGAGGCAGAGGCAGGCGGATCTCTGTGAGTTTACATCTAGCTTGGTCTATGGTCTACAAAGCGAGTCCAGGACAGCCAGGGCTACACAGAGAAACCCTGTCTTGAAAACACACAAAAAAGAGCTGGGATTAAATAAAACCTATTTGTTTCCCTTACCCCTTGTTATAAAACTAACATAGGCTAATCATAGAAACGGAAAGGTCAGGAATGAGATAAAGGCACAAACCTTTTTGAAAATAAATTGTTGCATAATCTCTCTCCAAGGACTGGAGAGAATGCTTGCCTGCCGTACCAGAAATGCTGGATTTAATCCCCAGCACCACATAACCCAATATGGTGGCACATAGCTGCACTGGACAAACAGAGGAAGGATGATTAAAAGTTCAAGGCCAGCCTTGACTGCATTGTAAATCCAAGTCTCACCTGAGCTACATGAAACCCTGTTCCAATAAATAAATAAATAAATAAATAAATAAATAAATAAATAAATAAGTCAGCTTAGGTTTAAGGAAATGTATATGCTACTTCTGCTATGGAAAGCTGATTTATAGAAATTAGTTCTGTATGAGAAACTGTGAGTTATAAATTTTAAATTTGATTTTATAGAGCAAGCACAAAGAAAACAAGCAAAAATCAAAAGTTCATGCCCAGCTGGAGTAGCAGTGTTCTCCCAATAGTCCCTGAACTCAGAAAGCAGAGCAAGAGCACAAGTTTGACCCAGCTCAGGTACATAGCAAGATCCTGTCTCAAAACAAAATAATCACGCATGCATATAAAATAACACATGTCATGTCTTATTTCATTGATATCTTTGAAGATAGTCACAGGAGCCATTCTGTCAATGGAAAAGTTTCTGCAAACTGGGTGTCCTAGGTCACCTGTGCATGCTTCCCCAAGAAACAGAACCCGGCTGCAAAGCAACATCAAGGGCAGTTTTTTTTGCAAAAGTTGCAATGAATTCTGTCAGCTCAACATCACTGCTTATGTGGTATAGATGCTGCTATGATATGTTTCCAGACAATCCCATGAGCCTTCTGGTCATGGAGAGAGACAAGCAACTGTCTATGCCTGCAGACAGTGAGTGCCTTGTTATGCCCAGATGGCAAAGTCCCCAAAGACCCCCAGGAGACCAACCATGTATGCAAAAACATACAGGCTCTTTGTTCTTGCATTAAAAAGCTGGGACTCCAGACCATCATCAACTTAGTGGATTAGGGAGTGAGCCCTGAGTATCTGCAAAACTTGGTTTTTATTGTGTTTTGAGTAGGGAACAGGACTTTCCAACTTTGACAGTTACATGATTAGTTCAAATTTAGCAGAAGCAAGCTTGTCATAAATTGATTGGTTGGTGCTGATCTAGGGGATAAGAGGGAGACTTCATGGAGTGTCCAAGTAACAAGGTTTGCCCAGGTAACAAAGAGTGATAACAAAAAGAACCCAGGTAACAATATCATTTTGACTTGTTAAGTAAAGATTTCTAACTAAACTTTGATTGGTCAAGTGCTTGCAAAGAAGAATAAGTTCAAGCTCAAGTCTAGTGTGGGCTAAACAGGGAGATTCTTTCTACAACAACAATCAAAGGCATGTTGGTGAGGCTAGAGGGCATCTTCCAATATAAGGTCTCAGGCTGGAAAGGTATAACCTGAATTATCATCAGTGGGCTATTTGAAACTCAAAGCATGCAGCCCTCTATGAATTTCCCAGGGGCTGTATTGCCAGATTGGAACTGCTGAGCTAACCTGTCCTGTAGACTGAACTCCTGGATTCCTAGTCCTTTCCATCAGGACACAAGCATTGTTGGGCTACTCTGACCACAGCCACTCTAATAACTCCCCCTTTTAATATCCATATATCTACATTCATTCTATTATCGGCTCTGTTCCTTTAGAGAACACTGACTAATACATAGGCTTTGCTTAGGCATTTCACAGAAGAGGACATCTAAATGATCACACAGATGAGAGAGGTGTTCATCTTGTGAGGTTAACATTATATTTAAAGATTAGACTATGTTTGAGAGATCTAACACGAAGGCCCCTATCTTGTATAGACTGTACTCTTGCAGCCCACTTCTCTTTTTTTTTCCAGATGTTGAAATCTGCTGTTCTTGCGAGGTAGCTAGGTCATAAGACTGACTACTATTTCTGCTTTTGTAATTAATTTTTTTTTTACTCTGCTAAATGACTAGTATAGTTGCAAGACATACGCACTGGCTGGTACACAAGCTGGAGTCATCAGTCGAGGGAATGCCTCCATAAGAGCAAAGCATTTTCCTCAACTAGTGATCAGCAGGGAGGACCCAGCCTATTGTGGATAGTTCCATCCCTTGGCTGGTTGTCAGCATATAGGCAGTCTGCTTCTGGGTTGCCTAGTAACCTATGATGTCATCATGTGTCGCCCACCAGGTGTGTGGCAGGCTCAGTTCAGCTGCGCATGCACAAGCTATAAAGGGACCAACTTGCCACTTTGTCTCTCTTACCTTCCTCTCTTCCTCTCCTCTCTTGATCTCTCTGCCTTGTTTTCCTGGGGGCCCCCACCATGTCTTTCTTTTTCTTTTTCCTCTCTATCTCTCCACCTCCATCCAATAACTGTCCTTCATATAATATCTGTTGTGTGTGTGTGGTATCATTTCTAAATAAATACTAACACTGGTGGTCCTGGGTTTTATAATAAAGCAGGGTGAACAAGTCATGGGAAGCCAGCCAGTAAGCAGCACCCCTCCCTGGCCTCTGCATCAGCTCCTGCCTGCAGGATTCTTGTCCTGTTTTAAGTCCCTATCCTGACTTCCTGCAGTGCTGAACAGCAAAGTTGCAGTGTAAGCCAAACGGTGTTTTGTCGAAGCAATAGAAACCCTAACTAAGATAACATATTAAAATTAGACCCTGCCCTACACAGACAAAATACATGTAATCTTGCGGGGTTTGACTCTAAAAGACTTGAACTGGCTAGGGGCTGCATCTTGGGAGCGCTCTCAGGTGCAGACCGGTCTCAATCATTCTGTGTACCAGTATCTAAACTAAAAAACCTTCTTATTATTAAATATGGTCATGATGAATCTCTGAGTGACCCCAGACCCATAAAAATATTTTTCAAAGTTTTTTAAAGACAGGATCTATCTACATACCCTGGCTGTTCTGGAACTCAATATGCAAAGCAGGGTGGCCTTGAACTCACAGAGATCTGCTTGCCACTGCCTCCCTAATCATAATTTTAAAGGTGTAAACCATCTGAGATACACATGTTGATGGGCCATCAGGGATATACAAATAAGACCAAAGAGTGATACTGCACACCACTAAGCCAAAGCTTATACTGGTGAGGATGTAGGGCAGAATTCTCAGGGACCTCAACTATGGAAGATGATTCCATAGCTGTAGTCGCCTGTGACTACCAATAGTAACCGCCTGCACAAGGGGCTGGGAATTAAAAGAGACAGAGAACACGAAGAAGTGATGCCAAGACAGTATTCTGATCAAGGCACCATCTTTATTACAGAGTAAACCACTTATATAGGTTTCCAAGTAAACACATCCAAGCAAAACAAGAGGTTTAACTGAGCAAAACAGGAGGTTTAACTGAGCAAAACAGGAGGTTTAACTGAGCAAAACAGGAGGTTTAGCTGAGCAAAACAGGAGGTGTCTGCTGAAAACAACAAGAATAGCGAGCCAGCATGACTTGCACGCAGGTGACCATCTCAGGTCCAATGGAATGGCTACCTCAGTTCCCCTTTTTTCGTTTATGACCAAAGACTCACAAAGCTTTTCTTTTAATACAATAATAATTATGAAAACTGTTAGGTAAAATCTACATATGCAATGTCTACTCTATGTGTATTTAGCAACTTAGGAGAAAGTATCTGATTATTCTATCTATGTTGATAAGTTTAAAGTTCTATACCTAAATTAACTTTTATCCTTATTGGTATTG